>SJYV01021496.1:133019-149149 GCA_006410875.1 Neotragus pygmaeus | reverse complement strand
GAGCGACTGAACTGAACTGAATAAAATTTTAGAAACATGAAAACTTAAAAAAAAAAAATCACAACCAGTAGCAGCAGCAGCCCTTCTCCCTTGCCAGTCAACATTGCCTCTGTCATTAACACTGCCTTCCCCTAGAGCCATCACCATCTCCAGCATCAGTCTGACTGTGCCCCCACCACCAACTCCCACCCTTTAAACTGTGGTTACCCCCAGCCCTTCATTAGTGTCTCGGACTTGGCCTCAAAACCAAGCAGAAATGGTCTTCTGCCACCCTTTGGATTTCATTTCTCCTCCCACCCTTGGGGCTTATTCCAGGATCATCTGACCTGAAGCCCTTCCCAGATCTGTAACCCTCCTTGCTCCCCTGAGCCCCTGGCCTCGCCTGTCCTGCAGAAACTTCGGGCTGGGCTTTGGCCCTGAAGGCCTCACTGAGGGCTGGCAGCCAACAAGGGAGCCAGGAGGGGCAGGAGGGCCAAGCGGCCCCCTCCCCAGGCCTGGCGCCCCACCCACCCAGCCGGCGGCCTGTCTGCCTTCCTGAGCTCATTAACTGCAGGTCACCGTTCAGCAGGAAAGACAAGGCGTGGGTTCTGCGGGCGTTCATTAGCTGTGAGAGGAACAGTGTGTGTGAAATTAGCAGTCACCTGAGGACCTCGATAATTTCATAATTAGGAGGCCTAATGGCTCCAGCTCTGGATGCCAAATGACTTAACCCCTTGCCTGCTGGGCGCCTAACCCCCAGTCCAAGGCTGCAGTCCCCTCCCCCTGTGCCTCAATCCTGTTCATTTCTGCCACCACAGTGCCCAGCACCAGAGTTGGCACAAAGGGGCTGTGAGAGCAAAGTTGATGGAGCAAAAGAATGAATGAATGAAGAAGTATCTGAATGGGAAAAGAGCTTCAGCTCCCACTGAAGGTGATCAGGGGAGGAATGACTCTCCATCTGTAGGCACAGATGTGTGGTTGTGTGTGTGTGTGTTGGTATGCACGCACGTGTGGGCATAAGGGCACACACACACGTGCATCTGTGTTGTCTGCTTCTAAGAACCTTGTGTGTCGGGTGCACACTCACTTCTATGATACTCATTCTGCTGCCTCCTGTGCTCTGCAGGCGCTCAGCGATGAGGCCCCACGTGCCTCCTTGAAGCCAGCCTCCCTTGGCACCGCCTAAATGCTGGTGACTCCATAGTTTCTATATGGGGCATTTGGTAGGAAAAGCAGGCCTCAGGAGCTTAACGTGAACCTGCTTTTGCACAGCCAGTACACCATTTTTATTAGACTGAATGTTCATTTGAGGGGCTGGTGTTAATAAAGACAGGGGGCTAAAGCCATATTGCTTAGTAAGGGGAGCTATCCTGACAGCCTCCAAAACCCCCCAGCCTCTCTCGGCCTGCTCTTCTTCCTCCCAACCTTTCTGCGGCCCTGAAGAGGTGGGGGCTGAGGTGGAAGGCAGGTCACCCTGGGGTCCAAGGGCTGGATCAGGCTCTGCCTAATCTGGGAGCCACAGATTCTGAGGCTCTGGTGACCCTGCCTCCCTCCGCAAATGGTGGAGTGGAGGTTGGAGAAGAGGTGAGTGTGGTGAAAGAGGAGGGGAATGAGAAGAGGGAGAGGAAGAGGTGTGGGGAGAGCGAGAAAGGGATGGGAGAACAGAAGGGGAAGAGGGCGGAAAGGATGGGAAGTCCCAAGGAGGTGAGAGAGAAGAGAGGTGGGGAGGGGCGAGGAGGAGCGGCAAGGAGGCTGAGAGCATTATCAGCACTTAAAAAGCGAGCAGCTCAGTTCTTCTTTGGCACAAATAATGGCTTTTTATGAATAAATCATGTGTCAGACGCCTCCCAGGGAGTGGGCACGGAGGGGGGCGCGTCTGCTGGGCTCCGAGGCTGGTGGGGAAGGGCCGGTTGCAGACCCCCGGCTACAGGGGTAGTGCCCGCGTTCTCCTCATGGAGCCCAGCAGGACAGAGCTGTCTCTGGAATTACCACTGGCCTGAGCCAGGAGGAGATCAGCCCTTCCTCTGAGGTGGTCCCGCTGCTCCCTGCGCAGGGGTCCAGCCTATCCCAGGGCTGAGAGTGTCCCTCTGCTCCGCTCCCCTCCCACCGCAGAGCCGCCCAGAAGACGCTCCTGGCAGGGGGACACCAGCTCTCATCCACCCGGAGAGAGAGACGGGGTGCGCCAAGACAGGAAGACACACCCAGAGAGGGAGGCAGGCAGCGCACACAATTCACACAGGCATGGTCTCTACCACCCGGAGTGCACATGTGGGCACACTTGGAGATGGAAATACTGTCGTTCCTACCACACACACACACATGCATGCGCACACACATACAAATCCTCAGAGGTGTGCACACTCAGACAGGGAGACCCCAACCATCACTCAGCCCACCCCCTCTCCCAGCACACTTACACTTACACACACACACACACATGGGCCCACACAGACAGATGCACATGGTGCTTCATGGACACACACAGACCTGCACCCGCACAGCAGCCGCCCACACTCCATCAGCCTAGGGTGGGGGCAGTTTTGCAACCCATATGGAGCCCAGACCCAGCTGCGCTGTCCCTGAGTCTGGGTGTGGAGTGGCGCTGGGGCATCAGTACCTGGAGAGAGCTCATCTCTGTGGCCCCCACCCAGCAAGGATGACACCTACCACACCCCACAGGGAGGTCCTGCCTCCCTGAACCGAGACCAGAACCAGTACAGGTTCTGCTAGCTCCGATCTCCTTTACTCTCTGCTCACAGCCACCTCCACAGTCAGTGGGGGCCACAGGACAGCCTGGGCAGCTCTGCCCCTTGCCAGGAGTTTGACCTCGGGGAATAATTCCAATTTCATACGCCCCTGAAAACAAATCTGAGATAGGTGCTACTGCCCCATCTTCCAGACCTAGAAACTGAGGCTCCAAGAATAAGCGCACTGGGCATTTCTTTCAAAGACCACGCCCTTTCGCAAACTCTAGGAGCCCACAGTGTCCTGGTCTTCCTTCGCCCCCTGTGCCAAGGTGTCCTGAGGTGTTCGCCTGAGCAGACCAGGGTGGCCTGCTCCTCCCACTCTGCACCATCCCGCAGGCCACTCCCAGCACCTCCGTGACAGCCTCCATGCTCTTGCTTCTCTGACTTCCCTGTCTAGCCCACACCTTCCTGGGCTTCTGACCTCATTATCCAGCTGGACATCACTGGGTCACCATGTTGCCCAATGCCAGCGAATGCCATTCACACAATACATACGTTCCCAAACATCCCCTCCAAATCTCAAGGGGTCCCATAGGACACACTGAAAAGTCAGCCCATGAGGCTGAGCGCAGTCTTCCCCAGGACTCTTCCTGCGTCAGAGTTCTCAGGGGAAGAGCCCTGTCTGCCCAAGTGCCCAGCCAAAATCAGGCATCATTTGATCCTCATTCCTTATGTCCAACCTACAACCAAGTCTCAATGACTCTAGAGCCAAAATATGTGTGTGAAATTATCCTTTCCCCTGCAGCCCCACTGCCCTGGCCTGTCCCTCCTGGTGAGTCACCACTGGCACCTCTGGCCTGGCCCTGGCCCTCTCCCATTGTTGCCCCTTCTGGTCCACTTGCCTCCTCATCAGTGGTTCTGTCTCTGAGCTCTGGCCACGCTAAACTGCTTTTTGTTCTGGAACCCAAATGATCTCTTGACTCTGGATCTCTGATCAAGCCATTCCCTCTGAATTCTCTCCTTTCCCAGTGACAACTCACCCTTTAAGGCTTGGCTGAGACAGCGCCCCCTCCAGGCACCTTCCCGGAGTCCTCAAGCCCAAGATAGCTGTGTCATTCGATTCCCCTCCATTCATTATCTCTCTGATCTAAAATTGCCCAGTACCTCATCTCTGTCCCCCTCAAACCTCTAAGTTCCTTCAGAGCAGAGACTGTGTCTGTGCTGGTCTCTATGGCAGCCCCAGTGATTGGTATAAGATCTGGCACATAGCACGTGCTCACTAAATCTTCCATGGATGAATGGACGGGTGAGTGGGCACAGGACCTGTGCTGCCACTTTACATCTCTCTTCTCATTTACTGCTCGCGAGGTGTGCCAGCCAGGAAAGCAAGGTTACAAACTTGCCCAAGGTCACACGGCTGGAAAACAGAGGAGAAATTCAAATGGAAGTCTGTGTGCCTTCAAGGGCCTCCTTTCCACCATCCCAGCCTGCCAGGCCATTTTCCCACTCCGACCCTGTTTTCTCATCTGTACAATGGGAACAAAAATTACACCTAATCCAGGATCTGACACAGACATGCTCTCAGTTAATATCTGTGCCTTCTTTTCCAACTCTGGCTTTTTGGGGACAGACTATCCCCAGACCAGAAACTTCCTGCAAGGCATATGTTCACAGAAACAGGTGGAGAGTCCACCCAGGCACATCTCCAGCATCCAGAACTCAGTAGGCGCTTAACCAATGTGTGTTGAGCAGACAGGCGTCCGTGAATGCTGACACAGACGCAGACACAAAGTCACAACGGGACCCCCGCCTCCGCGATCCTTGCCAATTTTCTGCCTCTGCCGCTGCTCTCCTACTAGCCCAAGGCGCGGGAAATATTTAAAACAATTTTATTCATGAAAATATGCTGTACAATGCACTCTACACGGCCTCGACACGGCACACACGCACACGCACACGCTGACGGCACGGCCACGGTACACTGCCTACGATATGCGCCGGGGACACCGCGCCCACAGACCGCCCCGACCGGACACTTATAAATATGGGAGACAGGAGCCAGGACTGGCACGGAGAAAGGGGTGGTGGGTTGGGGGGTGGATCCAGAGCTGAAGCTAGCTGGAGAGGCTGAAACCAGTACTGGGGGCCGGGCATGGGTGGAAGGGGAGAGGTACTTCGACTGGGAGGGGAGAAACAAGGGCAGGCGAGGATGGGTGGGAAGGGCTGAACCGTGGGGGTGGAGGTCGGAGGGTGGTTCCGGACTTGAAGCACAGCTCAAGGTGAACAGCGGATAGGTAGGTGTGGGTGTGTTTTCAGGAGAGGGGTTCCTGGCTTGGGGTGGGTGACGCAAAGACCAGTGGGAAAGTGTCAATAGGGAATCAGTCCCGACCTTGGGTGGGCGACTAGTCACGCGAGAGCCCTCCCAATGATACTGCGGATTCGGAGAGGCCCCCCTGTCGCATCTCCCAGTCTGCTTCCCAGACCAGCGCGTCCCACCTCATTCCTCCCCATTCCCACCCAGCCGGGAACCCAGCGTCCACCCCGCAGGCTTTCCGTCTTTNGGGCCTCATCGTCTTCCAGTTCAGCTGCCTCCCCGAGCAGGGGTCTCCCACTGCCGCGGAAGTCGGCCCACGCCTCGTAGTCGTCGCTGGCGTGCGAGGCTGGGCTCGTGGCCCACTTGGCCGCGGCAGGCATGGGCCCTGGGGCCGCCGCGCCCGGGGGGCTGTCGTCTGGGCTTCGCTCGGGTGCCTGCAGCTGCTTCTTCTTGCTCGCCTTGCCCTTGATGCGCAGGAACTTGGCCCCGTTGTCCATGGACACGGCCCTGCGCCGCGGGGTCTTGCCCGTCTTTCCGCCCTCGGGGTTCAGCATCCACCAGGAGCTCTTGCCCGTGCCCTCGTTCTGCACGCGGATGAACCGGGTGTGCAGAGACAGGTTGTGCCGGATGGAGTTCTGTGGCCAGAGACAAGGACAGGGGTGGGGGAGCGGCAGTGAGGGGGTGAGTGATGGGAAGAGGAGTGGGAGGAAATCGAGGAGGAGAGAAGGCGAGAAGAAACGCCAAAAAGCAGAAGGGGAGGAAAGAGGGAAGATGAAAGGGTAGAGCGGGGAAGAAGGGGGAACAGGTGTAAGTCCCAGGTAAGACAAACTCAGAATATCCACCCCCCACCCCAGAACCTCCCTACCCTCCCTGCTCCACAGGCACCGTCTGTAGGATGGGGCCGGAGCTTTGGGTCTCGTCTTGCAGGGAGGCTACTCTTGAGGAGCCGCCTGCAGCAGGGGAGCAAGACCCCCCTCCCCAACTCAGCCAAGCTCCGCCCGGGGCCAGCCAGGCTGCTAGGCCCCCCAACAGATTATGTAAGGGCTCATGCCGCTGCGGCTCATTTGTCCGCCCCCCCACCCCACCAGCCTGGCGTGGCGCCAGGAGCCCGAAAACCCAGGGCTCCAGAAATCAATCTCGCGGTGACTGATTAAGCCCTGTTTAGAACTAATTGCTCTTTCGTGTGTGGGGAGAATAAATTACCTGCTTTAATTTCGTGTCTTTAAAATGCAACTGCAGGTAGAGAAGACTGTTAACCCTTTGCTGGGAGGGTCTGGCCAGGATAAGCAGAATCGGCTGGGGGTCCCCAAGGTGGGCAGAGGCCTACATTTTCTCCCAACTTCTCGGAGCTTCTGCGAACTCCACAGAGGCCTCCGATCCCAGGAAGCCCCTCAAAGCACATCCATCAGCCGTGGAGACCTCAAACCCCACAGCTGCTCAGTACCCACCTTCAGGTCAGCCCAGTTCCTTTCCCTCTCCACCCACCTGATGCAAAGTAGCTTTGCCCTCAACCCCTTTCCTGGTGGAAACTGCACAAAATCCCCACAAAGCAGGTGACATCATGCCCATTTACAGACAAGAAGACTGAGGCTCAGAGAGATGAAGTGGCTTGCCTGAGGCCACAAAGCTCTCCTGCTGTCTCTGGTCCTTCCTCGGGCTTCACCTTAGCCACACCTACACATATCCTCTTGTAAATTTTTGTTGGGCTACATATCACGGCCTGCTTTTGCCAGGCCTGGGCTGGGGACAGAGGGAAGCAGGGGAGTCCACAGCTCCACTGACCTGGCTCCTCACACAGAACGTGGAGGATAGAACTTCTGCAAAGCCCACCCCGCCCCACCTCTGGGGCCTCCCTGCTGGTGGCCTGGGCTTCCCGGCTCTGGCACTGTTGTGGAAATAGCAGGGGTGTGGGTATCTGAAGGGCTGGGCAGGATGCCTGGCTCTTTTCAGCCACCTAGCTATGTGACCATGGCTGTTGACTCGATCTCTAGGAGCGCACGCCACAGTAAGCTGCTCTGAAAAAAATGGGCAACATACAGTAACCACCTCAGAAGGCTGTTAGATCATTACCTGAGATAATGTGAGTGCTAAGTGTTTGGTGTTCATAAATGTTGGTTAAATCCCTCACTCTGGCCAGACGACCTCACTTCTTAGATCACTCCACAGACTTACTCCTTCTCTACAATCCTTAATATGAGGCCCTGAGTGTACCTGCGCCGGGCACAAACAACCCTGGGGAGCTGGCATTACCCCATCTCCTGTACCAGGGAATGGAGGCCCAGAGGCATGATGTAACTTGCCCACGGTCCCACAGGCAGCAATGCCAGGTACCACTCCAGGTCTGCCCAGCATACGGACCTGCTCTCATCCGCCCAGCCCCAGAACCTCTGATCCATTCGGGCTCTCCCTGCTGGCTCCTTCCCACCTGATTGCGGAAGGAGGGGTCCTCTCTGCTGAGGCGCCCCTCACCCCCAGCACCAGGCACTGACTTCTTCAGGACCCCAGGTTCCTTATCTCTGGTACTTTCTGGTCTTGGGAGACAACAGCTGGGGCCCCAAGGCCCCTCCCAGCATTGCGCTGCCTGGCTTCTCCTGGGGCCCTGCGAGGAGGGGAGACGGACCCCCCGGGAGTGGTGCTCCCTGGAGTAGAAAGCCCCTTTCCCGCTCCCGCCCTTGCACCTGGCTCCCCAGCCCCTCCCCCACACCTGTGTTCAGGGGCCTCTGAGGCCTCAGTTCTCAGCCCCAGTGGGACTAACTGCCTAGCCAGAGGCTCCACCTCGCAGCCCCTCCAGCTGGAGGTCAGTCAGGCCACACCTCTTTATCCATGTCACTATGTGCCAGCCCGGTTCTGAGTGCTAGAGGGTAGAAGGAGAAGGAAGGATGTCACCAAGTAGGGCGCCTCCTGAGTACCTGCCGGGTTAGCCCTGGTATTGGGAGTATTTTATCTCATTTTTAGTACTTTATGATTGTTCTGTCAGTTCATACAACTCAGGGACTGTGAGCCCTATCTCAAGATGTTTTAGGGAAATGGCAACCCACTCCCGTATTCCTGCCTGGAGAATCCCACGGACAGAGGAGCCTGGCAGGCTACAGTCCATGGGGTCACAAAGAGTCGGACACAATTTGACGACTAAACCACCAACCATGTCAAGGTGAGGTGACTGAGAGAGGTTATGTAAGTTGTCAAGATCATATAGTTTTAAGTGGCAGACCCAGGCACTGATTTCAGGTTAGACTCACTCTGAGTCTAAAGGACCTCACATTCCACCATGAGAGAGAGAACAAGTCAGAGAATTTCCAAAGAATCTTAGGAAACCAGTCCTCCATTTCTTCTCAAACTTTCCATGATGTAATCAACCCTAGAAGCTGGTAGCATGGGAAGCTGGGGGCATGTTAAAAGGTCAAAATTCTCTAAGAGTCTTGCATTTCCTTTTTAGAATTCAGGGAATCTTGGCTTGTACTCCACGAGACTTCCAAAATTTTCTGAATATCAATAAAAATGTTTTAGATCACCATCAAGAACACACGTTCCAGGCCTATGAAGGTCTCTA
This sequence comes from Neotragus pygmaeus, assembly GCA_006410875.1. Taxonomy (NCBI): domain Eukaryota; kingdom Metazoa; phylum Chordata; class Mammalia; order Artiodactyla; family Bovidae; genus Neotragus; species Neotragus pygmaeus. The sequence continues at coordinate 140,619 of SJYV01021496.1, read as the reverse complement.
TTCTTCCCCACTCTGTTCCTTGCCCAGCCAGGTACCCCTAAGCCCCAGCCTGAAACCACAGCTGGTTGGACCCAGAGAGAAAAAAGGACTTGCCCTGCATCACCCAGGACCTGGTGGCAGAGCTGGGATTTGAGCCCAGGCCTCCTGACCTGCAGCTTGGGGCTCCTCCCTGTCCTCCAGCAAGCCTGACCTAGGGCCACTCCCTCTTCCTCTCTGGGCCTGTTTCCCTCCCCAGAAATTGATGAGATGGGCCACTGCACTCTAGGCAACTTTGCAGTTGACAATGAAAAGTTCATGGAATTGTTCAGTCCAGGGGTTTTCAAACTTTTTTAAGTAGTGGAACTCTTTTAGTATATGGAATCTAACATAAAACATGAGTGTTCCACACTCAAGCCACTGGGGCTGGGGTGGGGGTAACCTGGAACCTTTTCTGCTCACCACCCTCCCTTGGCACTTTCACAAAAAATGGCCCTTGGCGAGGAATTCTGTAGGCCACCTGGATGGGGTTGAAGCTTAGTAAGGTGCCATTCTTTGCCCAAGATCACCCAGGGAGGTGGCCCAGAGCTAGGTGAAGACTTAGGCCTTGGTCTGCTGAGCAGGGCTCTTCACCAGGTGTGCACTAGGCTGTGCCCCAGGAGGCCAGGCCAGGCCCTGCAGCTCATTCTGGCTCCTCAGGGCCCAGCCACCTGGTACCCATCAGAGCTCCCAGCCAAGATCCTGTGGCAAGCACTGATCACATCTCACCCACAAGGCCTCCTGGGAGGACAGAGGCCACGGAGGAGATGAGGGAGGGAGGGAGGGCAAGGAGACGCCTCTGCCAGGTAGCAGTAACCAGGGTTCCCTCTCAGAGTTGCCTAGCAACCCACCACCACAGCCAAGGCCCCGGCATGCCCAGGCTCCCCTGGTGCCCAAGCTGGGCTTCTGGGGCCTCACGCCTCCATGCGGGCCTGGTGCAGTTTCCAGGATGGGACCTCCCTGACTTGGTGCCTCAGAGAGACCATCGGGGGTGGGGGCAGAGGGAAGGGACCGGGGGTTACATCCCAGCCCCGCCTACTGTCCCGCAGAACCTGGGTGAGAGGCCAGCCTCCCGGGCCTCAGTCAGCAGGGTGAGGAGGCTGGTGCAGGACAAAGAGCAGGGCTCTGGTGTTGGATCCAGCTTCCAGTCTTGGCTCTGACACCCACAAACAATCGAGCCGCACGCTTTGAACCTCCACTTCCTCAAACAGGCTACCTGCCTCCACCCTTGTTTCCCTCTAGCCTTCCACCAGGCAGCAGCTGGAGGGATGCTATAAATAACCCGGATCATGGTCCAGTCCTGCCCAGAACACTCGGATGCCCCCATCTCACTCAGAGTAAAGAACAAAGGCCTTTCCGTAGCCCACAAACCCCTCTGTGACCTCCTAGGGTCCTCTCCTGACACTGTCCTGCTTGATCCCTCCCATTCTTCAAACCTTCCAGGAACCGGCCAGGTACCATCCTTGCCCAGATACCCACGTCCGTCTCTCAGCTCCGTCAAGTCTCTGTTCAGATGTCACCTATGCAACGAGACCTATCCTGCCCGCTCTTAACAGATGTTCCTCTGCCTTGCCTTTTCTTGGCTCCCTAACCCTGCTCTGAGTTTTTCTAAAACAATTAGTGCTTTCTAAAGTACTGTACAATTTCTTTATATTATGTTCATTAATTTGTCATCTGGGTTCCCTTATATTAGAATCTAAGTTCCATGAAGCATTTCTGTCCCTTTCTTTTTCTTACCAGATACCATGTGTTTGGTATATGCCAGACATTTCATAAATGTTTGTTGAGTGAATGAATAAGACAGCAAAGGAGGGTAACATAATCTTGCAGAGAGAATTAGTGAGATTGGCAGAGTGGCTTGCACAGAATAGGGGCTGCTCCAAACTGTGAGAACACAGGGCAGAATGGGAGGCAAGCAGGGGGTAGAGAAAGGCAGGAGCATCCTGGGCCACAGAAGGAAGCGCAGAGAGGAGGAAGGGCTTCAGTGAGAGGGAAAGTAGGGCTCCTAGCATGAACAAGGCAGCTGCTCACCCTGGCCCCCTACCCTGCTCGCTCCTGCTGCCCGAACACATTTGGGTAACCCAGGGCTTGCTGCGGCCAAGGTCTCACAGCCTGGACCATCTGAGCCAGAAGATGCTCCAGGAGCCCCCAGGGGAACAGAATAACCTCGTCCTTGCTGATGGTGCCTCCCCCGTGGACAGAGTCTGAGCTGTTTAGTGGCGGCAGCTCATTCATCCAACGGGACACCCTCATCTATTCCCAGGACACCCTTCGCCCACGAGCAGTAATGCATTCATCTGACAACACAACCCCATTTATCCAGCACACCAGTCCCATTTATCCAGCAAGTACAACCTCATTTGCTAACAGCACTCCATTCACCTGACGGGCCCCCTCATTTATCCAGCAGGACACCCTCATTTATCCTCCAAGTCGGAGGCTCTCCTTCCTCCTGTGGTGTGGCTGTGTTCTCTGATGGTGCAACCCGCCTGATCCAGCAGGACGTCATCTCTCCTACAAGTACACTTCATCCCCTGATAGTACAACCTCATTTATCTAATAATGCAGGCTCACCTTGCCTCCAAGTACCACCTCATTCTTTGACAGTACAACCTCATTTATCTTCCAGCTCAACCTCATTTCTCCTCCCAGCACAGCTTCATTCCCTGATAGCTCAACCTCATCCAATCTTACTTTTCCAGCCAGAGCCTAGCTGGGGAGCGCGGAGAAAAAGAGGAGGGGTTTGGAGCAAGAAGAAGGGTCCCACCATTTGCTGTCCCCAGCCTATGGAGGGCTGCCTGGCACTATGACTGTATCCAATCTTCCCAGGCCCCTGGACTTTGAGTTCTAGGTGGCATGGTCCAGCCAGTGCTCCACCATTGCCCTCCACCTCCTGTTTGGTCCCCTTGATGGCTAAAGAGAACCCACAGGATGGACTTTTTTTTTTTTTCCAGCTCTCCAGCAAGGAAAAAACTCCATCTGATTCGATTTGTAGCATTTGCTGGTTTCTGTGGTATGGATATTCCCATCGTAGCCAATTTTAAGCTGGCAGCATGATGTCACTGAGTGCAGAACTGGGAAGAAGTTCTCCCTGATCAGCTCTCCCGAGCCAGTGCAAGCCACTCTCACACACCACTGGCACACACTCACATACCAAGGCGGGAGAAGGGCACCACCTACCACGTGCCAGACGTAAGCTAGGTTCTTTAGATGTGTTTCTTCTAAAAACCATCCAAACTGTGGGTTCAGTTCAGTTCAGTCGCTCAATTGTGTCCAACTCTTTGCAACCCCATGAACTGCAGCATGCCAGGTCTCCCTGTCCATCACCAACTCCCGGAGTTAACTCAAACTCACATCCATTGAGTCGGTGATGCCATCCAACCATCTCATCCCCTGTCATCCCCTTCTCCTCCTGTCCCCAATCCCTCCCAGCATCAGAGTCTTTTCCAAGAAGTCAACTCTGGCCAAAGTACTGGAGTTTCAGCTTTAGCATCAGTCCTTCCAAAGAACACCCAGGACTGATCTCCTTCAGAATAGACCGGTCGGATCTCCTTGCAGTCCAAGGGACTCTCAAGAGTCTTCTCCAGCACCACTGTGGGTAGGTAATGCTATTTTATGAAGTGGGGGTGGAGAAGGGAACTAAGGCTCAAGTAGGTTAAATGACTCCTGAGANTCCTTCAGAATAGACCGGTCGGATCTCCTTGCAGTCCAAGGGACTCTCAAGAGTCTTCTCCAGCACCACTGTGGGTAGGTAATGCTATTTTATGAAGTGGGGGTGGAGAAGGGAACTAAGGCTCAAGTAGGTTAAATGACTCCTGAGACCACAAAGCTGGGAAGTGATGGAGCTAGGTCTGGGTCTCAGGGCTGTTGTATTCCAAAGCCAAGGTTCTTCTCACTCACATCCGTGATGAGGTGGGGAACGCTGCCCTGCTGCCCATCTCAATGGCCATCCCTGCCCTTGATTCTCAAGCCCAAGCTTCCTGGCTTTCATCAGAGACAGGAGACCCAAGTGTTATGCTGCCCATCCATAACAAGCCCTGTGCTACCCTCCCAGGGGGGTAGTCGAGGGGATTCCAGGACTCTCCCAGTTCAGTCCTGGATCTTGTGTCCATCCATCCAACCTAAAACCAGGTATGGTTGCCTCTCCAGGTTCCATTGCTATCCAAGTTTCCGCCTGGTCGTGCCCTCAGGAAGCTGGCCCCACCTACCCAACGGGGATGTGACCCAGCTCCTCCCTCTGGTGCCTCCCAGAGTCCAGATCACCTGCGGGGCTGCCTGAGTGCTCTGATTCCCTCTGTGACTCCTATTTCCTCTCTCCCTCCTCCCTTCCCTCCCTTCCTGCATGAAGAAGTACTGAGGGCTAAAGTTGGAATCCCAACCTCATCCATGTGACCTTGAGCATCTCCTGTAAAAGACAGTAACTATCCCAACATCCATGGGAAAGGGAGTGGGGCCAGGAACTGCACGACATCCCACATCTTATGGAGTCTCTGCCTCAGGCCCAGGAGCAACCCTCGTACCATCCTGATCCCCCACCCACCTCTGGCCCAGAACACACCTGACACAGAGAGAGCCACAGAACCGGGGGTGGGGAGCGAGGTGAGGAGGAGAGTCGCTCGCTCTGCTGCCTGGAGTACTCAGTCCAGACAGACTTCCTGGGAGAAGGAGTGACCTAGATGACCTCAGAGCCCTGAGGCCACATGCAAACCCTTGCTACTAGGGTCTGCAGGGAAGGAGGGGCGGAAGGGCAGGCAGGAGCATCAGAGCCACAGGTGTTGACAGGTGAATGCCTTGGAGTTATTAGTGGAACAGAAGTGGGCAGCCAGGGGCCAGGAGGAACCAAAGAGCAAAAGCAAGGCAGGAGGTCAAGAGATAGGTCCTGGCATCCCTCAGCTCTGCCACCCCAGAGACAACAGAGCCCACACACTCAGCCTGGGCAGCAAACAAGACAAGAGCAGAAGTCCCAGCTCACCCCTACTCAAAGACCCATGGCTCCTCATCCCCCAGGGCTTGGGTCCAACTCCAGACTGACAATCAAGGGCCCCTGATGCTCTCCGGCCTCGTCACCTCCATTGCTTACATCCATCTGGAGCTCCAGCCACCCTGGATATCTCACATTTCCTGCCTTCGCACACTGTTCCCTGTGCCCTTCTCTCTCTCTCTCTGTGCAACTGGGTCCTGCTCTATCAAGGCGAGCTTTGTGGTGTCTTTCCCCTCTGCAAGCCCCAAAGATAACTATTCCCTCCCCATTTCTACTGCAAAAATCCACCTGTGCACTAGAGTGTAACTGCGGATGAGTCTGCCTCCCAGCTTGAGCTTTGTGGGCAATCCTTGGCTTAGGGTAAGTCAACACGTAGGCTGGAACTTCCAGCAGCCACGAACCACTCAGGCCTGGCCACTCTGCCATTTCTGTTCTGCCAAACCTTGGGCTGAAGGTCCAGGTATTGGCTCCTCCTCCTCCTGGTTTTTCCTCCAGTTCCTGGAGCCTCTGCCACCTCCCTACTCTCTGCTGACTCCTCCGGAGACTTCAACAAGTGGAGAAGGAAAGACACTACGATTTGCTGAGCATTCACGCACATGCTGCCCTCAGCAGTTTAAGTCTTGCTGAGTATCTGTAACAAACCTCTGAGTTGGTTTATTATTCTGATTTTACAGAGGAGAAACTGAGGCTTCAGGGAACAACTGACCCACTTACCAGGGGGTAAGTGTTGCGGCAGGAATTCACACCAGGGTCTGCGCTCTTCCGCCTACCCTGAGACACCTCTAGGCGAGCCTAGGCCAGACAGANCCTTTTGCCTAAGGCAAAAACAAGTGAAATTATGCCATATGAAAAAGATTATTAAATATTTATTTTGCTTTTTTGAAAAAAATGCACAAGCAAACATTTACAAGGTTCATCTTTATACTGAAATTTATAAACCTTGGCAAAAGCATTTCTTGTTCTTCTCTTCCTAATAATATTTCTTTAGTATGTCTTTAGTATTCACTAAATTTAAATAGATTTTTAACCAGGCCCATTTTTCCAGGTTACGTAAAGTGTGACCCTGTACACTTCACTAAAATCTCTCTTATGTCCTTGTCTTTCAGTATTATTCATAATTTGAAATCTGTTCTGCAGAGGTGATATGCATATTTACGCTGAGTACCTTCTAGGGGAATATGTGGCTATTGGCAGAATTTTGGTTCCTTTTATAATTTCAGTTTTTACTCATTATGGAGTAATAGAACTAGACTTAAGGAATTTCTTAGTGAAACATTACCTGGAAATACACATTTACTTCATAAATTGAATTGGCCCTGTTGGTATTTTCTCCTATATTTGATATGTTAGAGTAAAGAAATTCATGTTTGAAAGCCTACCATATGCCATGTAGTTGAGTTCAGTTCAGTCACTCAGTCGTGTCTGACTCTTTGTGACCCCATGGACTGCAGCATGCCAGGTTTCCCTGTCCATCACCAACTCTTGGAGCCTGCTCAAACTCATGTAGTATCATGGGCATTTTCTGTATGTTCTCCTAATTAAAATCTCACAACAACTCAATGTTTTATGAGGCTCATCACACATGGGTTAATTTGACATATTTTCCTGAAAACTTTAAAAAATACTTTAACAAAACTGGTGGAATATAGTCTCTTAGAATTTATTTCAAAATTAGAAACTGTGTATGCTGGGCATTTTTCCTGAATCATCCTGATATTGTCCAAGACTACTAATTTACAGTCCAGATGTCCAGTTCATAAATCATTTCCATTTTGTTACTGAAGTTAGTTTAGGGAGGTGCAGGGGAAAAAAAGTATAATTTGGAAAACATTGTGCATAATCTGTGAAATTCAAATGATGGTCTTAAGAGGTCACATGGCCCGTCCCTCATCTTGATCAGGATAGACAAAATCATATTTGATTATTTTGCCTGAAGCAATCAAAGCAGGAAAAAGCTGGAGACAAGGGGCCTGGTTAAATTTTTTTTTTTTTTTCTAAAGAATTGCTAAAGAGGCCAAATACCCAAAGCCAGGAGTGGGGCCAAAAATGAAGATGAAGACAAGCTCAAAAATGGATTGAAGTGGGTATAGATAGAGAAGTGTCTGAGTCGATTTCTAGCCCTTGAGTGTTACTGATACCCTCTTGTTGGCGCTTATACAAGGGGTGGGTGCCAAAGTTTGTCTGAATTCTTGAAAGCTGGCCTAAGATAATGCCTAGATAATTTTAAAATGACTTTAGGATTTGTGCTGTATATCATGTATTAGCAAATTATGACTCCCAGGCCAAATCTGGCTCCTCACCTTTTTTGTGAGTAAAGTTTTATTCGAACACAATCCCATGTTAACTGATGTTTTACAGTTGCTTTCATGCCGCACATTCAAGCACGTGTGACAGATGTTTTGACCACAATGTCTAAAATATTCTAGATAAAGTTCTTTACATAAATGTTTGCTGACTCCTGCTATAAATAAATCTCATAAAAGAATACCAAATGTTTTCATTTTGCTAATCTGATCATAGATATAAATAGATAGATGCACACATGTGTTTATGTATATAATATTTAAGTGTGTTTGTGTGTGCATGTAGTGTGTGTGTGTGTGT
>SJYV01021496.1:64067-119223 GCA_006410875.1 Neotragus pygmaeus | reverse complement strand
CGGCGCGGGAGAGGGCGGGGCGTGCCCGCCCGCGGCCGCGGAATCCTCTGGCGGGCCGGGTGCCCTGCCTGCGGGTGGAGGCGGAGGCGCGGGGCTCCCGGCCGGGGGCGACCCCGCCGCAGCCCCTGCGTGCAACAGCGCCGCCTACGGAGCAGGGAAGACAAGGCGGGCGCGACCCCGCCCCCTGCTTTGCTCTAGGGGAGGGGGCGCGGGGGCGGGGCCCGAGCACTCTCATTGGTCCGAAGCCGGGCTGTCCCGCCCACAGACTCGGCAGGATCCCTCCCCTGAGCGCGTCAGCGGGTTATTGTTACAACCCGGGGTTTCCCGGGGCAACAGGGATGAGGCGGGGCTCAGAGCACATGGCCCCGCCTTCTATTCCCGGGAGGAATGCCCCGCCCTCTGTTTCTAGACCCTTGGTATTTCCAAATCTTCCTTCCAGAAACCTGGTGGGGTGGATGATGGAGTTCTTCTCTTCTTTGTGCCCTGAGCTGGGGGAAAGGAGAGGGTCAAGAACACCTGAGTTCTGGGTCAGGCTTGACCACAATTCTGGCTTCTCCATCTGCAAGTTGTTTTTCGTGGGCATTCAGAGTGCCTGGTTTAACATGTAGTAGAATCAACCTGGAGAGCTTGTTAAAACGTTTTACTGGGCCCCAGCCAGATTAGTCTGGGTTGTGGCTCGAGACTTTGCATTTCTGACAAGGTCCAAGGTGATGCACCCTGGACCACACTTTGCAAACCACTGTTTTAGAGTCTGTTGGAGGCTGTTGCCAGGGTTGTTGGAACAAACACTTGTTTCAAATTTCATCCTGTTTGGAGAGAAGTTTCTCGTTCACTTAACATATTTATTGAGCACCTTTGATGCATGTGCACTGCTCTGGCTACTAAGGCGAGAGCGGCAGTGGAGACAGGTGAGGTCCCTGCAGCATAGGCTGTGAAGAAGTCAGGTGTTGTCAGATCACTGTATGGCCTCAGAAGGAAGAGAGGCCAGTTGAGCAGTTGGGCAGCCCATGATCTCATCCCACAGGGCCCTAGGCTAGGTTTCCAGCCAACACTCCACCTGCCAGCCTTTGCTTTGCGCATCCACTCTGCCTAAAACACCCTTTCCCCCGCTCAGAGGCTGTCATCAGAAATTCTCCCACCCTTCAACACTCAGCTTAACTCATCCCCTATCCCTTCTTTAACGCAACTCCCAGCTCTGTCCTTGTCCATTGCTTGCACAGATCACTTTCTTCTCTGCCAGTAATTTCTATGTCCCTCTAGGACAATATTTCTCTTTTGCCAATCAGGAAACTGAGGTCCAGAGTGGGCAAGTGAATTGCCCAGATGGAATAGCCAGGATTAGACTCAGGCAAACCAGCCAGTACCACATTCCTGGAGAGGCTGGACACTGCAACTTGCAGAAAGTTCTCTGTGCAGGACTGGGCCCAGGCCACAGGAGACAGCCCTCTCCAAACTTCATTCCTTTCAGCCTAGGTCCCAAGGAGTAGGGCCAAGGGTGAGGATGGGTGTGGGGCTGGAGAGGCCCCTCCTCGCCAACCCCCCCAGAGTGGGAGCAGGTCCAGCTTGCAAATGCCTGGCGTGGCATCTGCCTGAGTCACATTATGAAGGCCGGGGTGGGCATGGGAACCACTGGCTGCCCCCTTCTGCTTACGTACACACACCCTCCAGGTGGTTCAGTTTAGAGACACAAGGGCCCTGAAATCGTTGCTGGATTCCCTCCCACAGTTCTCATATGCCCTCCTTGCCTGGCGAGCCCACGCTGGAGGCTGCCCCTCCAGTTCCCTGGAAGCCAGGCCGGCCTGCTGCTAGTCTTCAGCTCTGGCTCAGCCTGCTCTGCGAGGCGGGGCCTGCTGGGGGCCATACCAGAGCAGGGAGGATCCTTAGCTGGGGGCCCTGGCACAGACTGCTGCGAGACTGGGAAGCCAGGTTGGCAGAGATGCCCTAGAGGCTGACTCAGGCTCTGCTCTGGCCCCTGCCCTGCCCAGTGTCCATAGCTTCTGCCTGGACTCTAGTCTGGGTCCCACACTGGCACACTCAGCCCCGACTCCACACAGACACGCACACATCCCCACCATGTACACGGAGACTCATGTTTCTCTACTCACGACTTGGTTCCTGCTCACACGTTCATTGTGAGGCAGTCTAACATTACTGATTAAAGTATGGACAAGTTCCTTAACTGCCCAAATCCATTATTTCCTAATCTTTAAATGAGTAACATCATAGCACAAATTTCAGAGGCTCTTTGGAGAATTCAGTAAAATCATGAATGTCGGCATCAGGCTCATAGTAAGTGGTCAATAATCCTAGCATTTTTTATTACTGTTGGTGTTACCTTCCCTCCCTGTTTATCCCAGGTCACATTGTCCCACCTGCTGTCACCATACACACGATGGTGTCCATTCACACAGTCGGGCTTGCTCGCTGGCACACCTGTCTATGTCCCTCACATATGTGTCCCAGTTACATAGACCCTCATGTTCCTGTGGTCCCACCCCCAGGGCTCTCTTCCACTCCCTTCCCCTCCCCCACACCTGCTCTCAAGCTCCCAATTACCCTCCCTACCACTCCCACAGTCATTTCTGCTCACAGACAAGCCCCTACTTGCTCACCCTCGCTCTCCTCCCCCTTCCACACACAGGCACCCTTGCTTCTGCTCACACCTTCCCTTGGACTTAACTCACTTGCATTCCAGTGCACACACACTCAATCACACTCAGACGCCTGCTTTACCGGGTCCGCTCGTACTTGGATCACAAAACTTGTGTACATACACACACCAAGCAATCCCAGGGGATGTCTCGTACCTCAGCCGGTGCATCCCTCCCAGCGATGAGCACGTACTGCCCAGCTCTCCTGAGGCACACTGCCCTTGGCAGACCCCTTCTCAGGCCACACAGTGACACTCCTGTCACCCCCACGGGACTGCGTCTTCCTAGCTGCCTCCCCTCCTCCAGTCTCAGCTGCCCATGCCCTCCCAGCTCTCAGAATAGCCCCTGCGTCTGTGGCCGCCGCCACCTCCGCCGCTGCCTCTGCTGAGCTGTCAGGGCCCGCCGGAGCCTGCCTCCCCAGCGCAGTGCCAGCTGTCCCGGCCCACTCGGGGCGAGTGAGGACAGAAGGGCAGGCTTCCCTGAGGCCTGACAGGCAGAGCTGCTCTGCACCCCTGGAAGCCCCCTTCCAGAACCCACCTCGAAGACAGTCAGCTCTCCGGAAGCCACTGCCACTTGCCCAACACATTCCCAGTCCCTGAAGGATTTTGATTTTGCCTGTGTCCCCTTTTATCCTCAGACGCCCAGGGAAGACAGCCTCCCCTTCGTGGCTCAGAGAAGCCGAGGTCTGTGGAGGAAGGAGTTTGGTCAAGGCAGAGTAGAGAGTTGGGAGCAGAGCCAGACCAGGACCAGCCATTCCTAGCCTTTCCTGGGGGACCCCCTCCTAAACCACACAGTTATCAGGAACTGCCCCCCGTCCCCGCCTGCTGATGCTGAGCAGAGCCTGGCTGACATCTGACGCCACAGTTGTCAGGAAAAGAGAACAGCACAGGGGTGATGTCTGGGGATGCCTCTGGAGGGGCAGGGGCTGGTGCCCAGCTGAGGCCTCCAGGGGTGGAAGGGGGAGCGTCTGCAGGAGCCAGAGGGGACATCAGGACAGCTGGGAGAGCCTCCAGGGCAGGCGCGGGCCTGGCCCAGGGACGGCGTCAGAGAGTGGGTGGGGCCGAGCTGAGGCTGTGTGGCCGAGGGGGGCAGCGCAGCAGGGCAGGGCTTTGTGACAAGCCCGAGGCTCCTGCAGTTGCCTCCACAGTGCCGGCCTGGGACAGAGTTCTGCGGGCTTAAGGGAGGCGACTTAGACCAGCTCAATGCCCCCAAACATGAGACTCCAACCAAGAGGACCTGTGTCCTCCTGGGCCAGAGAGCTGGACCACCAGCTACAGTGGCAGAGAAATAGTGCTGAAGTGAACTACTCTTATAAGCCAAACCTGTCCCACCCACCATCCCCCTTCAATCCTGTATCCTTATCCCCATCAGTTTTTTAAAATTTATTTTTTTTATTGAAGGATAATTGCTTTATAGAATTTTTTTTTCTGTCAAACCTCAACATGAATCATCCATAGGTATATGTACATGAGCATCTGTTCAGTGCCAGCCAGCCCCTGCAGAGACCCTGCCAAGCATGATAATCCTTGGGGGCAAGAACTCTGCCTATCTTGTTCGCAGCTGTACCCCCAGGACCCAGAGCAGGGGCTGGCACAGAGACTTTCAATAAACATCTGCTGGATAACAGGATAAGCTCATTTTGTTCTCACAAGTACCTGAGAGGCAGACACTGTTATTCCCATTTTCTGGATGAAGAAAACGAAGCTCAGAGAAGGGAAGTGAGTAGCCTGCTTTCCTGGAACTCAAACTGGAGCCTGGGTTTGCTCCTCGCCAAGCACTAGAGATAGGGGAAAACCGAGCTTTGAGGCAAATCGTTTCCCTTTTCTGAGCCTCACTTTCCTCATCTGTGAGATGGGGCTATATTTACATGTTGGGGATGATTAAGTCCATCTGTGTAAAGTCAAATGTCAGACAAATAATGCTCCGTTCATCCTCCTCCTTGAGTTAGCCCTGATATTCTAAACTTCCACACAGCCGCACCTGGGACCCGTGATGACTGCAAGTCTCCCTTCTTTCTGTACAGCAGGAAGGAGGTGTATTCGTTTGCTGGGGCTGCTGCAGCAAAGTGCCAAAGCAGCTTAAAAGAACAGGAATTTATTGTCTCACAGCTCTGGAGACTAGCAGTCTGAAATCAAGATGCTGGCGGGCCACACTCTTTCTGAAGGCTCTGGGGGTGAGTCCTTCTTCGCCTCTTCCTGCTTCCGGGGCTTGCCGGTGATCCTGGCAGTCGTTGTCATATAGACACATCACTCCAGTCTCTCCCTCTGTCTTCACACAGCAGTCTTTCCTGTCCCTTCTCCCCATCTTCACATTGCATTGTCCTCTCTGGGTCTGTCTCCTCCTTGCGATGACACCAGCCACAATGGATTTAGGGTCCACCCTACTCCACTATGACCTAATCTTAACTAATTACATCTGCAAAGGCTTTGTTTCAAAAAAAAAAAAAAAATCCAAAGCTAAGGTTTCAGGAAGAGTGTAAACTTCAGGGGTGGAGAACACTATTCAGCCCACTGCAAGAGGTGTACCAGAAAAGGTGGGGGGTCTGGAGACCCGCAGGAATGGCTTCAGATTCTGCCTCTTTCACCAGGAGGCTGGACTGTAGACTGCGCTGAGTCTTGTTTCTTACCATGTAGAGTGAGGACAGCAACTCTGATCTCCCAGGGATGTTGAAAGGAAAAGATGAAGTGGAGACTGGACAGCGGTGCCTGGCAGAAGACCCCAGCATCTCACGTGGCCTCACTGCCTGGGCCGGCCCTCCTGCCTGTGTGGCCTTCCTTGGGATTGTCCTGGCCTGGCCTGTCCTCTTCCTGGCCCAGTGATCTGATCAGATCGCTGGGCGACAGTGTTCTGCTCCTGCCCCTCTAAGCCACTGATCTGTTCCTCAGAGCCTCTGTTATCTGATCAAACAGGTGAGAGGCCTGCATCAGATGACCTCGAAGGTTCTATTGGAAGCCAACGTTCACAGTGCCCTGATGTCTCCTCACAAAATACTAAAGTCGTCTGGAATTCTGTAGAGCCATGGCTGGTCAGGGAAGCAGTCCTCGGGAAAGGAAGGAGGTTTATAGGACCTTCTAGCCGCCCTCTCTCACCAGGTCCCCCGAGGCCCACCAGGCCATGGAGGCAGCAGATTTCCCAAGCCAGTGAGCCTCTGCCTGTGAGGAACCCCCAGACATTCACCCAGAGCCCCCTGGGTTGGCTGCTTCTGACCTCGGCTGCAGCCCCAGCCCCAGCCCTGGAGGACAGGGAGCTGTGGACACAGGCAGTGAATGCCAGCTCCATCATGGACTCCCTGTGGGACTTGGGCCTGGTCCTGTACCTCAGTTTCCCCACCTGCAAAATGGAGATGCACCTACCGCCAGAGGGGGCAGGAGAATGAAAGAAAGAAGGTGACATGGAGAAGAAGCTGCGTAACCTCTGGGGCATTGTAAGGAAGTCCCTCTCTGTGGCCTTCAGCATGGCCTTGCCCTCTGTCTCCTGGGCCCATCACTGCCTCCCCAGCCTTACTCTCAGACTGAGGCCCCTCTGGAATGAAGCGTGCTAGGAAAAAAGGCCATGGACTCCCAGCGAGTCAGAATAGTGACAGCAACCAGCCCCACTGATGTGCCAGCTAATAGGAGGAGGGGAGAGGCTAAGTAACAGAAGGCCTCCTGTGTGCCAGGCACTGGGCCGTATGCACCTGCTCATTTCATCCTGACGGCCACACTCTGGAGCCATTGGTGCTATTCCCATTTTACAGATGGGGACACTGAGGGCATCTGCTGAGGAAATTGGGGCAGTATCTGCTGGAGAAACCTTACGGGGTTGCTGTGAGTATGATAACAATAATAATATTTAATAAGCATCACCCTCATCATCACCATCATTATTATCAAGTGCTTCCTTATCTTACTTATGTATCAAGTGTAGCCTCTATGCTAATTAATTCCATGGTTCTCTCTTGATCCTTAATTAATCCTAAGAGGTTGGCATTCTTTTAGAGGGGGCAGCAGAGGCTCAGAGAAGTTAAGTAACTTCCCTCAGGTCACAGAGCGAAGAGCCAAGCCAGAGTTTTCCAGCCCCAAAGCTGATGCTTTCCACACTGCAACTGTTTTCTCCCACCTGGTTGCTGCCTGCATGGGTGAGTGGTGTCACATGGGTGGTACAGACTGCCCATGCCAAGTGTGGCCGGCATTGCAGCAGATAGGATAGGCCATCATCTGCATCCATGTTTTGTGAAACGTGTTTAGTCCACACCCTTAATTTCTACTTATTTTTTGGCCATGCTCCACGTAGCATGTGGGATCTTATTTCCCTGGTGAAGGATCAAACCCTATGCCCCACGTAGCAGAAGTCTTAACCATTGGATCACCAGGGAAATTCTTTAAGTTTTACTTTTTAATCATTGTAATGTGATACTTAGGTAAGAGTAAGTGAGAACAAGTAAAAAATGTGGTCCATGCAAATGATAAAGCTTTCCTAAGCTCTCATCACCCAGGTTCCATGAGATGGCCCCTTCAGGTGGCCGGGCCATCCCATGCCCAGCACCCTGGGACCCGGGTTCAGCCCCAGTCTGCCTTGCAACTTTGTCTCTGCTGGTCCTCTGGGTGCTCTGCGGGGCCTGAGCATGGCCTACATGAAGTGGCTGTAGCTGTGGCTGTAGGCGCAGGCCAGCTGACTCTATCCATGTTCTCTGCACCTGCCTTTCAGAGGCCTCCTCGCCCAGTAGAGGGACCTGATGCCATACACGCTTGCCCAGGCCTGGCTGCCTTCTGTGTACTTCTTCTGAGCCTTAGTTTTATCTCCTGGCCTCTCCTTTATAGCTGAGCATGGAAAGAGCACAAGAGCTGAGCCTAACAGCCCTGGGTTAGTGTCCTCGTGGTGACCTCGGGAGCTTCTCCCTGAGCCTCAGCTCCTCGGGCATCAGGCAAGTTTGGCAACATCTGCTTCACAGAACTACTGTGAGAATGGTGATAATAATGACAAAGATAATAATATTTATCAAGGGTCTGACGAGGGCCAGCTCCATGCTAAGTGATTCCACGGCTCTCTTTGATCCTTCATCAACTGGAGAGGTTGCTTTTATTGTCATCCTCATCTCATGGGTGAAGACGTAGTAACAGGTTTCTGGCACAGAGGAGGCACTTGACAAGTACGAGCTCTGTCTCCCAGCATTGTTTTATTTTAAACAGGTGAAATTCATAAACTAAAGCAGCTACACTCAAGTCATCCCAGGGTACACAACCGTTGTTCCCACTTGGGATATCTACGTGTCCAGCTTGCTGTGCAACTCCTGCTTGGCAGACGTCATGCCCAGGCTGCTGCCTTGTTCTGAAATATACCATCCCCAGGCTAGCTTAGCTGAACCTGTGGAAAGGGTGTGCTGGGGTCAGCAGCCGTGGTCCCAGGGCCAGTCCTGCCAATGTTTCTCTGAACTTTTCTGCACTGCAGTTGCTTTGTCTGTGTCTCAGAGAGGGGTTGTTGGAAAGGAGTGGCAGACAGTAGATACTCCGAAACTGTTGGTCCACAGCTGCCGAAACTGTTGGTCCACAGCCTCTCCATCCAGTTTAGTCGTGTGAATGAGTCAGCGTTAAGGATCAACCCCAAATCCTGACCAGCCCAATATATAAGAGAACCACAAACCCGGGAACCAACCAAGGGTCGGATGTGGAGAGGAAGCGACTTGGGCGCCACTGATGGGGCTGAACAGGCCCCCGGTCCCCACAGTGCAGCAGGTACGGCCCTCTTTGCCTGCCAGGAAGCACAGCTACCCCTTGTATTCTATCACAGTAACTATCCTCGGTGTAGGTTTATGGTTCATCTCTTCACCCATTTTGTAGCAAAACTCTTACTCCTTTCCTTCAGTGAATCATGCTGTTGTGGGCATATGAGCCATTTTATAAATATGGGGCTATCCCCCGAGTCCCTTTTTTTGCAATCGAGGTGATAGGAACGGTGAACGAAAGAACAGATGCAGGAAGTAAGCCACAGGAAGGGTAAAGACAGAACCAGAGCATCCTCCACACACACCTGACACTTCCAGCCTCCCTTCTCGGAGAAGTCTCCAAGACCCCTGAGGCCGGGCCAGTCCCTTCTCCTCGGCTGTTGGTACCTGTTTCTTGTTCTGTTCATCCTGGCCTGCCATTATGAGCATTTGTTCCCACATCTGTTGACTGGTCTGTGAGGTCCTCTCACACTGGGTTTTCTCCCACTCATGTCTCAGATCCTGCACAGGACCTGAAGGGTGGGTTGGAGGCGGGTGGGGAAAGGGGACAAGAGAGCCTTCACGAAGGTGAAACGCTTGAGCTGAGTCTCCTGATACTTTCCTGAGCATTTATTAGATGCCAAGCGAGGTTTCCAAGAACGACATATTCAGAAAACATGTACCTAAAGGGCCTCCTACAGAGACAGGCACGTGATAGTGAGTAAAGTGCCAGCCGTGGTCATAACAGGGAAACACTGGAGGCCACCTGGAGGAGACGACGTTCTGCCTCAACCATGCGGAGGAAAACTACACAGCTCTTAAAAAGAGTAAATAGACCTCCGTGTGCTAACACAGAAAGGTGTCTATGATGTCACATTAAGTGAAAAAAGAAGTGACAGAAGAGTAGCAGTGCCTCCAGCATGCTGCGCACTGTGTATAATATGTGATTCTGTTTCTGTCAATACATATGTGCATGATATTTGCATGTATGGATCCACGTATATAGAAGTCCTATACATGTATATATGTGTGTATACATGTATATATATGTGTGTGTGTGTATGAAGGATTTGCCCAAACTGTTAAGATTAATTAGTTCCAATCAAGAGCTAATAATGAAGATTAGGGAGAGCCCCCTCTTTTACTTTATATAGTTTTGTATTGTTGAATAGTTTTACAACAAGTGAGGGGCTTCCCTTGTAGCTCAGTCAGTAAAGGATCTGCCTGCAGTGCAGGAGACCTGGGTTCGATCCCTAGGTTGGGAAGATTCCCTAGAGAAGGAAATGGTAACCCACTCCAATATCCTTGCCTGGAAAACTCACAGACAGAGGAGCCCGGCGGGCTGCAGTCCATGGGGTGGCAAAGAGTCGGACACGACTGAGCGACTAATGCACACACAACAAATGAAGAACAGTAAAGGAAAAAAGGTAAACGCTGCCGTGAGTGACGAGCGCCCCGGGAAGAGTCCAGCTGACAGGCACAGCGACTCAGTAACACGGTCCAGCGATCTGGTCTCTTTGCCTCCATTGCCCCAGGACGGGCCTGCTGAGTGCACAGCCTAGGTAGACAGAGTCTAATGAGGAGACCTTTGGCAAAGGTTCCAGAAACCAGGAAAACCAGGTGATTAAGCTGCCACTGAGGAGGGATGTGACTGGTGACCCCTCTGGAGACATAGGGGCCATCTCAGACCCCTGAGCATTCAGAGGCTGATCCTGTGCTGGAGCTGAGCCCTGCTCTCCCTGTGGGCCTTGAGATGGAGCCATGTGGACAAGACCCCATGCTCTCAGACCAGGAAGAGTCTTAGAGATCATCAAGCCTGTTGCCGCCCTGTCCTGTTGGTCTGGGACTTGATGGGAACCAAGTCCCTGAGACATTGTGAGATATCTGGGGAGGGGCAGAGCTGGCCAGAATGCAGACACCACGATGGTAGGTGGGAGCTTTTCCAGGCTCCCTCAGAGCCTCCCGGGTGGGAGGCGCATGGTGAGTAGAAAGAGCATGGGTCTGAAAGACACACAGACCTGGTTCTAGACCTGGATGCCCACCCTTGAGACCCTAGAGCCTCAACAACCTCCTTAGGAAAAAGGACACAATACTACCAAGCTGAGAGTGATTGTGAGAATTGAAGACTTGGTACAAACAAACCCCCAAGTTTAGCAGGACTTTATCCGTGGCATTCAGGGTGAGTGGTGTCTTTAAGAAGAGATGGGAATTTATGGATAGGGACAAGGGTAGTTGGAGATTTGGACTCTGGTCTTTAGGGCTTGTGGCTTTATATATCTCAGAGAGTGAAATCGACAGCAGTCCAGGCAAAAAAAGGTGGAGGGAGGTGGCAGTTAAGAACTCAGGTCTGGAGTAAGTCGCTGATACAAATTCCAGTTTTCCCCATTTCTAATCATATGCCCTCTCTAGGCCTCACATTCTTCATTACATAAGTGAGGTTAATAATAATTCTAACCTTTCAGGATTATCATGAGGCTTCAATGAAATAATACAGGTAAATTACCTTGTACAATGCCTGGCACTCTTTGGAGTTATAAGATAGAGGCACTCAAGGCCTTTCTACCTGAGAGGAAAGGATCCAGAGTTCCTAATGGACCTCAGGGTTATCGCTGGGAGAAGAGACCATCAGAAAGAGGAGGTATGTGGCTTTGGCAACCACAACGTGGAGTGGTGCAGAAGGCCAAGCCGTAAGAGTCAGACAGATCTGAGTTGAATACCAGCTTCACTACCTTAGCTGTGTAGCTTTAGACAAGTTATTGCACTCCTCCAAGCCTCAGTTTCCTTATCCCCCCAGATGGATTGGTATACTTGTTCCTGCTCTACCAGAACATAGTAAAGCAAAGCTCCAGACCACTTTGCCTAAGGCTCCCTCTCTCTGTCTGCTTCCTCCCCAGCACATTGCTCCTGACCACCATCTCACAGTCTCCAGAACAGAGCACTGGACTTGGAGTCTTAAAGACTTTCCTTCTAGACCCAGAGCATCACCTGTCTGGGTCATCCCACATGTGGGACTTTGAGCAAATCACTGTGCTCAGCAGAATCTCAGTTTTCATGTTTGGGTTGGGGAGATTCCTGCATCCTCACAAGATTGAGGCAATTTTGTGACAACTTAGTAACAACCAAGGCAATAAATGTGAACATATGTGAATGTGCTTTATCCACTACTTTCAGTAAATTTCACTGACTGAATCTTAAGTCTTTTTTTTTTAATACCTACATTTAACAAGTCATTTTAAGAACAACTCAATCTTACTTTCCTTAACCAACTAATCACCTTGAAACTGAACATAGGAAGAGCACATACGTTGAATCAGGACCTGGTTTAGATTTTGGCTCTAACCCTGTAGCCTTGGGCAGCTCACTTCATCTCCCTGAGTCCCAGTTCTCTTAGCTACAAAGAGGCATTGAATTTATCTGAGGGAAACCAAAGCACTGTTTTGAAAAGGCATCTGCTTTCCCAGGGCTTCCCTTGTGGCTCAGCTAGTAACGAACCCACCTACAGCACAAGAGACCTGGGTTTTATCCCTGGGTTGGGAAGATCCCCTGAAGAAGAGAAAAGCTACCCACTCCAGTATTCTGGCCTGGAGAGTTCCATGGACTCTATAGTCCATGGGGTCACAAAGAGCCGGACATGACTGAGCGACTTTCACTTCACTTCACTTCTGCTCCCCCATGTCCACTGCAGAGTTATTTACAATAGCCTAGACATAGAAACAGCCTTAGTGTCTATAGATTGATGAATGGATGAAGAAAAAATGAGACATACACATATATAATAGAATATGATCCATAAAAAGAAGAAAATCCTACCATTTGTGACTACATGGATGGATCTTGAGGGCATTATGCTAATGAAATAAATCTGATAAAGACAAATACTGTGTGATCTCATTTATATGTGGAATCTAAAAAACCTTATCACAGATACAGAAAATAAACTAGTGGTTGCCAGAGGAGGTGAGGGTAGGCAAAATGGATAAAGGTGTTCAAAAAGTACAAACTTCCAGTTATAAGATAAATAAGTCCTGCACATGTGATGTACAGTATGGTGACGTTAGCTAATACTATTGTTGTATATTTTTAAAGTTGCCAGGAGTAGAACTTAGCAAGTTGCTAAGAGTCGATCTGTCAGCAAAGAGACATCACTTTGCCGACAAAGGTCCATAGAGTCAAAGCTATGATTTTTCCAGTAGTCATATACAGGTGTGAGAATTGGACCATAAAGAAGGCTGAGTGCCAAAGAACTGATGCTTTCAAACTATAGTGCTGGAGAAGACTCTTGAGAGTCCTTTGGACAGCAGGGCGATCAAACCAGTCAACCCTAAAGGAAGTCAACCATGAATCTTCATTGGAAGGATTTATGCTGAAGCTGAAGCTCCAATATTTTAGCCTCCTGATGTGAAGAGATGACTCATTGGAAAAGACCTTGATGCTGGGAAAGATTGAGAGCAGGAGGAGAAGAGGGTGACAGAGGATTAAGATGGTTGCATAGTATCACTCAATGGACATGAGTCTGAGCAAAATCCAGGAGATAGTGAAGGACAGCGAAGCCTGGCCATGCTGCAGTCCAGGAGGTTGCAGAGTTGAAAATGACTGGGCAACTGAACAACAACAGAGACTAGATCTTAAAATTTCTCATCATGAGAAAAAAATTGTAACTAGAGTGGTGTGGATGGTAACTAAACTTATTGCAGTAACCATTTTGCAATACATACAGATATCAAATCATTATACTGTACACCTAAAACTAATATGTCAATTAGATACTGTTTTTTCAAAAGAGATATTAATAATATCTACTTCACAGGGTTATTGTGTGAATGATAATGAACAATAGTAACAGCAGACATAGGGGAGGGCAGGGACCTGGCCCCACAATCACCCACCACATAGACCCACTCTGGAGAGGTAGACCAGATGCCCAGGTAGATGGAGGCATTTCCATCAAGCAGACTTATTGTCTTTAAACACACCTGAAAACATTGCCATCACCTGTGCCTCAGCTGTAACTTGAGATGAGAAAGGGAGCAGGCTTGGCTGGCTAAAATTGGGTTCCTGGGTAACCTTCTGCACAGTCTCTTCACAGACCAAAGCTTCCTCTTGAAGAAAGGTCTGAGGCTTTGCTGGGAGCATCTGTGGATGAGATATTTCAGGACAAGGCATGCGGTTTGTCAAGCTGGAGTCATAGCACAAGCTGGATATGTGAAGATGTTCCAGGTGGGAACAATGGCTGTGTACCCCAGCATGGCTTGAACATAGCTAATTTAGTTTATGAACTTAGATGGCTGAAAAAACAAAAGCTGTAAAAAGGAACCAGCACTTGTCAAATGCTTACTGTGTGCCAAAAATTCCTATTACTACATCTTCACCTGTGAAATGGGGATGACAATAAAACAATGGCAACCTCTCTCAGTTGATGACGGATCGAGGAGAGCCACGGAATCGCTTAGCTTGGAGCCTACACTCTGTAAGCCCCTGATAAACAGAAGCCCATATTTTCATAAAGCATAGTGTAGCAAGGAGGGCATTCACTGAGACAGGGATCACAAGAGGGTGTGGGCACTTGAGAGCAAGGGATGGATTTTGGTTTGGAAGTGCTGAGGTGGAGGTGTCTATAGGACAGCCAGGGAGGACATCCGCTTGGCAGACATCGATATGAAGTCCAAGGCTCTGAGAAGAGGTGTGGCAAAAAATGTGGTTTTAAATCCTTGGCACAAAGATGGAGAAACTATGGGAGGGGCTAAGACATTGAGGTGATGGGTGATGTGGAGCAAGATGTGAAGAGAGCAGAGAATCCAAGGGGGTGATGAAGCACAGTACGGGGAGCAGAGCACGGGCAGACTGCAAAGGATTCCGGGAACTTCAAAGGAGTCTGCAAAGGAGCAGCCAGGGAGTTAAGAAATGGTGGACTCTGGAAAACCAAGAGAAAAGAGAGGTTAAAGAAGGAACTGGTAAACAGTGCAGATATAGCACACAGGTCAAGAAAGCCAAGCTTAAAGCATGTGCTGCAGTATATACTTTCTCAGACCAGGGCAAGCCAGAAAGGGAGGCAGCAGCTACCGCCAGCATTCACCACCAGCCCCCAGCAAGAGCAAGGCTAACCTCTAAAGCTCACATAAGAAATTCTAAGCATTAAAGGACCTCAAAGTGGGGCCCAGAGGCCCTCCAGAGGCAGTGTAGACGTAGGAGGGCTGAATCCCTCCGCTTGAGGCCCCGCCACATCTCTAAACAGCCGTGAGCCTCCATTTCCTCATATGTGTAAAGGGGATAATATGCAAACTTTACATCAGGGTTGTAAGAATTGGATGACATCATGTTACGAGAGACTTGGTAGAGCGTGGCCACTCAACATAAGTTCATACTCTCACTCTTTACTTTAAAATAAAAGTGTCTATCCCTGATGATGATCCCAAATCAAGCAAAAGTTAAGTTCAAGTCAAGTCTCCTCTTTTAGAGAACACAGGGAAAGCTTGAGAAAGATTCACTCTGGCACACCTGTCTTACTTTTGAAGACTTGGTGATGGGTTGCCCCAGGCATGACCTCCAAGCTCCCTTTAGCCCCCTTACCCCGTGCTCTCCCGAGAGAAGTGGCCATCCGTGAATGACCTCTCCATTCAGAGAACAGTGGGGAGCCTGCCCGGCCAGGCCAAAAGTCCCAATGGCTTGAGGGAGAGGGAAGAAAGCCATGCAGAGCCGAACAGAGGCACTTGGGCGAGGACAAGTTTATGAAAGTAAGTTAAGTCATTCCTAAAATGACCTGTAAAGATTTGGTTACAATGAACATTTACACCTATTACTGAGAAAGACACATTACATAGGTTATCTCAGCCATTACTCCCACCAACTTGTGAAGAAGGGACATGGAAACCAAAATTCTGCCCCCAAAAAATGATTTGCTCAAAGTCCCACAGATGGCTGATGATGGCCCTGGGATTGGAAGGCGAGTCTGTGGACAGGAAGGAGGGGCCAGCTGGATTTGAGAATCTAGGAAGGCAAAGTGGATGAAGGGAGGGAGCCATGGGCAATCTGATGTCTGGATTTTACCCTAATAAATCCTGGTGGAGCAGGAATAAGCACATGGAGGGGCTTGGACCTGACCACACAGCCACCTACTGTTGGTGGGACAGCTTTGCAGAGACAGACCAGACATCAGAGCAGATGGAGGTTTTCCATCTAGCAGACCGCCACCTGCAAACACACCTCCAAACGCTGCCATCACCTGTCCTGTGTCTGTTCCTTAGGGAGGGAGTCGTGACGAGGAAGGAGGCAGGGCTGGGAGCTGCCTGCCTGAGACCAAGCCAGCAGGTATCTGTGGTGGCTAGGAAGCCAGGAGCAACCTGCCCGCCAGCCAGGTGAACACGCAAGCTCTCCAGAGTAGGGAAGGTCAGAGCTCTCTGAGCTTCAGTTTCCTCACTAGGGAAACAGATAAGAAAACTTAGATTGAGACGTCCCAGGAGCTCCAGTGGTTAAGACTTCTCCTTCCAGTCAGAGGGTGCAGATTTGATCCCTGGTCAGAGAGTTAAGATCCCACATGCCTCGCAGCCGAAAAATTAGAACACAAAACAAAATCAATATTGTAAAAAATTCGATAAAGACTTTAAAAATGGTCCACATCAAAAATATCTTGTAAAAATAATAATAATAAATGTAAGAAAATTCACATCACAAGGTTTTCCCAAGAAATATCTAAGAGAACACATAAAGGGCACCTGGAGACTTCCTGGCATAGAGCACGTGATTCTTCCTCTTACCTCCTACTTGTCGGATGAGGAGACTGAGGTTCAGAGAGTGGCAGTGACTTGTCCACGGTCACATATCAAGTGAGCTGGTGATACAGCCAAGACTGGAACCCAGATCTTCTGACAGCCAGAAGCCCTAGCCCTCGACATTCTCTCCTCCTGGGTGGGGGTGATGCATTAGATACAACACCCAACCCATTCAGACCACATTAATAGAGGTGAAGTCTAGACCTGCCTCACACTTGTCTGCTGCCACAGCCACTAATCACAGGTGGTTACTGAGTACTTGAGACATGGCCTTTTCCAAATGGGATGTGCTCTAAGTGTGAAAACACCAGATTTTGAAGCTTTCTTTAATTTTAAGAAAAATTTTAAGATATCTCATTAATGATTTTTATGCTGAACAGTTTATGTTGAAATAATACTTTGAATATATTAGGTTAAATAAAATATAGTTTTAAGTTCATGTTACTTATACACATTATTTTTTTATTTGGCCTTGTGGCATCTTAGTTCCCCAACCAGGAACTGAGCAGTAGAAGTGCAGAAATGCAGAGTCCTAACAACGGGGGGACCTCCGGAGAATTCCCACCCTCTACCTTTTTTAAGGTGGCTACTAGAAAATTTGCCCACCTTATACTGCTGTTGGACCACACAAGTCTCAAATGTAGGAGGAGATGGGGTTGACCCTCTCTGTGCAGAATTCTAGACTGCACATCTCAAGAGGCACGAAGGCAGGGAGGGCATATCCAGAGAGAGCAGGGGCCACAGGAGGAGGCCACAGCTTTGCACAACCCCAGGGGTGTCTCTGACGTCACAGTCCAGTGGGGCTGTATTCAGTGACCCCACAAGGTATGTCACAGAAGGGACAGTTGAAGGACTTGGACTGGCTCCACCTGGAGAGAAGACTTAGAGAGGGGACCTGATCCCTGTCTCCAAATAGCAAAGGGCAGTCACGGGGCCAAGAGAGCAGATGCGTTCCGTGTGGCATGAAAGAGGAGAGCTGCAGTCTCAGGAAGAGCTCCAGGAAAACAGACTTCTCCTCCCAGGCAGGCCAGCACCGTCCTCAACTGGACTGGATGGCCTCTTCCAGGGGTGCAGAAGGTGAAGGGAGCCTGGTGGATTTTTCTCAGAAGTGATTTAGCATGCAAGGAAGAAATGTTCAATGACCTACAAAGAAATGTGTCCTTATACCTGGAGGCTCTGAGGCACCTCTGGGCTGGGTGGCTGCGCCAGGGAAGTCAGGACAGAGGGGTTGCTGGGCTTCCCCTAATAAACATAACACTACAATAACAGCTTATTGAGCATCTACTATGTACCAGCATCTACTATGTACACATTATTACTTTCCCTCTCACCCACCCTGATGAGGTGGCTACTACTTGCCCCATTAGGAGAGTAGGGAAGCTGAGGCTCAGAGTGGACAAGAGCCTTGTCCAAGGTTACACTGCCAGGGCGAGCTGGGATTTGAACCTGGTCTGGCTGACAGCAGTGCCCACGATCATGGGGTGGCCTCCTTGGGGAGCCAGAGGGGCAAGGGCCAGCGGAGCCGGGGGACTGGCTCCTTGTTCACGGGAAGCCAGGGCCCCACTGGGCTCTCCAATTAGTGAGAGCAGAGAAATCAGAGGCAGCAACAAGCTCTGCTAATGAGCTGCCACATTAAACAATGAGTCACACTTCCATACGGTGCCGCTCCAGCCCTAACCCGGAACAAACAAGCTGTGAGAAACAGTTTACAAAACAGCGAGGTGTGACTGCCTCCCTGCTGCCGCCCGCCACAGCCACCACCACCAGCACTGCAGCCACCGCGGAGCCCGCCGCCCACGGGCAGCCACAGGCGCAGGGATGGGCCTGGGAGGGGCGCCCAGCCCGCCCTAGCTTCTGAGCTCAGAGGCATCCCCGTCTCCGAACGGTCCCAGAGCACACTCCAAGGCACAGCTTCCGCTACCATTCTAGCCATCTCCAGAAACACCAGGGGCTCTGTCATTGGCCCATTCTGTGACCTAAGGCAGATGACTTAATCTCTCTGGGTCTCAATTCCTTTATCTGTATTTTGGGGGTAATAATAACAACCAGCTCATTTTCCAGTTGTGGTGCTTCAGTGTGATCATCACATGGACTGCCTGGCACCCAGTAGGCATGCAGTAAATCCTGGATCCTTCCTCTCTCTTCTCTGTATAGGGAATCCAGCCCAGAGTCAACCTCACAGAAGTTAAGGTGTTAAGTTGCTTGGTCGTGTCCGACTCTGTGACCCCATGGACTATAGCCCGCCAGGCTCCTCAGTCCATGGAATTTTCCAGGCAAGGATACTGGAGTGGGTTGCCATTTCCTTCTCCAGGGGATCTTCCCGACCCAGGGATTGAACCCGGGTCTCCCTCTTTAGCATCTGAACCACAAGCACTTATATAACCTCACAGAAGGTTCCCAGTAAATAGTGACTGCTTTCCCTGTCCTTCTCCATACTATACTTCTTTCTGTCCCTGGCCCACTCTCTCCTGAACTGTGGGGAGGACATGCTCTGCTCATTTCCACACCCCTAGGTCCAGCACAGGTAAAGTTGAAGAGCAACAGGCTTTAGGGATAGATTGTGCCTCTGGCAGTTAATAGCTGTGGGGACCTGAGCAGCTGTGGTAAGAGCCATCCCTTGAACCCTACCCTGTGGAAGATAATGTGACCCGTTCTGCAAGTGCACGTTCTCATTTCAGGCAATGAGGAATATTATCCCATCTCACAGGTGAGGAACTCGATTCTCAGAGCAGTTAAGTAAATAACGTGAGCTGGTGGCTTTGCAATGCATCGACTTGCCTCAGCTGGACTACATTTCCCAGAATTCCCTTTCCTCTTCAGTTCTGGTTAGAATCTTTTAATGGTTCTGCTTCTTTAATTGAACCCTGACTGATACACACGGCAAAGTTTCCACAGTACATAGCGATGGAGCTGGAATTCAAAATGTTTGTCTGTCACTCAGCTCTAGATTTTTAACTATTCTACTTGGTAACAATAGCTTCAATACTTATAGAGTAACCATAAGCCAGTTTTATCTCATTTAATTCTCATGACAATGCTATAAGGTAGCTTTTATTATTATCGTTTCATTGTTACAGGTGAGGAAACTGAGGCACAGAGAGGTTAAATAATTTGTCCAATATCACACAACTAATAACTGGGTAATCTGAGAGTCAAAGCCAGAAGTTTGGTTACATAATCCATCTTTTTATCTGTTGTATTACGCTATCTCTCAGCTCTACTATAGCTCATTCTTTAAGTCCCAATTCTCCTCAATCTGTAAAATGGGGATAATCTTACTTGATATATGAGATTATAGTGATAATTAAATGTGAAAATATAATTATAGGGCTTCTGGGAAGATCAAACAACAGTGGGTGGATTTACCCTCTGTCTCGAGCAACTGGAAAGATAGATAAAGTGAATAAAACCACAGTTTTCAGACACTGAACATCAGGCAGCACAAAATAGCAATCCCTGAGAGAGGAGAAACTAATGAGGTGAGCCCTACGATTGCCAGCTTCTGCCTGGGGAGTGTTTCCAGGCTGCAGCACAGGGAGCAGGGTCCCAGCTGTCTCCTTGCTTTGAGGAGGCAGAGCAAGGAGTCCGGGGAGGCCGAAGCAGCTAGAGTTCACAGGGCAGAGAACAGCAGAGAAGAGAGCTCCAACAATCTGAAGAGAGTTCCCCTCAAGCCTTCAACTGAATACTTAATAGCACTTGTATGTGAAGAAACTACCCCAGTTAGAAGAAAGAACATCTCAAAGAAGCAAGGGAAACAATTTCCAAAGTACACACAAGACCTGGAATGGTTTGTATTCCTACCAACCAGAGTGGAAAGCCTCATAAAGTGTGGGGCATCAAGTTGATTCCGCAGAAGAGTATTGCTTCAGTAGTGGAAAAAAGGTAATTGTCTTGCCTGATAAAGTTGAAAAGCAAGTCTCAGCAGAACTGAATTCTTGTTTAGTAACTTGACTGAGTCCTAGGACAAAGCTCAAGAATACTGAATATACAATGCTAAAATGGCCAGCATAGTGAAAGGTGAAATTCACAACATCTGGCATCCAGCCGAAAACTACCATGCATGCCAAAAAGCAGGAAAATGCAACCTTCAAGGAGGAGAAAAGTTAATCAATAGAAACAGACCCCCAAATAACAGGAGATAGAATTAGTATCAGTTCAGTTCAGTCACNAGCTCGCTGCTGTCTGGAGCTGGCATCACTGGGCTTTTAAAGATTATGGGCCTTGCAAATACATAACATTTTACTGCCTTGCAGACGTAATTCACTGGGAAAAAAAAAAAGTCTCACGTAAATAGATAGGTAAATAGATAACCAAGTTGGGGAGAGATGATGCTGGAGGGGGATGGAGAATGTATGATCCGAACATGCTGTCAGCTCCAGCTCAAATAATCACCTTCTGGTGGGGTGGGGGGAGGAGTCAGACAGACATCTGTCTCATTTGGGGCACCTCTAGGCTCAAATCCTTCATCTCTGGGTATTCTGGGGGTGGAGGGACTTCCTGGGCTTCCCTTAGGGGTGCTCAGAGGTATAAATGGGGGCAAGATGCAGGAAAGTGTGTGGTGCAATGATTGTAGGTTAAGTGCCTGGGGGCCCAAGTTCTAATCCCAGTTCTGCTTTTAAACTGTGGGGCGGCTTTTGTTCCCATTCCTGTGCCTTGTTTCTTTGACAGCAAAACAGCAGTCTGAACCATATCATTTAAAAAGCCAGCCACAAGGTCTCAGTCCTGGTCCCAGCAGGGCCTTGAATCACAACAATCAGCATTAACCCATCAACCTTGATTCCTAAGGAAGAAAAAGCTGAAGCACCTCCAACATCTCAGAACTGGCAAAAGGCAAAACTGTCATGTATTCCAACCGCCATGTATCTTCCTGTCATGTGAATGCATACCCATAGTGACAGGAATCCCACTACTTTCTTTTCCTTTTTACAAATTGAATATACCTTGCAGGGTTTTACTTGTTCTTGTGACCCAAGATGGGTTTTGAAGCACATACAAATCCTCCCCTTCTTCAAGTTCCATTGAAATAGTAGAAAGATATGCAAAAAAAATACATCTATATCAACCCAAGAAAACTGGAAATTATGGCATCATAGGAGATAAAAAAAAATGGAACACTTTCTGGAAGATAAAAAGCAGACAGAAGATTTATGGAGAAAAACAGAGTGGTTAAATCAGCTGAGAAGAAATTGGCTAAAGAGATGTAAACTGTCCTTTCCAGCAGAGTCTTGGAGAGACTCCAAGTACAGGGGGCAGGGAGTAGGCCATGGTGCAAACATCAGATAAAGAACTGTTGAATTAACAAATGGCTGGCCAGCCCCTTCCTCTCCCAACATATACAGAATGATCGGCTGTGAATTTTGCCCCTGATATGGAAGTTTGGTAGACTGCTTTCTAAACAACGTGAAAGATCTACCTTAGGAGGTATGATAAACTATTACCTTGGTGGCAGTGAAGCGTCCATCTCAGTAGTCATATCCTTGTGGAGTTCCCTATACACTGACTTTGGACTTGGCAGTATAACTTGCTTTGACCACTAGGATATCATCAAGCCTGATGCAATTTCAGGGGCTCATCTGCATAGAATACTCCCTCTTGGACCCTGGCCACCATTCTGTAAGGAAGTCTGTCCTATCCTCCTGGAAAGAGGCTCTGGAGAATTAAACACCATGTAGAGAAAGAGGCCACCTGGTGGAGAAACTAGGGGCTTCAGCAGACAAGCAACACAGCACCGAGGCCCCAAACACGAAACAGAGGCTTTCTTGGGCCTTCCAACCCAGCCTAGCTGCTGGCAGCAGGGTGAGTGGATCCAACCAACGTCACGTGAGTAGAAGAATGACCCAAAGCAACTCATAGAGTCATGAGAATTCACAAATTATTGTTGCTTGAAGGCACTAAGTTATGGGGTATTTTGTTATATGGCACTCAATAACTGATACAGGAAGGATGACGATGTTGATATTGAGGCCAGAGAAGAAGGGAATAGAGTCAAATCTCTGCAGTGAACACAGGAAGGGGAAAGAGAAGACAATCAGGCAGCCATGCTCAGCAATGAAGTCTATTAAATTACTTTACACAGAGGAGAAAATCTTCCTAACTTTGGTAACCACATGGTCACCAGCCTATCTATGGCCTCCTCACTCTTCCTAAAAGGAATCCAAGAGTATGCAAGTCCCTCCCACTCTCTCACTTACACAGAGCTGCAGAGAGTCTCCCTTCCAGGGAAGGCCTATCCTGGAAGCCAGACTACACAGCCAAAAGAAATTCATACCAGTTTCCTGAATATATTAGACAACCTAATTTTAAATTTACAAATCTGAAATGACCAACATGAATCACCATTAATGCAAACCAAGAGCATGAGGAAGAAACAAAATGAATAATCAGAATAATTCATTCTAGAGGAACTGGAGATAATGTAGGAGACAGAGGGAAACTTTAAAAGAATTCCAACTTATATCCTCACTTCTCTGGTGATGCCATCCAACCATCTCATCCTCTGTTGTCCCCTTCTCCTCCGGCCTTCAATCTTTCCCAGCATCAGGATCTTTTCAAATGAGTCAGTTTTTCCCATCAGGTGGCCAAAGTATTGGAGCTTCGGATTCAGCATCAGTTCTTCTAATGAATATTCAGGATTGATTTCCTTAGGATGGACTGGTTGGACCTCCCTGCAGTCCAAGGGGCTCTCGAGAGCCTTCTCCAACACCACAGTTCAAAAGCATCAATTCTTCAGCACCCAGCTTTCTTTATGGTCCAATTCTCACATCCATACATGACAACTGGAAAAATCATAGCTTTGACTAGACAGACTTTTGTTGGCAAAGTAATTTCTCTGCTTTTTAATATACTATCCAGGTTGGTTATAGCTTTTCTTCCAAGGAACAAGCATCTTTTAATTTCATGACTGCAGCCACAATCTGCAGTGATTTTGGAGCCCCCCCAAAATAAAGTCTGTCACTGTTTCTATTCTTTCTCCATCTATTTGCCATGAAATGATGGGACTGGATGTCATGATTTTAGTTTTCTGAATGTTGAGCTTTAAGCCAACTTTTTCGCTCTCCTTTCACTTTCATCAGAGGCTCTTTAGTTCTTCACTTTCTGCCATAAGGGTGGTATCATCTGCCTACCTGAGATTACTAATATCTCTCCCAGCTATCTTGATTCCAGCTTATGCTTCATCAAGCTTGGCATTTTGTATGATGTATACTACATATAAATTAAATAAGCAGAGACAATATACAGCCTTGACATACTCTTTTCCTGATTTGGAACCAGTCTGCTGTTCCATGTCCAGTTCTAACTGTTGCTTCCTGACCTGCATACAGATTTCTCAGGAGGCAGGTCAGGTGGTCTGGTATTCCCACCTTTTGAAGAATTTTCCACAGTTTGCTTTGATCCACACAGTCAAAGTCTTTGGCATAGTCAATAAAGCAAAAGTACATGTTTTTCTGAAACTCTATTGCTTTTTCAGTGATCCAGGGGATGTTGGCAATTTGATCTCTGGTTCCTCTGCCTTTTCTAAATCCTGCTTGAACATCTGGAATTCTTGGTTAGTGTATTGTTGAAGCCTGGCTTGGAGAATTTACAGCATTACTTTGTTAGCGTGTGAAATGAGTGCAATTGTGTGGTAGTTTGAGCATTTTTTGGCATTGCCTTTCTTTGGGATTACAATGAAAACTGATTTTTCCAGTCCTGTGGCCACTGCTGAGTTTTCCAAATTTGCTGGCATATTGAGTGCAGCACTTTCACAGCATCATCTTTTAGGATTTGAAATAGCTCAACTGGAATTCCATCACCTCCACTAGCTTTTTAACTTCACATTCTAAGATGTCTGGCTATAGGTGTATCTCTGTTGGCTCTAGGTATTGTATCCTCAGAGATATCCAAAAGAATTTGCGTTCAAGAAATGAGAGTAGATTTTATAGAAAAGAAGCAATCAAATAAAGAGAAATTATCATTGAAAATTAAAAACATGAAGATAAAGTTAAGGAAACTCCTAGAAACTAGAGTGAAAACACAAAGAGATAAAGAAAAACATAAGTCAATATTAAACCTTATATTTATCTTATAAGAATTTTAAGACTGAGATAAAAGACTGCTGCTGCTGCTGCTAAGTCACTTCAGTCGTGTTCGACTCTGTGCGACCCCATAGACGGCAGCCCACCAGGCTCCCCTGTCCCTGGGATTCTCCAGGCAAGAACACTGGAGTGGGTTACCATTTCCTTCTCCAATGCATGAAAGTGAAAAGTGAAAGTGAAGTCGCTCAGTCGTGTCCGACTCTTCGCGACCCCATGGACTGCGGCCTACCAGGCTCCTCCGTCCATGGGAGTTTCCAGGTAAGAGTACTGGAGATAAAAGACTAAAGGTGATCTAATCATTAAAGATATAGTTTTTAAATATTTTAAGCTATAAGAAAATTGAGAGCTGAGTCCTCAAACTATAAAAAGACCCACCAAGTGGTAAGAAGAAAACACACAAGTAGTGACATTTCTAAATATTACAAAATTAAAAAAAAAAAATCTCTATGCTTCTGGATTATCTTGAACCTGCAATTCTATACTAACCAAACTGCTGCTGCTGCTGCTAAGTCGCTTCAGTCGTGTCCGACTCTGTGTGACCCCATAGACAGCAGCCCACCAGGCTCCCCCATCCCTGAGATTCTCTAGGCAAGAACACTGGAGTGGGTTGCCGTTTCCTTCTCCAATGCATGAAAGTGAAAAGTGAAAGTGAAGTCGCTTAGTCGTGTCCGACTCTTCGCAACCCCATGGATTGCAGCCCACCAGGCTCCTCTGTCCATGGGATTTTCCAGGCAAGAGTACTGGAGTGGAGTGCCATTGCCTTCTCCAAGCATTAAAGTAAATCTAACATATTTTCTGATAATAAAGGACAAAGGAAATTTACCACCCATTCACTCCTTCTGAAGAAACAATTACATACTATGAAAGAACAACAAAATAAAAGGAATTCAAAAAAGAAAGAAAAGTTGATTTTTTTTAATTTTAAAGAAAAGAAACCAGTAAATGTCTAAGAGTCTGAATAAGTGAAAATGAATTTATAAAACATCATCCAATTTTTAAGAAATTATTTATTTTAAAAATATAAAAATAAAATAAGCTAATAACACTTGGAACTAAGGTTTCAACAAAATATAAAAGATAGGAGTAGGTTTAAGATATTATTGGAAGAAAAAGTCCTGAAATGAATCTATTAAAAATTTAGAACACTAGAATAATAGGAATAGTACTTATAGCTTGCAAAAAAACAAACAAACAGAAAAACAATTAGAAATAAAGGAAACTTGATCAATCAAACAGAAAGCAGGGAAGAAATTCAAACATCAAAATTCACATTAATAAATGTGAATGGGTTAAACTGCTCTATTAAATGACAGAGACTCTAAGAATGGGTGAAAGAAATCTCAACAACATACATAAATATACATACACATGTGTTCACACAATGTAATTATTTTAAAGAGTCACATTTTTAAAATATGATGCTAAAAAGACTAAAAATAAAATAATGGAAATGAATAAATGCTAATAAAACAAAAAATGAAGCCACAGAATTATTAGTATCTGATTAAATAGAAGCTAAAAGTACTCATAAAAACTATAATCTACCTAAAAGATATGACAATCAAGTAAATTTTGTACTAAACAGCTGAGTTTGAAAATATAAAAAGATTTATAACTACAAAGAGAAATTGACAAACTTGTAATGATACTTGATTTTTACATGCATGTTCAAAAATTGATAAGTAAAAATAAGAAAAGCTGTAGGAGAATCTGAAGATTGTAATTTAAATTTTGGCTCAAGAGTTATATAAGAAATTTTACTGAGCTGAGAATACACATTTATACGTTGTTTTTTAGTATCTGTGGTATATTTAGGGCTTCCCAGATGGCACTAGTGGTAGAGAATTCACCTGCTAATGCAAGAGACATAATGAGATGCTGGTTCGATCCCTGAGTCAGGAAGATCCCCTGGAGGAGGGCATGGCAACCCACTCCAGTATTCTTTCCTGGAGAATCCCCTGGACAGAGGAGCCTGGTGGGCGACAGTCCATAGCATCGCAGAGTCTGACACAATTGAAGCGGTTTAGTGCACATGCAGGCACGTGGTACATTTACAAAAATTGACCATCCCTTAAAATTAGCTTAGAAGCAAAATCTTAATTCCACAAAGCAGAAATCATTTGGGTTACATTTTCAGACTACAATGTTTAAAAAAAAAAAAAGAAACAGACAAAAGGATAACAAAATAATATAACAATAGCTCAGCAACTTGGAAATTTTAAAACACTGTTATAATTCCTGGGTTAAAGAGAAACTCAAAATTGAAATGACTGATTAGTTACTAATGACACTGAGAGCATCATATGATGAAACAAATTCTCAAGGCCAATACAGTATTTATAGAAAAATGTATAGCCTTGAATACATTGATCACAAACCTGGAAAGAGAAATGAATCCAAGCAGCTGGGAAAAGGAAAACTAGGAGGAACAAATAAAACCTCTATAGAAATAAGGAATTAATAGAGATAAAAGCAGAAATTAATGAGATGAGAAACAAATGTAGACTTAGTAAATAAAACCAAATGCTGCTTCTTTCATTTATTTCCTTAATGGCTCAAGAAGAGGTAAAAATGCTAATACCCATGGATGAAATCAGATCATCAAAGATATACTTCTAAAAATGGCATCAGGCCCAGAACGGATTTAACAGTGAGTTATATCCAACCTTCAAGGAACAAATAATTCCTGATATTTAAATGGTTATAAAGCACGAAACAAAGAGGGAAAACTTCCCCATCCATTTTGTTGGGCTTGCACAGCAAATAGAGGAGGCATCTGTTATTTTGTTCCTCAGAGTTCATTCATCCTTCTAGTAACCACATCCTGATTTTCTTCAGAGGGAGCCCTCTCCACCCTACTCTAAATCCATGTATTTCCGGGGAAGGTGACATCATCCTTAGTTTCAGGCCTGGGCCCACAAGTCATCAAGCTTTGTTTCTCCCTAATGGCTGAGACCCATCAGTCCATCCTAAAGGAAATCAGTCCTGAATATTCATTGGAAGGACTGATGGTGAAGCTGAAACTCCAACACTTTGGCCACCTGATGGGAAGACTGACTCATTGGAAGATTCTGATGCTGGGAAAGACTGAAGGTAGGAGGAGAAGCGGACGACAGAGGATGAGATGGTTGGATGGCATCACCGACTCAATGGACATGAGTTTAAGTAAGCTCCAGGAGTTGGTGATAAACAGGGAGGCCTGGCGTGCTGCAGTCCATAGGGATACAAATAGTAGGATATGACTGAGTGACTAAACTGAACTGAATGGCTGAGAATGACTTGGGGATGGCCATGTGACCCAGTCAAGGACAAGGAAACACCAGAGATTTTCAGTCACTTCTGGGAAGAGGTTGTCCTTGATGCTAAGGCTGCAGATCCTGGAGCAACCATTTGCCTGCCATGTGGACCCTGAGATTAAAGCTGACACAGGGAGAAAGTGGAACCAAGAGATGGAGAGAAAATAAGCATTGATTATCAAATTTAAGCCCTGAGTGTAGCCACGCCTTCAGGTACACCTTCCCCCTGTACCCGTCAGCTCTTTGAACCAGTGTTTCAATCAGCTAGAGTTGAATTTTCTGTCATTTTCTGCAGAACTCATTAATCTTGACATACCAAAAGTGAAAGAAGACAACATACACAAGCAAGTATGCGTGTGTGAGTCCTAAGTTGCTACAGTTGTGTCCAACTCTTTGCAACCCTATGGACTGTAGCCCACCAGGCTCCTCTGTCCATGAAATTCTCAGGCAAGAGTACTGGAGTGAGTTGCCATGCCCTCCTCCAGGGATCTTCCTGACCAGGGCTCCAATGCCTCCTCCATTGGCAGGTGGGTTCTTTACCATTAGTGCCACCCAGGCAAGTATAGCCCAACCATAATTACATGATGTAAAACTCATAAAGAAAATGGGAACAAATTTAATCTTGCTATATGTTATAGACCAACATATTATAAGAGTGATAAATCATGACCAAATAGGTTTTACCCCAAGGATCACGCACAGATTTTAACATTATAAATCAAACTTTAGTTTTTAATTCACTTTAGTGGTACATTAAAGAAAGAGTGCTAAATTATCACGTCCATAATGTAATCAAAATTTGTTGTAAGCTACCGTGAGCTGCCTTAATCCGATAAAGAATCCTGCAATGGTCAGTTTTACGGGTCTGATTGGCTAGGCTTTTGTCCCTTGTCATTCCAATACTAATCTAGGTGTTGCTGCAAAGGTATTTTGCAGGATAACTAAAGTCCATAATCAAGTGACTTTAAGATAGATTGTTCAAGACAATCTGAATGGAACTGATTCAATCACTTAAAAGTCTTTAAGAGCAGAACTGAAACTTTTCAGAATAAATTCCACTTGTACATAAGGGTGTGCATTCAACTCATGTCCAAGAGTTCCAGCCTGCCCTTCCTGACAGCCTTTCCTTTAGACTTTGGCCTTGCCTCGCCAGCTCCCACAATCACATAAACCAATTCCTTGCAATAAATCTCTTCATATGTATGTATCTCCTAGTAGTTCTGCTTTTCTGGTTGAACCCTGACTAATACAGGTTTCTAACCTCAGGAAACATGATACATATCTGTGGACCACAAGAAACATTCCTTCTCAAGCAGGGACAAGACAAGATGCCCACTATGTCCAACATTTTAAAAGGATGATCAGAGAGGGTCTTAGTGGGATGGTGCCATATGCAGAACAATGTCTCTTTCCCCATAAAGATATCCATGTCCTAACATCTGAACCTGTGACTCTGTTAGGTTACATGAAAAAAGGGACTTTGTGATTATGTTAAGGTTCTTGAGGGAGGAATGATTCTGGATTATTCAAGTGGGTCCAATATAATTAGAAGGATGCTTACAAGTGAGAATTGGAGTGTTTCCTGCCATATCGGTAAACAAGGATGTCACAGTCATCAGCGATTCCAGCCCTCCCGTGTAAGCTGGTGAGCCCTAAGGGCACTCAGGAAGATGAAGAATGCCTGTGGTCTGGCAGCCATCAGGGCTGTAGCCACTCCCCACGGTGAGCCCTGATGGAGCTCAGGATGTGATCAACACAGGATACTGGCCCCAGATAGCTGAGACGTATATAACAGGAATGATTTCAGTGGGCCCAGCCTCTTGCATCTTCCCATATGTAGAAAAGCACTTAATTCCTTAACTTGGGATATCTGGTTTTCTTTAATTAACAATACCCTTTTGATGTTAAGACTACCTGCCCTTTGCTGTAAAACTTCTATATAACCTGGCTCTTCCCCTTGCCTCCTCAGAGCAGTTCTCTTGGGGTCACTTGAGGTGCTGTCTCCCGGGCTTGCAGTCTTAAAAATTCCCATCAAATAAGACAGAACTCTTAACTTTAAGCTGTGACTGTTTTTTAACTTGGCAGATCTGAGGGAAGAGAGGAGGTTAAACAAGCATGTATCTGGGAGAACTGAGAACTGAGCAACAAATAGGGGGAGAGCAAGAGCCAAAACCCTGTGGTAGGAATGCTCAAGGAACAGCAAAAAGCCAGAGTGTGTTGGGCATGAGAAACCAGAGCGAGGGGGCTAGGAGCTGGGTCAGCGAGGGGTGGATGGGCCTCGTACTGTAAGGACTTTGTCTTTCACTCTGACTGAGACGCAGAACCTCTTGAGTGCCTAAAGCAGTTGTTTAGTCACGAAGTCATGTCGGACTGTTTGCCATGGACTGTTGCCCACCAGGATACATGGGGTACACCAGGACACATGGGATTTCCCAAGCAAGAATATTGGAATGGCTAAACATTTTCTTCTCCAGTGGATCTTCCCAACCCAGGAATCAAGCCCATGTCTCCTTCATTGCAGGCAGAATTTCCACCATCTTTACCACTTATGCTTTACCTCTGAGCCAGCAGAGAGGTCATGATTCAAAATGACCACTCTGTCTGCTGTTGGTGACCAAGAATGTGGTCAGGGAGATCGCTCTATCATACACGAAACTCCAACTTTAGAACTCTATACTTGCAACGGCCCCTGCCAAGACCCCAGCAATTCATCACATGGTCATATGCTTTGTAAGATTTACACCAGTGAGATGCTGTAACCACAATCATGGTTAAGAC
This sequence comes from Neotragus pygmaeus, assembly GCA_006410875.1. Taxonomy (NCBI): domain Eukaryota; kingdom Metazoa; phylum Chordata; class Mammalia; order Artiodactyla; family Bovidae; genus Neotragus; species Neotragus pygmaeus. The sequence continues at coordinate 88,977 of SJYV01021496.1, read as the reverse complement.
CACCTGATCTCTTTCTTGATTTTATTACCACATCAATTCTCGGTGCTAGAATGACCATGGGAATCTGGGGGAGCCAGCTAGGGAAAGTTGGGTTGGCAATACAATAGTTGGAGCTTAGCAGAATACGTTTGTGTGTTTCACAGTTCTTTCCATATTACTGGGAGTTATTGCCAGCTGTTCTGGAGCGAGAATGGCTTCTAGGAATCAGACTACCACCCACTGTGTTGACTTACCAGGATCTTGACATTAGAGATCTAACTGAGTATTGTCAGCTCACAGAATTTTTAAAAATTAGTCACTGAACAAAGAAAATTTTAAAGACCTAGAAATCTTAGAGTTCATATATAAAAAACATTTGTTACAGCTTTCTCTAATTTAACAATTCTAAAAATTTACTCGACCAATAACAAATTATGGACAGTGGAAGAAGCTTTACTAAACTACTGATAACTTTAAAAAAATAATCAACTCTAGTAGAGAAGACTTATGTATTCTTTTTATGAAGACATCTTATCACATGCAACAATATGACAAACAATATGAAGCCAAAACATATAGCAGAAAAGGTAATATAGAAGTATGCCAGGCAATTAGCTAATAAAAATATTGCTATTGTTTTCTGAATTATGTCAGATATTTGTGGCATTCATCTGCCTTTTAAAAATTTATACTTTAATGTGATTTTTTCATTTAAATAAAGATTTACTCTCATTCCTAATTTAGTGTTTTTCATCTGTTAATTTTCTTCATAATGAAAACCCATAAATACTGTTTGCCCCACAGGACCTGGATCTGTCCTGGGGGTGCATAGGCAAAGGGGGCAGGGCTATGCTACTCCTTGGCATCTTTGTCTTATATCCATTTCTTGCCACTGCTCGGCTCGGCAGTGAAGAACCCTGCAAGCTATTTCCAGGGTTCCTGTGTCAGCTGCCTTCTGGTAGAATCTAGCCTATGAGAGGTCTCAGTTCAGTTCTGTTCAGTCGCTTAGCCGTGTCCAACTCTTTGCGACCCCATGGACTGCAGCACACCAGGCCTCCCTGTCCATCACTTGAGTCAGTGATGCCAATCAACCAACTCATCTTCTGTTTTCCCCTTCTCCTCCTGCCTTCAATCTTTCCCATCAATCTTTCTTTTCAAATGGGTCAGTTTTTTGCATCAGGTGGCCAAAGTATTGGAGTTTCAGCTTCAACATCAGTCCTTCCAGTGAATGTTCAGGACTTATTTCCTTTAGGATGGACTGGTTGGATCTCCTTGCAGTCCAAGGGACTCCCAGGAGTCTCCACCAGCAACACAGTTCAAAGGCATCAATTTTTCACTGCTCAGGTTTCTTTATAGTCCAACTCTCACATCCATACATGACTACTGGAAAAACCATAGCTTTGACTAAATGCACCTTTGTTGGCAAAGTAATGTCTCTGCTTTTTAATATGCTGTCTAGGTTGGTCATAGCTTGTTTTCCAAGGAGAAAGTTTATTTTAATTTCATGGCTGCAGTCACCATCTGCAGTTATTTTGCAGCCCCGAAAAATTAAGTCTATCATTGTTTCCACTGTTTTCCCATCTATTTCCCATGAAGTGATGGGACTGGATGCCATGATCTTAGTTTTCTGNAGAGTTGACTCATTGGAAAAGACTCTGATGCTGGGAGGGACTGGGGGCAAGAGAAGAAGGGGACGACCAAGGATGAGATGACTGGATGGCATCACAGACTCAATGGACATGAGTCTGAGTGAACTCCGAAAGATGGTGATGAACAGGGAGGCCTGGCGTGCTGCAGTTCATGGGGTCGCAGAGTCGGACACGACTGAGAGACTGAACTGAATCTAACCATGAATTTGTTCTGCTTTTTTTGAATCTTATTTACTAGAATCACATTGTATGACTTCTTTCACTCAAATGGTTGCAAGATATTGAATGTAGCAACAGTCTATTCATTTCTATTGATATATAACTGGCCCTTTTATGACAGTTTCACAACTTCTATATCCATTTTATTCTTGATGAGTGGGCATTTGGACTGTTTACTGTTTGTGTTGTTATATTAATGCTACTATGAAGATGCTTGGCCATGTCTTTTGGTGCACAAGTGTGAGCATTTCTGTTTGGTATATACAGTAGGTATCGAATTGCTGGATCATAGAGTAAACTGTATGCCCGGCTTTAGTAGATATTGCAAAGTAGTTTTCCAAAGCTGTTGTATTAACTTTCACTGCCACCGACAGAGAAGTCCCATTGTCACATATCCTTGTCAATACCTGGTACTGTCACATGTCTTTTTAATTTTAGCCATTTTTATGGGTATGTCATGGGGCCCCATCAAAGTTGTAATCTTCATTCTCTTGATGACTTATATGACTGAACACCTTTCCATACATTTAATGGTTATCTGGGCATTTTCTTTTATGAAGTGGCTGTTCAAGTCTTTTGAAGAGAAATGAGGAAATGAGAAGGTGTTAAATGGGAGCGAAAGAGAATGGAATAGGATGTTCACTTTCACCTGCAACACCAGGAGTCCACTTGAGCTTAGGGGTCATGAATTTGAACTGAGAATGGCCAGAATGTCTTTGGTTTTTCCCCCAGACTCATCTGTTGCACAGGGAAAACAGGGAGCATACGGAGAACTGGAGTTCATCAGGGCTGAGAGTTGCCCTAGGGAGGGGCAAGGGAGTTTAGAGGGTAGTGATGATGAACCATAGGCTCTAAGCTGGGCAGGGTGGAAAGGAAAGACACTGAAGATTGTAGGTCCTGATGAGCCGTAGAACTGTTGAAGTAGAAGAACATGAAGTATGAGCCGGAAACATCACAAATGGTAATCAGAAAGATGAATGACTGAAGCTGGATTATGGAGATGTCCATTGTTGGTCATGGTTAGGCGTATGGCATGAACACAGGCATGAGTGGGTGAGGTAGGTGGAATACTAGATCACAGTAGAAATCAAGGAACTGAGAGACCAATGTATTGAAAAGATGATTTAATGTTGAAGTCACCAAGGATTAGAATTGGGAAGGAGTTATTAGAATTTATCAGTAGAAAATATTGCAGAGGAATAAAATCGTAGTGCAAAGGGCCTGATTGGAATTGAGAAACAGAACTGTTTGTACATGAGAATTTACTACTTAAGTCAGATGCTGTTTCAAATTAGTGCAGAAAAGATGGATTATGCCATAAGTAGTATTGGGATAGCTATCTATCCAGTAGGGGGAAAAATAAAATTTTAGCCTTGCCTCAAACCGTCTGGTAGCTCAGTTGGTAAAGAATCTGCCTGCAATGCAGGAGACCCCAGTTTGATTCCTGGGTCAGGAAGATCCACTGAAGAATGGATAGGCTACCCACTCCAGTACTCTTGGCTTCCCTGGTGGCTCAGCTGGTAAAGAATCCACCTGCAATGTGAGAGACCTGGGTTTGATTCCTAGGTTGGGAAGAACCCCTGGAGAAGGGAGGTATATCCACTCCAGTATTCTCGCCTGAAGAATTCCAGACAGTCCATGGAGTTGCAGAAAGTTGGGCATGACTGAGTGACTTTCACTTTCAAACCATCTAGGAAAGTAACTTTAAAGATTAAAAGGCCTAAATGTTAAAAACTATATAACTACTAGAAGATAGAGTATTTCTATAATATTGGGAAGAAGAAGGCTTTTCTAAGTAAGATATGAGATTCCAAACAATGGTAATAATTAATATTTATTGCATGATATCCTGTGATGGTCACCATTCTAAGAACCTTTAATACATGTTAATTCATTTAATCCCACAACAACCTTATGCAGTAGGTACTCTTAGCCTTATTTTACACATGAAAATTAAGTTATAGAAGTGAAGTCGCTTAGTTGTGTCTGACTCTTTGCAACCCCATGGACTGTAGCTCACCAGGCTCCTTGGTCCATGGGATTTTCCAGGCAAGAATACTGGAGTGGGTTGCCATTTCCTTCTCCAGGGGATCTTTCTGACCCAGGGATCAAACCCAGGTCTCCCGTATTGTAGGCAGGCGCTTTACCTTCTGAGCTACCAGGAAAGCACAAGTTACAGAAAGTCCAAGTAATTTGCCCAAAGTCACACAGCTACGATAACTCCAGAGCAATATATAAATAAGCGACACATAAAACTTATGTATGACCAAGAGGTACTTCCCTGGTGGTCCAGTGACTAAGACTCTGAGTTCCCACTACAGGGGGCCCAGGTTCAATCCCTGGTCAGGGAACTAGAGTCTATATGCCACAGTAAAAACTGTAGATTTCATGTGCCTCAACTAAAGCCAGGACAGCCCAATAAATGAATAAATATTTTTTGAAAACTTATATATGATCAAGAAAATAAATAAAATTTAAAGAAAGAGGACAACAAGGAGAAAATATATTACAAATTATATAACTTTCTTTTTAAAACAGCTTTTTTGAGGTATGATTGACATACAATAAACTGCACATATTTTAAGTGTACAATTTGATGAGTTTTGACATAAGTATACACCTGTGAAACCGTCACCACAATCAAGAATGAACATATCCATCACCATCAAAAGTTATTTATAACTTTCAAAACGGATCTCCATATCATACATACACAAGGAGTTCCTACAAACCAATAAGCCAAAAACATACAAACTCATAAAAATGGGCAAAGGATGAAACCAAGAATTCACAGTACAAAACAAATCGCTAACAATTGTATGAAAATATGCACAACCTCAGTAATGATGCAGGAAGCGTAAATATCAGTGACGAGAGAGCATGTTAACCTGTGTTGACAATAATATTTAATAAATAGTCAACAATAAGACTAGAAAAGAGTTTTATATGAATCAAAGTAAGGACATTAGCCCAGAAGCCAGCTTCCCAAATTATTCTGTGAAACTGCTCTAGAGAAGCCTGGTTTTCGGCACAGTTTTATATCTTGTCACCCACTCCAGTGTTCTTGCCTGGAGAATCCCAGGGACAGGGGAGCCTGGTGGGCTGCCGTCTCTGGGGTCGCACAGAGTCGGACACGACTGAAGCGACTTAGCAGCAGCAGCAGCAGGACAAAGAACATCAAACAAATCAGGGATACATTCCTTCACAGTTTAAGAAAAAACAGCACAGACATACACAGTGAGTCACTATGGCCTTGGCACCTGGGGACGGAGGCTTATCATTAAAAGGAGGACCAGCACTGGCACCCCAGGAGGGGAGGCATCTAACCTTTGTTTTTAACATGGACATTCATTACTTCTGGTCAAGTGCCCTTTTCTTTAACAGGTAAAGCAGATGTGTAATGTATGTCTGATAGGCCACAAACAGGCTGTTCTAGTGAGAATAAAATTTAAGTCATATATGAGCCAGAATGACTTCCCCATACCTCAATATGTGAAAATTTATTTTATCACCTGACTGGTGGAAATTAGCAGGGTTGGGTGGTTGCAGATGTGGGCAAGGGTTCACGCATAGACGGTAGTGACAATATGTGTTTGCATGCATCTTTTTGGAACAGGGTAGACATTCCCTACATCTAAAATGCATATAATTTCTCTCCTAACAGCTCAAATTTCTAGGAATCCATCCTCCAGCAATACTCACATGCATGTGCTGCTGTATAATTCAGCATTTTAAACAAGAAAACACTAAAACATGAAAAAGGGAAATCATTAAATGCCCACTGATGATTAAATAATATTTAAAATGGTATAATCATATTGTGGAGTAATATATGGCTACTAAAAAGAATAAATGCAATATATATGTCCAATGAGAAAAAAAACAGAACCTTATTTTTATTTTTAGAAACTTTCTATATGGAAGACTTCCACCTTTTAGTCTACGTACTTTCAGATTCTATCAGTTCTTAACAAGTAGGTTAAAAGTACATGAAACTGAAAAAGGAGGGCATACTTTTGAGAAAACAAATTTATCGGGACTTCTCTGGTGGTCCAGTGGTTATGAATATGCCTTCCGATGCAGACGGCGTGGTTGCAGCCCCTGATGGGGGAGCTAAAATGCCACATGCTGCAGGGCAGCCAGGCAGCACACCGCACCTAAAGAGAAGCCAGGGCGGCAAAGAAGAGCCTGTGCGCCTCAGCAGAGGACCCTCCTACGTGCGGCAACTAAGACCTGACAGGGTCAAATGAGCAATAAATAAATAATTTGAGAAGACAAAAAAGATTTGTTTGTTTTTTTTTTTAAAAAAGAAAGAAAAAATAAATTTGTGCAGTACAGAGCTAGGATGTAAAAACCTTCTTGTGTTTATTAATTCTTGAAACAAAGTTCTAACTATGCATGAGAGGGGATAAAAAAACATCGTCCCTGTCCTTATAGAGCATAACTTCTATTAAAGAAAGAAGAGCAAGTACATTATCTGCAGGTTAAAAGGATGCCTGATTTAGATGGGAGAGAGAGAAAGGCCTCTTTGGGAAAGTGAGATTGAAGCATCAGAGTTATCCAGGCCATGAGAAGGGAAAAAAGCGTTCACAAAAAGGCATCGAGATGGAAGATATGAGAGAGGTGGAATGCACAGGTGACTGGAAACAGGTTCTGGGAAGTGCTTGAGACTGACAGCAGGAGAAAGAGGAGTCTTGCATTTTCAAACTGCTAGCCTGCAAGATTTATGTTCAGGAAAACTCACACTTTTTATGTTGGCAGTTGAATTTTGACTAACATTTACAGTTGTGTAAACACCACCACAATCAAGTCTTAGAACACTTCCATCAAGCAACAAATTCCTTAGTGCCGCCTTGCACTCCATCCCTTTCCCTCACTGCCAGCCCCTGGCAACACTAATCTGCTTTCTGTCACTATTAGTTTTGCCTTTTCCAGATTATCACAGTGGACTCATACAGTATATAGCCTCTCTGGTTAGTTTCTTTTACTCAGAATAATGCTTTTAAAGATTCATCCATCAAGCTGTGTGTATCCATAGTTCACTCTATCTTATCAGATCCATTGTACACATGTACCACAATTAGTTTATCCAGTCACTAGCTTATGGACACCTGGGTTTGGGTTTTTTCCCTGGTTTGAGGCTATTATGAATAAAGCTTCTGTGAAAATGTATGTACAGGTCTTTGTGTGGATATATCTTTTCATTTTTTCTAGGATAAATACCTGAGATTGAAGCTGCTAGATTCATAACAATATCTTTTAACTTCGTAAGAAACTACTAAACTGTTTTCCAAAGTGTCTGTACCATTTTGCTTTCCCACCAGCAATGTGTGAATTCCAGCTGGTCTCATTCTTGTTAGCACTTGATACTATCATATTTTAAGATATTATTACTTAAGGCATTTTAATAGGTGTGTGGTAATATCTCATGTGACTTTATTGTGCATTTCCCTAATGATTGATGCTGTTTAGCACATTTCCCTATGCTTATTTATCATCCATATCTCTTGTTTGGCAAATGAGTCTCAAAACTTTTAATTTACATTTAACTGTTTGCAAAAGTCCAAAATTAAGTTCAGTTCAGTTGCTCAGTCGTGTCCAACTCTTTATGACCCCATGAACCGCAGCACGCCAGTCCTCGCTGTCCATCACCAACTCCTGGAGTCCGCCCAAACTCATGTCCATTGAGTCGGTGATGCCATCAAACCATCTCATTCTCAGTCGTCCCCTTCTCCTGCCCTCAATCTTTCTCATCATCAGGGTCTTTTCCAATGAGTCAACTCTTCGCATCAGGTGGCCAAAGTATTGGAGTTTCAGCTTCAACGTCAGTCCTTCCAATGAACACCCAGGACTGATCTCCTTTAGGATGAACTGGTTGGATCCCAAAATATTAAATGACAAATAAATAAGAAATATTAAGCTGAGGGCCTGGAGTCCTAGTGGCTCAGCTTCCTCCACTGCTGCTACCCTTGTTTCCTCTCCCAGTCCCTGACTTTTAAGAGGACTTCATTTTGCAATGTTCCCATCTGGACCAGGAGCCGGCTGTCTCCCCAGCAAGACAACCCCTCCCAGTACCTGGCCCTTGTGTATACCTCTCCCACACCCAATCTTGCCCCATAACCAATAAGATACAATAAAAGTGACATCTCCTGACTTCTGTGGCTAGGTCAGAAGAAGCCGTAAAGTTCCACCTGGGTCCTTTAGAATTCTCATTCTTGGAAAAACCATGTAAAAGATTTAACTATGCCATTACCACTCTGCTATGAGAAAGCCCAAGATAGACAGGCTACATGAAGAGAGAGATGCCTGTTGATTTCCTAGCTATTCCAGTCCTTCCAACCCAGATACCAGACATGTGAGTGAAGGAAGCCATCTCAGACGTTCCATCTGCTCAGGCCTTGGAAGACTCCCACCGCTGCTGCCCTCTGTATAATCTTCCCAAAGTCCACAAGTTAGATCTACCTATCTGAGTCAACCCTCAGAGCCATGAGAGATCGTGGTAAATTGTTGTTTTAAGTCATTTAGTATTAGAGTGGTTTGTTACACAGCAACAGCTAACTAAAACATGGATGATGCCCGGACTGGGGTCTGGCTGACTTAGAAAGGCAGTGAGGACATCCCTGAGTCAGGGAAGAGGAGAGGGGGCTGCTGGTTGTTGTTGCATTTCTTCTTTTTCCTTTCACATTCAAACTCCTTGGATGTCGTCTTATATCTCTATACGATCAGAGCCAGAATCGTGGGTGGCTACAAGAAAACGGAGACTGAGCAAGAAACAGGAACTGGGAAAGTCAGAGCAGATGCCAGGACGAGGAATGAGCCCAACTCCAACAAAATAATAAGAATAGTAATTCCTTACACGTTCACAGCTCTTCACGGTTTCGAAAGCACCCTAAAATGCGTTATGTTGTTTGACCCTCATGACAGCTAGGTGAGGGGGCATTATTAATCCCTATTTCACCAGAAGAAGAAACAGAAGCTCAGGGAGGTTCAGCGTAGTAGAGAGCACAGCTCTTGTACATCTCATGCAGAGCCCCTTGTTGGGATGAGAAAGAGGACTAGGGCTAAATCAGAACTGGTTCGGAATGGGGACTGGGGATACTAGATTCTTTAAGAAGCTGGTAAGGGCAGTTAAGGCTTAATTATTTAGTGAGCATCTACTGGCCCTCCAGGAGTTGGTAAGGAACAGGAAGCCTGGCGTGCTGCAGTCCATGGGGTCACAAAGAGTCGGACACGACTTAAGAGACTGAACAGCAGCTACTGGCACTAGACTAAGTTCTTGATGCACCTCATCTTGTTCACCCTTTCTAATAACCCTGTAAAGTAGATACAATTTCCCTCCTCACTTTGCACCCGGTCTTTGGCACCACGGTTCAGAACGGTAACCCCCAATTGTAACCCACGACTCCAACCCTTCTTGTGTCTATAATATCATTACCAATTCTCTGGACAGTGGTACTGTGGCTAGAATCTTGTGTCTGGATGATGAGCTCAGGGCCCTGGCTGGCCTCCTTTCCCATTCTGTGCACATCAGTGTCCTCCCTGCCCTTGAGCCCTTGGAGATCTTACTGTTTCTGTGCTCTGAAATCATCAGGAGTTTCCAATGGACCAGGCTTCTCGTAAGTACTACACCCACCCACCCTGCCCAAAGTTCAGGATAACACCAAGTTATAGGGATTCATTTGTTCATACATCCAACAAATATTTATCAAATGCCTACTTGTGGGCCAGGCACTGTGCTGGGAAGAAGAGTACAGTGTATGATCTGATAGACACTTTCCTGGGCCATAAGGAGCCTGCAGTATAGCAGTGTAGATGGACAAGCTCCCTAAGGGCACCAAAGAGGTTTGAAGGGAGTTATGGGAATATACGAAAAAGGAAATGAGCTAAGCTAAGAGTAAGATGAAGGAGGCAGGCAGTGAGAGGGGATAAGTTGAGGGAAAGCAGCATGTGCAAAGGTCCTGAGGCAGAAAGGAGCACTGTAAATGCAAAAAGAGGACAAGAACTCCAGATGAGGCTTAAAAGGCAGAGATTAGATCATGTAGGACTTTTCAGACCTTATGAGAAATTTGGTTTTGAAGTAGGCATGGGATATATTAGAGCAGAAATAGTGATGAGGAGGTTTTGATTAGTGGCTTGACCCGTCTGCTGATTCCATTTGGACACAAGGGGTCATCTGAAATAATCAGTCCCTAGATTGGCCTCTCATGTGAAACTCTTGCCTTGACAAGTGACTTGCAGCTCTCTCTGGTACCCATCATCCTCTGGAACTGATGGAGGCCTATTGGAACGGAGATCATTGATTGCCTACTCAACATTCACTCCCTTGTTCCTAACAGAAGTCTGTGTATGTTCAAGGAATCCCCCTTCCTATATGGGGCCTGTGCTTCAGAGAAATTGGTCCCAGTCCAAGGGGAAAATCCTGAGTTCCATGAGTCAGTTTTGGCCATCCCACTCCCCTGCTAGTGATCAGCTTAGACACAGACATGTAAGGCGAAGAAAGGTTTCTCACTCAGAGACCCCCAGGAGAAGAATGTCTCTTCTTCCACTGGGCATTGTGGTGTCTGGATGAAGGGCCTGGATCTGGGGCAGCCCTTTTGTGACTATAAAGGGAGTCATTCTGAGGACAAAATGAACATGCTCAGGATAATTGCAAAAGATAGAAAGAACCCAAATCCTTGAATTACTGGACAAGAACTCATCCTCCGTCTCTGGAGGGGGTTCCTGTTATGTGAGATAATGTGTTTGCATATCATCTCTGACTTTTGAGGTTTTCTGTTACTAGTACCCCAAAACATGCTGAACCTCAGGTCACAGGCACCCCTCTGTCTCTGAGGCTGACCCTCGTCAATGTGCACCCGTGCAGCTCCCTTCTTACCTACTAGGACACCCACTTTGTTGGCGATCTGGTTATGGCACTGTAGCCCTCTTTTCTTCCAGCCCCAGGAAGCCAGTTTTAGGCCTTATACCCTGTCCTAGACCTTGAACCCCTCAGACATAACTTGTAACCTTTTGCATAAAATCTATATCCTTAAAACTGAGGCTTAACAGGCTCTTCCCCATATTCCCAGACCTTTATCTGGTCCCCTGGCCTATTTCAGCAAAAGATCAGGCAGAAACTGTTAGAGGTGTTGAGACTGGCAAGGCTGTAATCAAGAAACTGAGTCCAGGTCGGAGCTTGGGATGATCAGGAAGCAGTGAGAAAGGGGAAAGAAGGATGGTGGCTTAGGATCAAGAGCATAGGTGGCAGGTCATAGAGGAAGCAAGTATTTGGAGGCCTGTTTGTTTGGACAAAGAAACAGTGCAAGGTGTGTAAGCAGATCTGCCAAGTTGGGAGTTGGGCAGGGCTGGGCACCTCCTTAGCATCCCCCTCCTTGTCCGATCAGTCCTCACCCAGTGTCTTACCTAGATTCCCCTGCAGTAAACTACTTGGACTCTCCCTAGATACAGTGGTTCAGGCTTTGACCCAAGTCAACTCAACATTCCCACTCCTGCACGGGATGCTAGAAATACTGTGATGAATATACAGCAACTCCTGTCATCCAGGAGTTCATTGTTATCAAAATTGCCTGCTGTCCCAGCCCCTAGTCTTGTAGAATCTGTCCTTAGACCCCATCCCTAAAGACAAAACACCTTCTTCCATCTGCATTCTATTTTCCTTATGATTTCACTGAATGTTCTCCTTGGCAAGGATGTTTTCCTTGACTTTCACCACTGGGCACATTTTATGCCATTCCAACAACCCTTAGAAATTTCCTATTGAACTCCATCCATCTGGGATTAACACAGTTAATCCTTTCGGCCTTGAGAGGTAGGGATGCGTCTGTGAGTGTGCACATTCACTCAACTCTCTAGCCCAAAGCCACATTTTGCAATGCATTGTCATCTGAAAATATTTGGAAGACAGCCTGAGCCAAGGCCCTCCTGCCCTTTACTCTCCCCTGAGCCTCACTCCTTTTTTCTAGAGGTTTCCCCTTGATGTTTTGCCAAGACCGCAGACTCATCACACCCAAAGCCATCCTTCCCAACCTACTTTCCTTCCTATATCACCATGCTAGGACTGCAGCCCCATCAGCCACCCAGGCTCAGAGACTCAAGACCCCTGACTCGTCCCCCAGCAGCACCATCCGACAGACACACACAAACTTGAAGATCCCACCGCTCCATGAGAGCTGCCTCCTGTGAATAGTCACTCAGCCACATCTCACGAAATTCCTACAAAATTCGGAGGCATGGTCAGTCACACAAGAATAAAATCAGAACACCCAGAGGGGGACTTACCTAGTGCTCCAGTGGTTGAGAATCCATCTTCCAAAGCAGGAGACATGGTTCGATCCCTGGTCAGGGAAGTAAGATACCACATTTGGCGGGGTAACTAAGCCCTCCTTAGTTGTGACTAAGCAAGGCAATTACTGAGCCCATACCACAACTAGAGAGAAGCCCGCACTGCAATGAAAGATCCCACGTGTTACAACTAAGACCCAATGCAGCCAAATAAATAAATAACTTTAAAAAGAGAAAGAGGGAACACACAGAGCGTTATGCAGAAGCTCAAACCCTCCTGGGAAGTGACATCAAGTCATGTGTTACGATAAAGACATGCACACACACGCAGACATGGTCTCGGGTGACAAGCATTTCACCAGGAGCATTCTGGAGAAATGGAACATCGTAAAGTCTAACCATCTTGAACCCAGACCCATGCCCTGCGCCCATCAATCCTGCCGGGGGAGGAGGGCAGTCGCTGCTTTTCCCCGGACCTGATAGCCTCATGATTTGTGCCTGCTCCGTGGGCCCTGGGGCCATAATTCACCCTCAGTGCCCACAACATGACTGCCCAGGCTGGCATTTTGCCTGATACACCCCAGGCTTGCCTGTGCCTGTTCTCCTGGGCCCAGAGCTAAGTTGCATCTATGAGGTATGGGAAGTGGAGGTCACAGAAAAGTTCTGTCTCCCAGACCACAAGGTGTTTCTATTACCTCTGTGTCGTCCAGTATGCCCTAGGCTGAGCACTTGGCCAGGGGCTCCAGGACAAACATCTCTCTTCACCCAGACCAGAGTCAAATCCTACCTGCCTTAACAAATTGGCAAAGAGGACTCCAGCAGCCTGAACCTGGGGTACAGGCATCGGTGGTGAGAATCCGGGCTTCTTGCCATGCCAGCAACCTGGAAGCAGCTGCTCCCATCACTGGCCTTCCCTGCTCCCTAGCCCCAGACACACACACACACACACACACACACACACACACACGCACACACGCACACACACACGCACACACACACACGCACACACGCACACACACACGCACACAGACTGCCCCAGCTCTGGGGCAACCTTCCTGAGGACAGGCAGTTCCTAAGCCACCTCTGAGGCTGATGCTCAATGCCAGGGCAGTGGCGGTGCAGACAAAGAACACAGATGAATTACTTACATATTAACACGGCAGTGCTGAGGACCTGGGTAATGAGGGGAGAGGAACAGGACGGGAGGCTGACAATGCTCTGAAGCTATAAGACAATTTACTGTTAACTTCAAAAAAGAAAGAATTTTTTCCTGGATTGCTGAGAGCTGGGTACAAGGCTGTCTTGCACATGTAGAGCCTTCTGGAAGGAGGTCTTTCTACTAGTGCACGCTCTGGCTCTGTCCGTCTAACATCCTGCCTGCCTCTGCCCATGAGGAGCAAGAAGGACCACAGTGAAGAGGATTCTTCAGGGATTAACTGGTAGCAGACTCTGGGGAATCCTGTCAGAACTACTCTTTTGACCTATTGGCATCCTTTTCCATCTTGGAAGATTATTTATTTACCCTTGTTCCCTCATGAGTCCTCATTGGGAGATAGAATAATCAAATTTTGCTGAGATAGCTGATCAACCATTTAGAAAACAATAGAAGTTGGAGTCATATTCACTCTTTACACACAAATAAATTCAAAAGGAGAAAAACATAAAGTGTAAAAAGTGAAATGACACAAGTACTAAAGCAGAGTGAATATTTTTATTATTTAAAGAAAAAGTGGCCTCTCTATGCATGACATAAAATACTAAAGTTATAAAGAAAAAGCCTGGTAGACTTAACCACATAAAAATCAAGTACTTATGAAGGACAAAAAATAAATAAGATTGAAAGTCACGATGAAGTAGAAAAAAGATAACTATTCCAATAGAGAAATAAGCAAAGAACATAATGACAATTCACAAAAGAAATATGAATGCCCATTAAGAATTAAGCCTATGTTCCAGTTTAATACTGATCAAAGACTTTCCAATGAAAAACAGATATGAACTGTCACCTATAAGGTGGGCGAAAGTTTTGTTTGTTTTTTTGTTTAGAATTGACAAGAAGGTGTAAGGAAAGAGGCTGTTTCTTACACTGTGTTCATGGATTGGAAGACCTAATACTGTTAAGATGTCAATACCAGCCAAAGTAATCTACAGATTCAGTGTAATCCAAATCAAATTCCAAATGATGTTTTTGAAGACATAGAAAAAGCTATCATAATCTCATGGGACCCCAAGTGGCCAAAAAAATCCTGAAAAAAAAAAAGAACAAAACTGGAGGACTCAGACTTCCTGAATTTGAAACTTACTACAAAGGTTTAGTAATCAAAACAGAGTGGTACTGGCATAAAGACAGACATATAGACCAATGGAATAGAGTAGCCAGACCAGAAATAAACCCTCATGGATAAGATCGAATAACCACCACGGTGCCAAAATGATTTAATGGGGAAAGAACAGGCTTTTCAACAAATCATGCTGGGAAAACTGGATATCTACACACAAAGTAATGAAGGGAGAGCCTTACCTAACATCATATACAAAAATTAACTCAACATGGGTCAAAGGCCTAAATATAAAATCTAAAAACTTTAAAACTCTTAGAAGAAAACATGAGGCAACATTTCATGACACTGCAGTGGTTTGTTGGATATAACATGGAAGGCATAGGCCAAAAAGGAAAAAATAGATAATTCAGACTTCATGAAGATTTTAAAAATTTGCACATCAATAGACAATGTCAACAGAGTAAAAAGGCAATCCACAGAATATGCAAAACAAAATATTTTCCAATTGTATATCTGATAAAAGATTAATATCAGAATATGTAGAGGATTCCTAAAACTCAACAACAGAAAAACAAATGGCCCAGTTCAAACATGGACAAAGGACTTGAATAAACATTTCTGTAAGGAACATATACAGATGGCCAATAAGCACATGAAAAGAGGCTCAATCTCACGAATCGTTAGGGAAATACAAATCAAAACTACAGTGAGATACTTTCTCACACACTTTAGTATGGTCACAATCAAGAAAGCAGAAAATGACAAGCGTTGGCAAGGATGAACTGGAAGCCTTTTGTGCAGCTGATAGAAATGTAAACTGATAGAGTCACTGTGGAAAACAGTCAGGTGGTTCCTCAAAAAATTAAAAATAGAATTGCCATGTGATCTACTCATGTTTACAGCAGCATTATTTACAACAGCTAAAATGTGGAAGCAACCCAAGTGTCCATTTATCAATGAATGGATAAGTAAGAAGTTGTATATACATACAAAATATATTATTCAGCCTTTAAAAAAAGGAAATTCTGATATGTTGAGGACATTCTACTAAGTGAAATAAACCAGTCACAAAAAGACAAATATTATATGATTGCACTTATATGAGGTACTTAAAATAGTCAAAACTATGAAAACTGAAAGTAGAATGGTAGTTGCTGGAGCTGAGGGAGTTGGAGTTATTGTTTAATGGGTATAGACTTCCCGTTTTAAAGATCAAAAGCATTGTGGAGATGGAGGATGATAATGGTTGTACAACAATATGAATGTACTTAATGCCATAGAACTATACACTTAAAATGATTAAGATGATAAATTTCACATATTTGTCATAATTTTTAAATTGAGAGAAAAATCTGAACAAAAAAAAAATTACCAGTGTCTATCATTGGCAGTGGTGTGAGGAAAGGAAGTTCCCCCTACACTGCTGGTAAGAGAGATGTGAACAATTTCAGAGTTTCTGGAGGCCAGAGAGACAATGTGCCCATAGCAGTAGCTCATGTATACAGCACTTATCCCAAGCATTGGGCTTCCCTGGCGGCTCAGACAGTGAAGATTCTGCCTGCAAAGCAGGAGACCTGGGTTTGATTCCAGAGTTAGGAAGATCCTCTGGAGAAGGGAATGGCAACCCACTCCAGTAATCTTGCCAGGAAAATCCCATGGACAGAGGAGCCTGGTGGGCTACAATTCATAGGGTCACAGAGTCGGACAGGACTGAGTGACTAAGCACAGCACACCGGGCATCATTCTAAGTGCTCTGCATTTAATAACTAATTTCCTCCAAACAGCACTCCTTCAAAGTAAGTTGTATTATTCTCCCCATTTTACAGATGAGGAAACTGAAGCCCAGAAAGGTTAAACAGTTTACCCAAAATACCTTTACTTGCAAAGGGCAAAACTGACATTGATATTAAATCCTAGGCATCTAAACTCTACTATGTCATACAAGACCAAAAATGCTAATCAGGCAAATCCTTTGTCCTAGAAATTTCACTCCTGGGAATCAATCTTAAGGAGTTAATTAGGCAAGCACACAAAGATGAATATACAAGGCTGTGGTTCTCTTTGTCAAACATATCAGAGGGAAAAAATGGGAGCAATATAAATGTCCATCAGTAGGAGATCTATTGAATAGATTATGTTCCTTCCATAAGACAGAATGCTATGCAACCATTAAAAAGTATGATGTATATTTATATTCACTGATACAGAAAGATTTCGACAACATATTGTGGAGTGGAAAAGCAGGTTGCAAAACAGCATGCATAGTGGGATCCCATTTAGGTAAAATTATATATATATATCACTCAAGATCTGAGAGGATGCTCACCAAAACGTTAAAGGTTATTATGTTGAGATGGTGGGATTTCAGGGAATTTTTGTCTTTTCCTTTCTTCCTTTCTTGTGTTGTTTGGATTTTGTACAGTGAGCATATATTATCTTTGTAAACAGAAAAGACAAGTTTCAAAAATGAGCCTCCTGGAATTGGCATATCCTTATTTGTATCTCTCCACACTTTGTTCAGCCAACCTGTAATGAGAACCTATGAGTCATTAGGCTCCAGATTGGAAGGAAAAAAGGAGAAATGGACACTTAGAAGGTACCAGGGGCAGAGAGAAGGCCACAATGCGTAAGAGGAGGGGGGACAGAGACATATGCATTCTGCTTGACTGAGACAGAAACTGGCCAGAAGCTGAAAGGCGCCAAGAGGACCAGAGCTGGGTGAGGAGGGGAGCGGGAAGGTGCAGACACAGGTGCTTGGTATGGGAGCCGTGGCTCGCTCCCAGGTTGGCTAATGCTGTCCTGTTAATGAAGTGAGTGATTAATAGCCAAGGGGATAGAGAGCTGGTATACGAGATTAATCCCGGTTAATGAATCCATTGTTAACGGCATTAAATAGCAATGGGGGGCGACGGGGGGGGAGCCAGCCTCCTCTCAGCACAGCCAGGCCTGGGCTGGCTCTGCAGCTACCCAAGAGGCAGGCTTTCGCATGAGGTGGGGAGAGAGTGGAGAGAAGGATGGGCGAGGAGAATGTGAATCTGGGGCTTTCCCCATGCTCTTCTGTGTTGTCCCTAGCAGCCCTTGGCAGACAGCGTCAGCACCTCCGTTTCACTGGCCGTGGAGATGACAGCTTGCCCCTGGCCCTGACTGCTGTGCCTTCACCCGCCAGCCACACTCCCTTTCAGGGGAAGCTGAGTGACAAGGTCCAGGGAGCAGGGCGGAGAGTGAGGAGCAGAGGTCACTGTCACTGGAGACAGGAGGAGGTGAAGGGAAAGAAGAGCTCGCCAAGAGCTAGGGCAGTGAGGGCCCTCGTTGGTATCCCGGAGGCACAGGAGAAAGGGATGGTGGAAGTGCCTGGGGGACAACGGAGTCCGGGGCTGAGGTGGCCTTCAATGCGCTGCCCACTTCCGCGGGACCCACATCTCAGGACCGTCCCGAGGCAAAGATCGAAGCGGAGAAGCCTGCCACCCCCGCTGCCTCTCCCCTGGCTCCAGCAGACGACTGCCGGGAAGAGCCTGTCCCAGGGCTTCCCCGGGGTAGAGACAATACTTCCAGGACCTCAGCTTGTCCGGGCTCAAATCTAGAAGCTGTCTTGCCCGAGATCACACAGGTAGAACCTGGATCTGAAATCAGTCCTGCCTGGCCCGAGAAGCTGTGCTTTCGCTGTAAGCTGTAAGTCTGCCCTCCCCTTAACCAGCAGAACCACACAGTGTGGCCTCCACGCCAGCAGCACCAGGGGCAGCATCGTCACCCGGCAATTTATTAGAACTGCAATTCTTGGACACCACTCCAGACCTACCTGGGGGGTGGGGGGTCACTCTTGCTAACAAGCCTGAAAGACTCTGAGAGCCACTGTGCTGTGTAGCACTCTCATCTTGGGCAAGGGAGAAGCTTTTCCAGGGTGATGCCAGGGGAGACTTCTGGGTCCTGCTCTTCCAGCCCTGCAAACGCTGCAGCACCCGGGGATATTTGCTGTCCTCCATCTATACACTCTCTCTCTGCGTGATCTCATCCTACCCCCCAGCTTTAGACATCTCTATGCTGGCAATTTCCCAATTTACATCTTCAGTCCTGACATCCTCCCTTCCCATCTCATACATCCTGCTGCCTACCTGACATCTCCAATTAGATACTCATGACGTCTCAAAATTAAATGAGTCCTGATTGTCCCCAAACCTGCCCCGCCCCTAACTTCCCCATCCCAGTGAATGGCACCAACATTGACCCAGTTGCTTAGGTCCACAGTCTTGGAATCAGCCTCTGCTCCTCTCGTTATTTCAAGCCCATGCTCAATCCGCCAGGAAACTCTGTTGGTTCTATTTTTAAAATATATTTCAAATCTGAATGCTCTTGATCACCTCCACATCTGCCACTGAGTTCCAAACTGGGTTCGTCTTCTGACCTGGACTTATACAGTCACCCCCACATATGGCCCTATAGTCTTATCTACACTCAGTGGCCAGAGTAGTCCTTTTAAAACATGAATCTGAGATTATGTTACTTTCCAGGTCAAACCAATGGCTTTGCACCACGCATAGAATTAAATCCTAGTGCTTGCCTGGCCTCCAAAGCTCCATACAATCTATACCTCCACGTCCCTCACTTCTCTCCAACCTCATCCTCTCTCTCATTTTTACCTGCCCATCATATCATGACCTCATCAGCCTTCTTGCCCCGACTTGATTACGGCCAACATGCTACCACCTCAGGGCCTTTACACAGGCTGTTGTGTCTGCTCAGAATGTTCATAAAATTCCTTTATTCCATTCTCTGCTTAAAAGTCAGAGCCACCTGATATCTACTCAGCTTTGTTTTCTGCAGAGCATTCATTATCACCTGAAATTATGTCATAGATGTATTTTTTTTTAATGTCTACCTCCCCTACCAGGCTGTAAGCTCCATAGGGACACTGACTTTTCATTTACTGAGTAAGTAGAATGGTGTCAGCCACAGGAGCCACTCAAACAGTAATTGCTGAGCAAATGAATGAACTTCTCAGATCTTCTGTTTCCCCACCTATAAAAATAGGTATGCTCACCTTATAAAGTACTTATGAAGATTGAATAAATATATTAAAATACATAGGTCACGGTTGGCATAATGTGAATCCTAAAGACATGGAGTATTTTTGGAACTCACCTTCCTTGCCTTGCTTAAGAATCCGTGCTGGCTCCAAACTGCCTACCACCTTGAGTGTGAGCCTTGACAAAGCTAGGCTGGTTCAGGGTGGACCAGGGTTTGTGAAGAACTGACAAACAGCCTGACTTCAACCTAGTCTGCCTTCTCACTGTCCCCCGGAGGAAATTGCAACAACACACTCCCATCGGTAGAATACTTTACAGTTTCCCCTATACTGACATCAAACAGACTTCACAGCCATCCAGCAAGTCTGCGCCACTACCTCCATTTACAGAAGACGATACAGACACCAACAGTGAGAGTGATTTAATAACCACGATCGTAGCTTCAGGGTGCGGCCAAGATGGGAATCGCCTGAAGTCAGGCGAGGACAGCTCCCCTGCTCTTTCTCCTGCTTTGAGATGCCTCTCCCCCGAACACACACCCTCTCTCCCGCTCTTTCCTGCTGTGCCTGGGGCTGCCCTCCCCTCTGCTCCAAGTCTCAGCTCTGCTCTTGCTCTGAAATCCAGCTCACCTTCTTCTGGAAGCCCTCCTGACTTTCTTCAACTCCAACAGCAGTGACACACTATTTTTAAAATTATATTTGCCATATCAGCAAACAGATCAGAGATAAAGAAGCAAAAGTCAAACTTCCCCTTTCCTGTCCCCTCCCTCCCCACTCCTCTTCCAAGTAACCATGGCCAACAGTCTGGCCTGACCACGGGAGCCCCTTCCAGGCACTTACACATCAGCACTTGCTCGCACACTAACAACATTGCTAAATAGATGGGGTCAGAGCACACCTATCCTTCAGCTTGATTTTTTTGATTGTGCCTCGGCAGCACTCATAGATGCCCTTCTAGGCGCTGTAAGACCGTGGACACCCCACGGTTTATTTCACCACCCCTCTACTGATGGACGTAAGGGTTGTTGCCAATTTTTCACGATTACAGGCCCCCCCACCCCGTGTGCGCCAAGAGCCCACACACATGCGTCTCTACAGGAAGGCGGACTAGAGTGGGGTTGCAAGGGGAAAGGCCATCCCTTCGAAGAGGCTGGGCCAGTCTCGACTCCACAGTGGCCCACTCTGACCCCACGCTCTGAATTCACAAAGCACTTCCACAAGCACTGTTTTAAATGCTCCTCACAAGAGCCCTGAGAGGTAGTAACATGAGTACCATTTTACAGGCAGAGACTGGAATTCAGCCCCATCCTGTCACTCTCCAGAGCTCGTGCTCAGATCCAGTTCTGTGCAGACAAGACAGGTCCCCAGACCCTGGGAGCGTTGGAGGGGTCAGGGGGCAGGTGGGTGCTTGCGGAGTCCCAGTGGGGTCAGGAGCACCAGATATTTGGGGTGAGCTGAGGCACTTGGTGGGGGCTCAAAAGCCGAGGAGGGGCTTTCTTCTCACTTCTTCCATGGCTCAGAGGAGCCTGGGCTCAGGCTGAGAAGCAGGGCTGCTACGTTGCCATGGAAACGGAGGGTTCCTCTCTCCCTCACAGCAGGATTCACGGTGATTGGGGGGTGGGGGCGGGAGGAGGATGTTTCCCTGGCAGCACTAAGGGTTGGGGCTAGGAGGCCCGGTCACTCCCCTCCTCCTCCCTCCCTCCCTTTCTCCTTCCACCCCACCATGGAGGCCAGCAGCCAGCAGGAGATGCAGTGGGGTACAGGGGATGCTGGTATAGATGGGGGAGACACAGGCAATTGTGGGGGTGAGGTGAGTGGGGAGTTCAGGGCTCCCGCAGGGAAGTCCCTCCTTCTAGACATTCCCACATGTCAGGGCTCCTCCTACACCGAGCCCTGTTCTTTTCCAGGACAGAGGCTCCTCCCACACCCACTAAGGGGGTCATGCAGTCAGCCTCACTCTCTACCCCAGCCTGCCCATGTTGACCTGAGGTACACGTGCATGGGAACTACACACACACACACACACATTGCCAGCCACTCACATGCAGAGTCACACGCTGATATGCTCATACCTTGACGTGTCTGCACACTCATTCAAACACAGTCACGCCCAGACACGCCGACCACATGCACCTGCTACCTGATGCCCGAGTGTGGTCACGCATTCATGCACGCGCGCAAGTGCACTCCACCCTCCGCCTCTGTGATTGACTGTCAGTCTGGAAGCTCCCCTCCTTCCTCTTCGTATCTCCTCCTGCTCACTCCCCCTCTCCTCTGCCTCTCCCCGCCAGCCCTCAGCCTGTCCTTGGCGGGAGCCCTGCCCTCTGGGCTCGGCCCTGGGAGGAGGTGCTGTCATTGCCAAGGGAGAGGACCCTCAGACACAGAGAGCACTCAGCCTTGAAAAAGCAGGGAGGACTGGGGCGGAAGGTGATACCGCATCTCCCGCCTCGTTTCCAGATGATACTCCTGCCCGATCCTGGCTGGACTGAAGAGCAGCAAAAGCCAAGCCCCTCCCCGAACAAAAATCTCCAACAGTAAATAAAATTGGGGATATCCAAATAACCATGCTTAATGATAGCAGGCAGCTAGTGGCTAATTACTGAGGACTTGAGTAGCAAGTACTAGGCTAAGTTCATGGTCCCACTTACTCCTCACGGCTACCTCCAAGGCAGGAATATTATATCCATTTCACAGAAAAGGAAACTGAAGCTGAGAGCACTTGTGTAACTGCCAAGTGATGGAGCTAGGTCTACTGGACTCCAAGGACCCCTAACCAGGGGACCTCTAACCTTCAACTGCCAGGGTTCCATGAACTGAGCAAGGCCACTTTGGTGAGAGGTCTGGGATATCAGCGGGATGACTGGTACAGGAGACCAGACACCTGCTGGTTGAAATCAAGTACTAGACATCACTCTCCTTGGGGAGCTTTGGTTGGTCTGTGGTTTCCAGGCAGGGAACTTTCAGCAGTGGTCTCTGGAGCTCGATTCCCCTGCTCTGGGTCTAGACTTCTCCATTCAGCTTCTCCTCGTGGGGTCACCAGTTTGCTCATGCTTCCAAACTGCTGACTATAAACCACTTCTTTTGTAGAAAATTATTCTGGTTCCATTTCCCTTCCAACCTACTCTAGCCAGGCCCAGAGAATGAATGGGTCTTACTCCAGTGGCTCCTCAAGATGTTAGGCTAAACATAACTTAGTTAATTCCTTAGAGGAATTCTGTTCTCAGTTACTTTGTTTTTTTCTCTCCCGGCTATAAGATTATATCTTGCTAGCTTTTTGAAGGTAAAATGTTCTTTCTTTTTTTTTTTTTTTAAACATTCTTATTGGACAAAATTTTAAGTTGCAAAATTCTATGACTCCACAATTTTTTAAAAAATAAAAGGGTCTGGAAACTACTAATTGCCTACTATTCATAATTTGATCCAATCCTTTATTGTCACAGACTGGAAAAGTGAATCCAAGAGAAGAAGCTTGAATTGTCACAGAATCAGCTTTCTTTATGAGTTGCGCAGACACTAAAGGGGCAAAAGACCTAATCCAAAGCCAGCCCAGCCACTGGGTGACCACAGTTGGGTAGGCCACTAGACGCACACAAGGCTCAGTCTCCTCATCTGTGCGATGAGCTGACCTGAGAATCAACAAGATTCGGCATGATTAACACTTGGAAACTATAAAATACTATCAAGGTTAGCTGTCATTTAACCGTAAAAAGTTGGGGCCAGTGTCCAAGCCTGCTGACCCTGGCTCTGTTACCCCTCAGTGTTTTCAAGTGACACCAGGGTGGGCTGTGGACTCAGAGATCTGGATCGGACCCCCACTCCTCCACTCCCTAACAGTGCAACTGTGGAAAAAATTACTCATGTCCTCAATCGTTCTTCATCTGAAAACAGGGAATTGTCATACTTAATTTGTGGTTAATGGAGTTAAATTTACTAATATAGGGGAAAGCGCCTTCACCTGGCTAGGTGACAATGAATCAGTGCGTCTTGACCTCCCCCCAAACTCTTCCTTCCAGCTGTCATTCTCTGAATTTCTTCAGTGGTGACCAACCTCCTGTTTCCTTTGAAGGAAGATTTAATTTTGGAAAGAGCCCAAGGTCACTGAGAGGCTTGTCTGACCAGGGAGCCAGGCGGTCAGTAATCAAGCTCTGGAAGGAACACCCTTTGGATACATAGATGGGTTTCAACCCCATGAAGGGGAGGAAGAGCTTCTCTCCCTCATGCCTCCAGAACTATCTCTGAAGGAGGGTGGTCCTGCTGGGGAGCCCACAGTCCCAGTCTGCAGGGTCACTCCCAGAGGCCACTGAGGGAAAAAGACATGACCTCTCAGGATGGGAGACCAAACTTTTTATAAGAGGAGCTAAAGATTGCTCTCCCAGCCTTTCCTGAGAACGTCCATGGAGGCAGAGGAAGGAGGGCCAGCCCAGAAAGAAATGCTGGGAGGAGTGGAGGCCACCCCAGGAGGTGGCACTACAGGCTTTCATCAAAGGTCCTACCAGGGAGCATTTAATCAGCAGAGGAGCCAGCTGGCAGCAGCTCTGTCTCTGACTTCTAGGGTGACTAGGTAAGCCCCCTCCTCTCCAGCCTTCAGCTTCCTCATCTGGACAAGAAAAAGGATGCATACACCCTCAGCTCTTGGACCCACGACCCAAAGGGCTGCAGCCTACAAACTCTCATAGCAGGACGGGTGGCTGGGCCTCCCTGCCTGCTAACTCCCATGGCACCCTTTGGAAGAACAGCAGAGATCACCAGCTGCCGGATCCTACCTCCAAACTCCCACTTCGTTGATTTCCAATATCATTTTTGCCCCTCCGTCTCCCCCAAATCTACCTACCAGCTTTGGCAGCAGCAGCTGGGGTTCATATTAGGAAAACTGCGCCACCTAGGGACACTCTGCCTCCACTGCAGCTTTGCGGAGAGAGGCAGACCGGATGTGGGGGTTCCCCGTCTGTCTGTGTATCAGAGCTGCTCCTGATCTTATCTGTCTTCTCTGTCATCACTGCTGCCTTGAGGAGGGCAGGTCAGGGATTTTCAAGACCAGGAAACTAAGAAGGTCAAGTAGCAACCATGTGGCAGAGTCCAAATCAGAGCTCCGGCCCAGCCTCCTGATTCTAGCAAGCTCTTTTTGTCTTTTTTTCTCCTTTTTTCCCAAGGGTATGTCTGGGTGGAGTGACCATTATTAGCACATAAGAGATGAGTAAGTCTTCAACAACCCCTCTTTCAGTTCAGTTCAGTTCAGTCGCTCAGTCGTGTCAGGCTCTTTGCGACCCCATGAATCACAGCACCCCAGACCTCCCTGTCCATCACCAATTCCCGGAGTCACTCAGACTCACATCCATCGAGTCAGTGATACCATCCAGCCATCTTATCCTCTGTTGTCCCCTTTTCCTCCTGCCCCCGATCTTTAGTGGGGCAGAAATAGTCTTAAATCGCTGTGACCCTTAGAATGGAGCGGGGTCTGGCCATGGTTTGTGGAATGGTCT
>SJYV01021496.1:23018-53906 GCA_006410875.1 Neotragus pygmaeus | reverse complement strand
TCCTGCCCCTAATCCCTCCCAGCATCAGGGTCTTTTCCAATGAGTCAACTCTTTGCATGAGGTGGCCAAAGTATTGGAGTTTCAGCTTGAGCATCAGTCCTTCCAATGAACACCCAGGACTGATCTCCTTTAGGATGGACTGGTTGGACCTCCTTGTGCATCACAACAAACAAAGCTAGTGGAGGTGATGGAATTCCAGTGGAGCTGTTTCAAATCTTGAAAGATGATGCTGTGAAAGTGCTGCACTCAATATTCCAGCAAATTTGGAAAACTCAGCAGTGGCCACAGGACTAGAAAAGGTCAGTTTTCATTGCAATCCCAAAGAAAGGCAATGCCAAAGAATTCTCAAACTACCGCACAATTGCACTCATCTCACATGCTAGTAAAGTAATGCTCAAAATTCTCCAAGCCAGGCTTCAGCCAATATGTGAACCGTGAACTTCCTGATGTTCAACTGGTTTTAGAAAAGGCAGAGGAAGCAGAGATCAAATTGCCAACATCTGCTGGATCATCGAAAAAGCAAGAGAGTTCCAGAAAAACATCTATTTCTGCTTTATTTATGAAGCATATAGTGCTCCATAAATTTGAAGTCCCTTCCTTTCTCAAAATAGCCACCAGGACACTGGCCTGCAAGGAAACCAAGCTTCACCTGCTGGGGCCAGTAAGGGAGACTGATGCTAAAAAGGCCCTTAAGAAAAGTCCCTTCAGTCCAGCTCAGCTCAGTCGCTCAGTTGTGTCCGACTCTGCGACCCCATGAATCGCAGCACGCCAGGCCTCCCTGTCCATCACCAGCTCTCGGAGTTCACTCAGACTCACGTCCATCGGGTCAGTGATGCTATCCAGCCATCTCATCCTCGGTCGTCCCCTTCTCCTCCTGCCCCCAGTCCCTCCCAGCATCAGAGTCTTTTCCAATGAGTCAAATCTTCATATGAGGTGGCCAAAGGACTGGAGTTTCGGCTTTAGCATCAGTCCTTCCAAAGAACGCCCAGGACTGATCTCCTTTTAAGTGTCACCAATCATGCTATAAAATCTGTTACATGCTATAAAAGTTTTTGAGCCCCACAACAGTCGGGAGGGGAGATGCATTTTTTTCCCCCAAGAAAGTCTTTCTGGCATTGTATTTACCCTTTAGAGTAAAATTTAAAGGCATCACAAATGTGGTAGCATTGAGGAAAATGCTGTGGCTTTAAAACACAGACCAAAGCCGCAGTTCCGTCAGTATTTTTGAATCATAGAAGAAGGGAAAGGAAATCTCAGTGCTATGGTACCTTAAGACGCTAATGTTAGCGCAGGTTTTGAAGCGCAGTCGCTTTGACAGGTGGGGTCACCTCTTCAGAGTGGGTCACACAGGTGGGTAGACCTGGGGGGTACACGGGGTGACCTGAGGGGTGCCTGGGGGTGACTGAAGAGGAGGCTGAGGAGGAGGCCAAGGTCTCGGGAGCCGTGTGGACGCCCCACGTCACCTAGACTCTGAGCTCTCTCTGCTGGTGGAGCCTCTAAGAATCACTAGGGTTAAGTCCAACCCTTTCCTCCACAGATGAGACCCCCAAAAGGGGAATGAGACACCCAGGTCTCAGAGCGCACAGGTGGCAGTGGAGGGTGTGCTTTTGGAAATTCACGAGGATGAGCAGGGAGGCTGGCTTTCAGAGTAGCAGTGTGGCTTCTTAGAACAGTGAGAACGTTTTAGTGATGGCTTTCAGCGCATGGGAAGGTTTGTGGAGCTGTTGCCTTTGCTTCTCCCAGAATCCTCCCCACATCCAGGGCCCCACCTGGTGCCCAGTGGAAGGTCAGCCGTCCCCCGCTTGACTTCCCTCAGTGACAGCAGCCCACTCCTTGCTGGACAGCTCCTGTCGCCAGAAAGCTCTCCCCGCCAGCCAGGTGTGATGTCTCTGACCCAGCCGATCGACCCCACATACAGCCTGTCATTCCGCTGTTTGAATTCCATTCCTGTACGTTTCAAAGATGAAAACATCTTTATGACTTCCTTGTTGAAATTCAAATATAGCTGTGAACACCTCAAGCCCCACGTCAGTGGAGACCTTTGAGGTGGAGGGTTGGCAGGAAGCCCCATGATGGAATGACTTGGGAGAGTCAGGGCGCAGTGAACCGGGAGGCAGGGAGGCCGGGAGGCCCAGTGTGCTTTAGTCAGGGGTGTTTGGGGTCCTCCAGGGCCTGTGTCTCCTTGGAAAAGAAGAAAGAAGCATCTAGAAAGGCAGACTTCTTCCTTTCCCATATCTGCATTTCTAGCTGCTGAATATGGTCCTATCACAAGCAGACTGTCTCCATGCTACGGGGATTCAGATGGCCCAAAAGCTTCTGGTCAAGATGGTACTGTAGGTCTTTGTTCTGAATCGCACCTACATGCACTAAACTCAGCATGTGTGCTAAGTCACTTCAATCATGTCTGGCTCTTTGCGACCCCCTGCAGCGTGCCAGGCTCCTCTGTCCATGGGATTTTCTAGGCAAGGATACTGGAGTGAGTTGCCATGCCCTCCCTCTTCCAGGGGATCTTCCCAACCCAGGGATCGAACCCATGTCTCCTGTGGCTCCTACATTGCAGGCAGATTCTTAACTTCTGAGCCACTGGGCAAGCACCTGTGGAGCCCAAAACTCAGAGAAATGACATAAAAAGAGAAAGTCAATGCAGAAATAACTACGTTCAAACCAGGATAAACATCTTTATGGACAAGAAATGCAACAGGCACACAAAGGGCTCTGTAGCATGAAAGCTACGGGTCTGGGCTCAGAAGCAGGGGGTGCAGTTAGGAGTCAGGACTTTGGCTCCCTCAGAGAGAAAAGGCTAAATGAGGCCCATGTGAGGCCAGGACCAAGGTTCACGCTGGCTCAGTGATTGGGTGTGACCACCCCCATCAGCATCGAGGATGAGAGCCAGACTCATCAGCATGAAACCTGGTTCTGGATGGGGTCCCAGGAGTCTGGGGCTCCTTTGTAGCAGCTTTTGTGGTTTTTTTTACCCTTGATATGCTATAGTTTCACTACAGCACGGCTAGGTGTGAATTCACTTTTATTTGTTCTGTTCAGCATGGAGTATGCACTCTGAATCTGAGCTCTCATATCTCTCTTTAATTCTGGAAAATTCTCAGCCTTTATTCTTTCATCTTGCTTCTTTCGCATCCCCTCTGTTCTCCCGGAACTCCTGTGTAGCAGTCTGCCAACTGATATTCCATGTCTCTTAACTGCTTGGGGCATAGAATATCAGTTATCTCTCAGTGTCCATTTCCCTCTTTTTCCTTAGTAATAGAAGCTCTGGTTTTTAATTAGGCACATGACCACTTGGAATAAAGACTATGCTTCTCAGCCTTCCTTTCAGCTACAGACTCTGTCCTGCTGTGGGACCTATGGGAAACTACGTGAGGCGATCTGTGTAATTACCCAACCAAGGAACAAGGAAGCCAGAGCATTTATCCTTGAACTACTGTCCCCTTCTGCCTGAGGGTCTTTTCCAGGGATAACTCTTCCTGCCCCTGTGCCAGCATGCCCCTGCAGCCAGAAAATGCACTCAAATGGAGATGCAGGGAGCTGTTCTTTTGCACAGCTCTGTTTTCAGGTGACTGCTGGTGTTGGTCAAGCACCAACAGTGTCTGCAACATATTTGTTGTGTTAAAACCCTTCTAACATCTATACTGTTTGTTCCCATGATTCATCTCTCGATCTCTTGCTGCATCCTGGGTGAAATCCCCAGTTTTCTCCTCTAAATAATTCATCCTATCTTCTATCACATCCAGTCTAGATGTAGTCTGTCTCTTTAGTTTATTTCAATAACTTTACTTCTCATTTCCAGTGTTTCTAAATGGTTTTGTTTCATTTCTGCCTATTTTTAATTTGTAATTTATTATTCTTTTTTCATAGATGGATGTTATTCTCAACTTTATTTACTAGTTTTCCCCTGCACTTCAGAATTTTAGTTTGTAGTTTTTTCTCATGTGGGATCAATTTTCCTCTCCCTACTCACCCTGCCTAGTGGATGGCTGGTTCCTCCCTGGACTTCTGGGACCCCATCCAGAACTGGTCTGGTGCTCATAACTCAAGGCTCTCATCCTGTGACGCTGTTGGGAGTTTCACATGTCCCTTCACTGAACCATATGAGGCTTGGCCCTGGCCTCACATGGAGCTCATCATATGTAGAGGAGAGGTAGCTACTCATTTACTGATCTAACAAATATTTACTGAGTGCGTTCTTTGAGCCAGACCTGTCCTACGGGTTACACTGATGACACAGACAACACATATAAATTGTTACTGTTCAGTCACTAAATTGTGTCTGATTCTTTGCAACCCCATGGATTGCAGCAGGCCAGGCTTCCCTGTCCTCCACTACCTCCTGGAGTTTGCTCAAGTTCATGTCCATTGAGTCAGTGATGCTATCTAACCCTGCTGCCCTTTTCTCCTAAAGTATAAATAAGTCTATCATTTATTATCAGACAGTGATTGGTGACTTTAGAGAAAACTAAAGCAGAGCAAAGGAGTCAAAGTGGGGGACTTTGCATAGGTGGGGGTTTGTATATCTTAGGCAGGTTGATGAGGGAAGGCCTCTGTAATATTTGAGCAGAGCATTGAATGAGGAGATATAGCAAGTTATGCACAGATCTGGTGTATGAGCACACCAAACAGGGAAGAGCAAGTGAAAAGACCCTGAGGTAGGACTGTGCTTGTTACGTTCAAGAAGCCAAGAAAAGGCCAGGGATCCAGCAGAGTGAGACAGGGCAGAGAGGCCTTGGGGCAGTGTGGGGTGGAGCCAGCTCAGACTGGCCCTGGAGCACTTATTGTTCAGTGATGCCATGTTAGAAGCTTGAAACTGGCCATGGAGGGAGAACACAAACTGCAGTTAGCAAATGTTGCAAATCAGGGCTCCACATCCCTGAGAGCCCATTGTCGAGCATTTACCAGCACACCACTGCTTGTCGGTGTGGTCAGAAATTTGCCCTAATTGGAATGGGAAGCCATCAGAGGGTTTTGAACTAGGAAACAAAACCATGTATTTTCACTGAAACAAGATTAGTGTGGAGAAGAGCATTTCAGTTCATTTCAGTTGCTCAGTCGTATCTGACTCTCTGTGACCCCATGAACCGCAGCACACCAGGCCTCCTTGTCCATCACCAACTCCCGGAGANACTTTATTTACCATTACTACTTTATGATAAAGGACATAAAGTCAGGGAGAGCCAAATGGAAGAAATGGTATGTGTGTGTGCATGTGTGTGTGAGAGTATGTGTGTGCGTGTGTGTGTGTGTGCACAAGCTTCCGTGCCCTCTCCAAGGAAGTCACCTTCCTGGCACCTTGTGTTCATCAACCTGGAAGCTCCCCAACCCTGTCACTTAGAGGATTTTAATGGACGCGTCACCATATGGGCATGATCAGTTATTAACTCAATTTCCTGCCTCTCTAAGGGCTCAGTGGTAAAGAGTCTGCCTGCCAATCAAGAGATCCAAGAGATGCAAGAGATGAGGGTTCGATTCCTGGATCAGAAAGGTCCCCTAGAGGAGGAAATGGCAACCCACTCCAGTACTCTTGCCTGGAGAATCCCATGGACAGAGGGGCCGGGGGGGCTGCAGTCCATGGGGTCGCACAGAGTCGGACTTGACTGAGCGCGCACGCATGCACCTGCCCCTCCTCTCCGAGGCCATGGAGGGTGGGGGATGAAAGTTCCCACTTAACGGTTTTTATTCACTTGTTTTATCCAGCTACGCCAGATCTTACTTGCAGCACGCAGGCTCTCGCACCTTTGTGGTAGGCTTGTGGAATCTTTGGTTGCAGCTTGTGTGACTTTTAATTGCAGTATGTGAACTCTTAGTTGTGGCATATGGGATCTAGTTCATTGGCTAGGGATCGAACCTGGGCCCCCTGCTTTGGGAGCCTGAATTCTTAGCCACTGGACCACCAGGGAAGTCCAGAAAGTTCCAACTTTCTAATTGGGGTTTGGTCCACCCGGTGACCAGCCTCCATGCTGAAGTGACCTAGGAGTCCAGCAAGAGTTACCTGTTTAGAACAAAGGATGCTCTTATCACCCAGGAAACTCCAAGGGATTCAGGGGCTCTGTGTCAGGAACTGGGCCTCCATGGTGGCTCCGTCTGTAAAGAATCCACCTGCAATATGGGAGACCTGGGTTCGATCCCTGGGTTGGGAAGATCCCCTGGAGGAGGGAGTGGCAACCCACTTCAGTATTCCTGCCTGGAGATTGCCCATGGACAGAGGAGCCTGACAGGCTCAAGTCCATGGGGTTGCAAAGAGGTGAACACAGTTGAGCAAATAAGCACAGCACAGTGTCAGGACCTAGGAATAAAGNGAGTGGCAACCCACTTCAGTATTCCTGCCTGGAGATTGCCCATGGACAGAGGAGCCTGACAGGCTCAAGTCCATGGGGTTGCAAAGAGGTGAACACAGTTGAGCAAATAAGCACAGCACAGTGTCAGGACCTAGGAATAAAGAACAAACATATATTTCTCATTATGCCACAGCCGAGGAGGCAGGGAAAGAACAAGAATGGATCACTGGTATCAAGGACATCTGGGAAAGGGGTACATGGGTGGATCTCTGGGAGTGGACACAGAGGATGCTGTGACCCATGCAGATGGCCACTAAAGGCAGTCATGGCTGTGCAGGCTCTCAGGGATAAGGTAGGAAAGTTGGCAGCCAGGAAGTTGTTTCTCGCATGGGTGAATTTTACAGCACACTCCAAGAGTACTGAGCGGGGAACTTATCTGTGTGATATGCTTACTGAGTCTTCCAAACAACTCCAGCTGGTTTAGCCAGCTGGTTTAATTTATAGTAAAATTCCAATTAGCTGATAACAGGATTTATTATTCAGTGAAAATTTTGGTGTGATTATCCATTTGGAAAGAAATAAGGTTGGATGTCCACTTCACACCAAACCCACAAAAATTCCTAATCGAGTCAACATTCATGCACACACACACACACACACATATACATAAGTTACATGAAACATAAAGTGTATTTATAAGTTTGGAGTGGGTAGGGGCTCTTTCTAAACACAGCACATAATAAACCCAGAAGTCAAAAAAGAAAAAGCTCACATGTTCGATTACATTACAATTTTAATTTCAATGCAGCAAAAGACATAACTATAGTAAAAAGATAAGTGGCAGATAGGAGAAAACCTTTGTAGCACATTCATCAGTCAAGAAACATTTAGTGAGTACTATGTCCCAGACACAATACTAGCTACTCATAAAATTATTCAGAAAATATTCACAATTTGCATTTTTATTCCAATTTTTATTGTATGTATGACTAAGCAAAGCATTTATATCCAAAATATGTGGACTGATACACCTAAAATAAATAGAAATTGAAAATAAACAATAAAATTTAAAAAAATAAAATAGAACAATAAAAATTGAAAATCAAGGCACATACACAAAATATATATCTGACATATGCTAGAATTAGTTTTGGCTATCCGTGAAAAGTCAAAGCAGTGACTTAAATGCAGTAAAAGTACATTTCTCTCTCACATAAAAAGGTGCAGATGAAGACCATCCAGAAATAGTACAAGAGCCCCACTGTCAACAGGGACCCAGCATTAAACCTTCTTTCTGTTCCACTATTTCATTATGTGGTGCAACCCTCAAGGCAATTTCATATTCCAAGTTGGCTGCCAGTGTTCCAGCCATCCAATCAGCAATCCAGGTAGCCGAAAGGGGAAAGGGAAACAGAACAAAAGCGTGTCATCCCTGCCAGACTGATTGCCTTCAAGCAGCTTTTCTGTTCTGCCAGTATCTCAAGGGCCACACCCTACTGTAAGAAAGGCTATTTAGTAAATGCACCTTTTGGTGCATTTTCACCAAAAACACGACTTGGGTCTGCTACTAAAAAAGAATGGGAAAATCAATACTGCATAGCAACTAGAAACCTCTGCCACACTAAAGAAATACTAACCAAGGAAAGCTGGCCTGGCAAAAGGAAAATGAGCATTTATGGCGGAAAGCATTATTAGGCATACATAAATAAATACACAACATAATGACCAAGTGTTCAGTTCAGTCACTCAGTCATGTCCAACTCTTTGCAACCCCATGAATCGCAGCACGCCAGGCCTCCCNCTCCATCATCTTCTCAGGGATCTCCTGAGCAGGCTGGTGGGGAGGCTGGAGAGCTTGCTGCGTGACAGGGCAGGATAACTTCCCTTCCCCTGTCAGGACCCCAGGGCGCTGGAGCACCATGGCCCAAAGCACTTCCTGAGGTGATGGAAGGGTTTGACGGTAGCTTCAAGACCCGACTCAAATATCATGAGCTTCTTACTGTCCCTGACAGTTCCTTGTTGCTTCCCCATCTTCCCGCAGCATTTTGTCTGCTTAGCTACCAGAGCACTTACAATGCAATCATCTACTTATTTGTCTCCCCACGTGACTAGGATCTCCTTGGAAGCACAGACAGTGTTCTCTTCTCAGACAGGAGAACCACGACAGGAGACAAGTCAACAAAGGCGGGTGGAGTCAATGTACTGAATGTACAATGATCTGCAGGTTTCAAGTAAAAAGGACTTCCCCAGAAGACAAGGGGCTGTAACCAGTGATCACGATGCCTGGGTTCCACTGTGACTCATGCTCAGCTGCCGTGTGACTATGGGTAAATTGTGTCCCCTCTCTGGGCCTGAGGGGGTTGGATGGAGTCAAATCTAAGGCAGGCCCCAGTCTTCCTAAGACTCTCTCGCTTTTTTAATTAATTTATTTTTTAATTGAAGGATAATTGCTTTACAAAATTTTGTTGTTTTCTATCAAACCTCAACATGAATCAGCCATAGGCATGTCATACATATGTCACCTCTCTCTTGAACCTCTCTCCTATCTCCCTACCCACCCCACCCCTCTAGGTTAATACAGAGCCCCTGTTTGAGCTCCCTGAGACATATAGCACATTCCCATTGGCTATCTATTTTACATATGGTAATGTAAGTTTCCATGTTACTCTCTCCATACATCTCACCCTCTCCTCTCCTCTCTGTGTCCAGAAGTCTGTTCTCTATGCCTGTTTCTCCATTGCTGCCCTGCACATAAATTCTTCAGTACTATCTTTCTAGATTCTGAATATATGCATTAGTACACGATATTTATCTTTCTCTTTCTGACTTACTTCACTCTGTATAATAGCTGTCTCTTATACACATCTTCATTGTGAATCAATCACCTCAAGGTTAAAGACTCCTTTGCCAGATGGAGCCAACAGCACATTAAGTGAGATGTGTATAAGAGACAGGTCCTGTGGCCACTGTTGAGTTTTCCAAATTTGCTGAGATATTGAGTGCAGCACTTTCACAGCATCATCTTTTAGGATTTGAAATAGCTCAACGGGAATTCCATCACCTCCACTAGCTTTGTTCATAGTGATGCTTCCTAAGGCCCACTTGACTTCACATTCCAGGATGTCTGGCTCCAGGTGAGTGTGAGTGATCACACCATCGTGATTATCTGGGTCGTGAAGATCTTTTTTGTATAGTTCTTCTGTGTATTCTTGCCACCTCTTCTTAATATCTTCTGCTTCTGTTAGGTCTATACCATTTCTGTCCTTTACTGAACCCATCTTTGCATGAAATGTTCCCTTAGTATCTCTAATTTTCTTGAAGAGATCTCTAGTCTTTTCCATTCTATTGTTTTCCTCTATTTCTTTGCATTGATCACTGAGGAAAAGCGCTTAGGGGTGCAAGAAGGGAAGGAGGGAAATAGATTAGGAAGAAATTGCTGTGTCGGGGTGAAAAGGGGATGGGAACTGGTCGGCAGGTCACCGGCAGGAAGCAGTTTTAATTTCTTCTTCTGATTTTCTGGTGTGATCTCCCTTAACAGTCTGGTTAACCTCTGTTGATAGAGTGATTCCACTGGCTGGGAGAAACTGATTTCCCTAGAAAGAGAGTGGGCTTTTGGAATCAGTGGGCTCCATGCAAATCCCAGATTCGCGGTTGTTCTGTTGTGCTGTTGCTGCGCTGGGTCTTTGTCGCTGTGTGCAGGCTCAGCGCGCGCTTCTCATCGCAGTGGCTTCTCTCGTTGCGGAGCACAGGCTCCAGGCGCATAGGCCTCAGTAGTTGTGGCGCACAGGCTTTACTTGCTCCGCAGCAGGTGGAATCTTCCTGGGCCAGGGGTAGAACCTGTGTCCCCTGCATTGGCAAGTGGATTCTTATTCACTGTACCACCA
This sequence comes from Neotragus pygmaeus, assembly GCA_006410875.1. Classification (NCBI taxonomy): domain Eukaryota; kingdom Metazoa; phylum Chordata; class Mammalia; order Artiodactyla; family Bovidae; genus Neotragus; species Neotragus pygmaeus. The sequence goes on along the minus strand of SJYV01021496.1, from coordinate 43,738 downwards.
GGGAAGTCCCTTAGATCCACTTCTGAATAGCATCCCTTGGGGAAATTATTTAACCTCTCTGAGCCATGATGCCTTGTGCATAGAACTGACATAATACCTGAAAGGGTGGTTGGGATGAGTAATGAGGCAAAGAGTGTGAAATTCCTGTTTACCCTTCTTTCTGCGCACAGAGCCCTGACCCTCTGGTCCCCCAGGGTCTTCCCTCTGTAGGACATAGGACTGAAGCAAAAAGAGTGAAACTGCTTTTCACCCAGTTCCTCAGGCCGCCAGCTGGTCTTTCATTTCCCAGGCGGGCTGCCAGCGCCACCTAGTGTCCAGTCTGGTTCCTGCAGGCCTGCCTTTCCTGGATGGTGTCTTCATTGTGAATCAATCACCTCAAGGTTAAAGACTCCTTTGCCAGATGGAGCCAACAGCACATTAAGTGTCCAAACATTCATTGTCAGATCTGCCAACAAAGCCCACTCTCTGAATCCCTCCTGGCATGACAATCCTGCCTCCAAATTCAGATTGTAGAAGGCAGGACCTAGGTCTTCAGAATTCATTTCTCTTTCTTGAGCAATTACTTTGTGCCAGGCACTCTGCTTTAATCCTTAAGGCAATTACACCCTTATTTTTTATCTGAAGAACCCGAGGCCAAGACACTAAAGGTGGCTTACATAAAGTCACTGGGTAAACAATCAAGGTAAGATTTGATTCCGGGACCTCTCTTTGCCAGAGCACATTTTTTCCACAAAGCATCCAGCACACAAGATGCTCAGGGGGCTCACTTTACTTATTAGGCTCTTTTAAAGTGCTGAAGCAAAGAGAACACTGAACAGGGGTCCGGAGACCCACACTCGGGTTCAAGATCTGCCGTGAAAAGTCTGTCAAGTCGCCTTGGGCAGATGAGGGCCCCTCTGTGGTCTTTGGTGTCCCCATAATTAAAGACAAGGATAAGACTACATGGTCCCAAAGCCTCCCTCAAGTCCTGATGTTCAACAGCTGCCAAGTTGAGAGGGCTCTAGACGAGGGGCAACATTCCAGGCTCTGAAGTCACTGTACAGGTGAGTCGTGTGAGGCAGGAACCAGGGCTGGGCAGTGGAACCGTGTGTCCTCTCCATCATCTTCTCAGGGATCTCCTGAGCAGGCTGGTGGGGAGGCTGGAGAGCTTGCTGCGTGACAGGGCAGGATAACTTCCCTTCCCCTGTCAGGACCCCAGGGCGCTGGAGCACCATGGCCCAAAGCACTTCCTGAGGTGATGGAAGGGTTTGACGGTAGCTTTGTCAGTAGCTTGTGGGCCCTTGATGTGCCTAGTGCAACTGAGGTGCTGAATTTTAAATCACGTTTCATTCAAACGAATTAAAGCTTAAATAGTGTCTGTGGTAGTGTGCTCTCCCACGTCGGGTAGGGCGGCTCTACAGCTGGAAGGCTTGATGGGCGTCCTTCTGGCAAGGTGAGGAGGGACTGAGACGCTGAGACTAAATGATCCCTGCTTAAAGGCACCCAGTGACTCTGTGGCAGGGTTGAAACCAGAAGCTAAATCCTTCTCATTCCAGGCCATTTCCCCCCCCTAAATCATGCTTGGTAACTTCTGCCATGCTCTTCAGTGGCCCGTGCTTTCCTTAGGTTAGGTAGTTCTTCTTGACTGCCATGATCTTCTACTCCACACTCACCCTCTCTGCGTGGTAAACTTTTACATATACTTCAAGACCCGACTCAAATATCATGAGCTTCTTACTGTCCCTGACAGTTCCTTGTTGCTTCCCCATCTTCCCGCAGCACTTTGTCTGCTTAGCTACCAGAGCACTTACAATGCAATCATCTACTTATTTGTCTCCCCACGTGACTAGGATCTCCTTGGAAGCACAGACAGTGTTCTCTTCTCAGACAGGAGAACCACGACAGGAGACAAGTCAACAAAGGCGGGTGGAGTCAATGTACTGAATGTACAATGATCTGCAGGTTTCAAGTAAAAAGGACTTCCCCAGAAGACAAGGGGCTGTAACCAGTGATCACGATGCCTGGGTTCCACTGTGACTCATGCTCAGCTGCCGTGTGACTATGGGTAAATTGTGTCCCCTCTCTGGGCCTGAGGGGGTTGGATGGAGTCAAATCTAAGGCAGGCCCCAGTCTTCCTAAGACTCTCTCGCTTTTTTAATTAATTTATTTTTTAATTGAAGGATAATTGCTTTACAAAATTTTGTTGTTTTCTATCAAACCTCAACATGAATCAGCCATAGGCATGTCATACATATGTCACCTCTCTCTTGAACCTCTCTCCTATCTCCCTACCCACCCCACCCCTCTAGGTTAATACAGAGCCCCTGTTTGAGCTCCCTGAGACATATAGCACATTCCCATTGGCTATCTATTTTACATATGGTAATGTAAGTTTCCATGTTACTCTCTCCATACATCTCACCCTCTCCTCTCCTCTCTGTGTCCAGAAGTCTGTTCTCTATGCCTGTTTCTCCATTGCTGCCCTGCACATAAATTCTTCAGTACTATCTTTCTAGATTCTGAATATATGCATTAGTACACGATATTTATCTTTCTCTTTCTGACTTACTTCACTCTGTATAATAGGCTCTGGGTTCATCCACCTCATTAGAACTGACTCAAATGTGTTCCTTTTTATGGCTGAGTAATATTCCATTGTGTATGTGTACCACAATTTCTTTAGACTTTTGGCTAAGCAACTTGGGCAGGGTTGGAGGGGGCTGCAGGGAATGGCGGCTGGAGTTGGCCACAGACCCATGGCTGGAGCAGCTGGACATGAGGCCTGAGGTCACTGAGGCTGAGGGGCTGCCGGGAGATGCAGTCGTGTCAGCAGCTGCCGCTGGGCCAGCAGGAAAGGAGCATAGACAGTGGAGGGAGGTCTGGGAGAGCAGCAGAGGTAGAAACCAAGCAGGGGATAGAACCAACCAAAGGAGAAAGATGGGAAAACACAAAAAAACACCGACTGCAGAAGATCCATTTCTGGTTAGACTCATTCATTCAGTCATCCACACATTCACTCAAAAACACTTATTTGTAGGCTTTCTGAGCTCTGGGGCTCTTAGAACATTAGACAAAGCAACTGAGGACCAGAGTGGGGAAATTACTTATCTGAGGTCACGTGGGGGAAAGAGTCCAGGTGCCTATCTTCTCCACTCTACGGAATCACTGTGCCCATGAACTCCAGGCATGCGCCCCTCTGCTGGTATGTGCCCCCCAGCACTCACTCTGAGTAGTCAAGGCCTTGGGTGGGGCAGGCCAATCCTGCCAGGAACAGCAGCCACTTCCAGATAGCAAAGGAAGTCTTGTGGTAATCTTGGCCTCCTCAGAGACTCACTCAGGGCAGAGTGGCTTAATAGCTCCTGGATTCAGAGTTCAGAGTTCTGGATTCAAGTCTCCAGAAACATCTGTGTATGTTTTTCTTTTAATGGGTGAATTTGGAAACTTACTTACCTTCTGGTTTTCTTACCTATAAAATGAAGATTATCTCTCTCAGGATTATAAGGTTTCAATGAGATAGTATTGTGACTGTGCCTAAAAGAAAACAGTAAATGTTTTGTGAATATATAAAGTCAGCAGCCCTGGGAACCATCGGCTAGCCTGGCCATTACAGCTAGACCGTGTGTCCTCCCGCGAACATAAAATTCATAGGACACCAACACCAGACAAGGTCACCATAACAGTGATGCAGTGAGACAAAAAGTACACCACCACCTTCAAATACAGGCAAAAACAGAACCATAAAAATGACTGACATCCCCCTCTCCCTGGCCAACATGAGTGACAAGTCTCTGTACCAATCACAGCCTTTGGCCTCTGCCAAACCCTCTGATTAAAAATGAAGATACACAATCACCCCATTGCCTCTGCTGTCTGACAGCACCTAACCCAGAGCAAACTGCTGTTGATAACAAGCCCCCCCTGCTGGCCTTTCTGAGACACGGTGGGCTTCCACAAGGAGGGCCATGGCCTTTGTGCAGCAAGTAATAAACCCAGCTCTGTTGACTACAGGTAAGTTCCTGGTGGTCTTCTGCTGTGGGGCACTGACCAAGACTTAAATGGTACAAAATTTCAGCCCTCTTGATAGACGGAATGAATAACAGAGGAATGCACACGTATGTATGTAAATGTACATGTGTTTACATCAATACACATAAATTTTTGTCTGAAGCATCTTTCCCTCAATTATATAGTATGGGTGACTTACTATTTTGCTTATGAACAAAACTGCCCTTTGGTCTAACTGGGCTCAAGAAAAATTTGAGAAATTAATGTCATGAGCAAAGGAAGAAATGAAGAAAGGAGAGAGATGAATATTCACAGAAATCTAACCACATGCCAGACTTTATCTCCTTTACTTGTCACCGCTGTTCTGTGGGGTAAGTGTAACATTATTCCTCCCAGTTGACAGATAGGGTAAATGTTTGGGCCATTATGTGAAGCAGTACTGACTCCAAAGCCCATGTTCCTTCCATCAATGCATGAGCTCCTGTACTCTCCCAGGAAAGAAGGGATGATCAGAGCTGGCCTGCTCTCTGTCCTCCATCCTTGCATGCCTTAGCAACCTGGCCACCTGAATTCATCCTCTCTAGCTCCAACATTCCAGGTAAGGCCTAATAACTGAGTTATGAGTAAAGCATAATCCATTACAGACCAGAAGCCCTTCATAAGTTGTCACTTTCTAAGTGGGGAAACTGAGGGTCCCCGAGGCAAGCCTTCTCTCCTCTCTGGGGCTCCTCCAGTGGTTGCTGGAGCTGGCTCCTCCCAGCTGGCTCCCACCGTAGGCAAGGGTCGATGGTGTACATCTCCAGTGGTGTGGATCTCTTCCCAATTCAGGGTTCAGCGCTGTCAGTTTGGTCCTTGGTATCGGCCACGGTGTAACTATTTACACCATAGATATTGGCAAATGCTATAGATCAGGGCTTTTTGTGTGCTTGAGTTAAAATTTTCCCCAGAGAGCTAGTTGTTAAAACATTTACCAGCACAACGCGGGCTTCCCCTCTGCTGTAAGGAAATTATGAACATTAGTGGGGTGATGATCAGGACTAGCTCCCACGAGTCCAGGCAAACAGACCCTCGCCTGGCTTAGCTGCAATTTTATCATCGAGGGCCATGTGCTCTGTGCTGAGTCTGTGCCAGAATCAGGGAGGATCTCATTGAAGATATTTCCTGGGCCCCACTGAATCAGAATCCCTGGAGGCAGGACCATAGAATCTGCATTTTACCAAGTCTCAGATTCTTTTGGTTCCTGAGCATCACTGCTCTGCATCCTCATCACCATAAAATGACTCCAGACAGAGAAGGCCAAGTTTAGGCCCTCACAGAAAATGCTCTGAGTGCTCACTGAGGGTGGGTGAAGACAGGCCTGGGTGTGCTTCTGTCCTCTTTCTCCACCCCTGAGGTGATGGTAGAAAGCTCACTATTCCATCAACATTGGAATCAGACAGAATTCTACCACGGCACCTCTCAGACAGATCTAGGTAAGTAGTCCCACTAGACATTCCACTGGAGTATAGTAACACACAGGAAATGGGTGTGTGTGTGTATGCTCAGTCCTCTCTGACTCTTTGAGACCCTATGGACTGTAGCCTGCCAGGTTCCTCTGTCCATGGAATAATCCCGGCAAGAATACTGGAGTGGGTCACCATTTCGTCTTCCAGAGGATCTTCCCAGCCCTGGGACTGAATCAAACTCGAGTCTCTGAATTTCCTGCATGGCAGGCGGGACTCTTGATGGCTGAGCCAGAGGGAGGCCCAGGAAATGTGTAGTTAATGCTTAATTATCCAAACAATTTGAAGTCAGAACTGGGTTAGAGTCCTGAATCTGACCCACATTAAGTGTGTGACCTAAGGCAAGTCCTTAAACTTCTCTGGGGTTCAGTTGCCTCCTCTGTAAAATCAGCACCTACCCTAGAGGTTTACGAGACTCAAAAGAGATGACGCTGGGAAAGCAAACTTATTTATACAGTGCTAGAGGCACAGTCTAAGGGTCCCCAAGGAGAGAGGGGTCTGGAATTCTCAAGGAGGAAGAAAGGACAAACTTTTTTTCCTTCTCTACACTCCTTAGGATTATATAACAACAATGTATTCTGCCTGAGGACAGTCTCTGGATTAAACATTCTGGCTAATTCTGTTATCTTAAAATGTAAATTATGGGAGTAGGTCTGGTGAGGTCTTTACAACCTCCAGACATTCTTTGGATTCATTGGAGAGTATATAACTTCATTGCTAATACTAACAAGCAGAGAAGGAAATGGTAACCAACTCTCAGTGTCCTTGCCTGGAGAATCCCAGGGACGGGGGAGCCTGGTGGGCTGCCGTCTCTGGGGTCGCACAGAGTCGGACACGACTGACGTGGCTTAGCAGTAGCAGAGGCACATTTATTTCCTGAGCCCTCTACCCCTCCCCGCAACCCCTTTGGAGGTGGACCCTCTTCAGTAGAACAGTGGACTGTCTCCCTAACCAGGCTGTGGGCGATTCAGAGCAAACCCTGGACTTACCTATCTCTGTGTGTGCTTCATACATAGTAAGTATTTCCGGAAGGTTTGTGATTGAAAATGAATGTATGATCGACAGGTTCAGTTCAGTTCAGTCGCTCAGTCATGTCCAACTCTTTGCGACCCCATGAACTGCACCACGCCAGGCCTCCCTGTCCATCACCAACTCCCGGAGTCCACCCAAACCCACGTCCATCGAGCTGGTGATGCCATCCAACCATCTTATCCTCTGTCGTCCCCTTCTCCTGCCCTCAATCTTTCCCAGCATTAGGGTCTTTTCCAATGAGTTAGCTCTTTGCATCAGGTGGCCAAAGTATTGGACCGGTAGGCATAGATAAAAACACCCACACATAAATACACGTAGATATTGGTATGGGATTACTCACAGACAGGTGGCATGCAGTTGTGAATAGATCACAGGGCTTGAGGTCAGGAGTTTTAAGTGTTGAGAGTGGGAAACTGTATCTACTGTAGCACAGTAAATTACTACAAACTTAGAGGCTGAAAACAATACATATTTATTATTCCATGGATTCTATGGGTAGGGAACCCAAGCCCAGCTTAGCTAGGTCCTCTGCTTAGAGTTCCACAAAATTGCAGTCAAAGTGTTGGCCAGGGCTGGAGTCTTATCAGGTTCAATTTGGGAAGGATGTTTCCATGCTCTCTTGGGTTGTTGTCAGAATTCAGTTCCTTGCAGTTCTAGGACTATCACTTTCTTGCTGGCCGTCAGCTGTCTAAAGTTGCTTGAAATTCCTTCTGTCATGTGGGCCCCCCAGGATAGGCATCCCCCAATAGGGCAGCTTGCTTCTTCAACGCCAATCAGGGAGTAAGAGAGAGATTCCAGGAAGAGGGTGCTATAATTTTGTCATGTAATTATGTAATCACTTATGAAATAACATGCCTCCATCCATCTGATCATCTTTGATATATTCTGTTGGTTAGAAGCAAGTCACAAGCCCTGCCCCGAAGTCAAGTGGAGAGAGCTACATAAAGCCATGAGTATCAGCAGGGTGATAGGTGGCCTCAAGGGTCTGTCCACCACAGGACCTGAACTTTGTGAAGGAGTTTCCTTATGAAACTGGCTGACAGACTCATAGTAGAGCTCTGAAAAATCTTCTAGCCATTTTACTTAACACACGAGGAAAGGAACCCAGAGAGACTGAGTCACCAGTAAGAACACAGCAGAATCAGACTCGATCCCAAGTCCTCTGGCTCCTAATTTTCACCCTACTCTACTTCTGCTTTCCTGCTTATTGTCAGAACTTTGGGGTCAAAAGACAAAAGGTAAGGTGGCTCTGAAGATGTAGTTCACTGAACACTAGAATGTCTTGGAATATGTACAGAATAAATCCAGGTCCTTAGCACAGTACTCAACAAGACCCTTTGTCTACCTGGTGAAGTTTTTGTCTCACCTCTTGCCACTCCCACCCCGCTCCCAGAGAACCATCTGCAGCTTCCTGTGGGGTCCCTCCCTCCCTTGGCATATTCTCCATCAGGAATGCCATTCCCTTTCTGTGTCTAGAAAATAAATAAACCAACAAATACAGCTACTTATCCCTTGAGTCCCAGCTCAAATGCCATCTTCTCTGTAAAACCTTCCATTCTTTCTTTCTTTCTTTTTTTTTTTTTTTTGAAGTTTTTTCATTGCCCCCTTGATTCTTACAGGCAGAATTAATCACGTCCTCCATTCTGCTCTCTCAGAATCTTGGACAGCCTTTCATAAAGCTCTTTTTGTATGCTTTATATTAATAGTTGTTTTTTAGTTCTATTTCTCCTATGACACCAGGACCTTAAGGCAGGGTTGTTAGAAAGATGTGAAGATAATTTGGTTTAAACAGGTCTATCCTGCCAGCTGGCCTTGTCAAGAGACTGCCACAGCCTCTCCTGCTGAGCTGAGACACCTCGAAGGCTAATGAGAGTATTTATTTCAAAGCGGATGTCTCCAGAACCTCACAGCAAGTCAAGGAAAGGCTAGCTCAGTCCCACCCAATTACATTCTCCTCTGTAGCTCCATCCCTCCACTCCCAAACCCACCCCTCCCCCCGCCCCCTAAGCACTTTGCTCCATTCAGTAAATAGTTACTGACTGACTGACCAGAATTGGAAAGTCATTCCACAACTGCAATTGAAGTATACCCAAGGCTGGGCCTCTACTCAGAGTTCAGGCTACAGCGATGAGTAAGACCAGCAAAGGGCATGACAAATCTAAAGCACCTGGGCTTTGGAGTCAGAAAGGCCTGATTCAAAGCCAGGCTCCTAGTCGCATGATCTTGAGAAACTGATTTAACTTCTCTGACCCCCATTTCCTCACTTACACTGGGGATAACAGTGCCTGCTCCATAAACGCTGCTGTGTGGAACGTGAGCTGTATGCCACTAGCATGGTCCCCGTGCCTAGAGAACTGCCGTCTTGCAGGCAACACCTTCCATACACTAAGATGAAGGCCCTCTGTGATGGACACCAGGTGCTGGGGGAGGAAGCACAGTGAGGGGAGGGGACCTGTTCTACTGACCAGGAAAGGAGGAAGGGGAAGCTTCAAACAGGGTGAGCAGGGGTTGGTCCGGAGGATATGCTGGTCAGAGGGAACAGCACACACACAAGCTCCTGATCTTCACTTTTGTCTGTTGCCAGATGAGGCCGCGTCAACGCTCTGAAGTTAACACAGAGATCAAACAATCTCTTCCTTCTGTGACAGATGACTGACGTTTTATTTCTGTGCCATACTGGTGAATGTGCCTTCTCTCTCAACCAGAAATATGATAATCCAATTTGCAGCTAAGTTAATGCCGAGCATTAAAATGCACTGAATTCCAAAGTTCTGATTCCAAGGAGAATGTTAAATGAGTTTCATTCCCAGTGCATGTGACACTTTTTTGAATAGATTTTATGGAGTTTGATGCTGTTAAATTGAGACATGTGTATAACCTGTGAGTGATATAGCTGCTGTGGGAATCCTTAGAATCTCTTAATATTTTTATATCCATAGTTTTCATGGCCTTAATAACTCAAGACTCCAAGAATCCTAGACTGTTAGTAGTAGAAGACCCCTGAGAGGTTCAACCTCTACATCTTCTTGATGAAGAAGCTGAGGCCAAGACATAGGGAATGAGCAGCCAAAACCATAGAGCAAAGCCTTAATTTTTGACACTGGAGCCTAGACCTCTAACGTTCATATCCAGTGCACTTTCTCCTACTTTCTCTTTCTCCTATGGTTACCTGCTCTTACTGTTGTCAGTTGAGTTTGGGTCCTTTCAATCTGCACACTTCAGTTAATAGATGTTCATTTTAAAGACTCATGTCCGGGGCTTCCGTGGTCTCTCAGTGGTAAAGAATCCACTTGTCAATGAAGGAGACACAGGTTTGGTCCCTGCTCCGGAGGACCCCACACTGAGCCTGCGCTCAAGAGCCTGGGAGCTGCAGCTACTGAGCCCGCATGCCACAGCTGCGGAAGTCCACACGGTCTAGAGCTCTGCAACAGGAGAAGCCACCGCAATGAGAAGACCGTGCACTGCAACTAGAGAGTAGACCCACTCTCCACAACCAGAGCAAGACTGAACAAAAACCCAGCACAGCCAAAAAAAAAAAAAAAAAAAACAAACCTCATTTCCTTTGGGTCCAATGTTCTGCTTTCCATACTAAAAGGTTATGTCAAAACGCAGGTTCTGGACCATATCCTTAGTACATCCACTCTGATGGTGACATAATCTTAGAGTAGAAAGGGATTTTAGAGCTTTATCTGGTTCAACTCCCCTTCCACCATATCCAGGGAACATATCTATTTCTCCTGAGGGAATTTATTCCATTGTTTGACCATGATTTTAAGGTTTATTGAGCAGAATTGTTTCTCTGTCTACTCTTGTCCTTTAAGAGAAAGAGAAGGCACTTATTGATGTGATCATCCCAATATAAGGGAAAAACAGTTCAAATAATGTGCCCAAGTTCACCCATAATGAGTGGAAGAGTCAAGCCAGTGTGTAACTCTCTGGAATGCAGAGATGCCCCATTTCCCTGCCTTCTCTCTTCCGTGAAGCCCTTTCAGCACGCTACTCTGGAGCTTTCCTTTTAAAATAAAAATCCCCTGCTTAAATGCCTTTGATGGCTCTTCAATACCCACTCAAGGTAAATAGTCCAAACTCTTTAGATTAATATCCAAGGTCCTTGACAATCTAGCCCTGAGAGGACGTCACAGGCTCATTTCTCTCTCCTCTTCCTGCTCATCCCAGCTTCTCCTGGAGGAAACCTGTCTTTGCACACGCTGCACTTGCTGCCTACATGCCCTTCTCCTCTTTCTCTGCCTGAAGAAATCCTAGTCTGCTTTTACCGTTCATTCCAATGTCACCTCCTTTGTGAATTCTTCCCTTGCCTCTCTGCAGAATCAGTTCTTCCTCTCAGCACCTTGAACACCTCTTAAAACAGCCTCTTTTGCATTGTCATGGTCCTTCATAATCTCAGATCCTTGAGGCAGGCGTGGCATTTTTTGCAGTCCCAGATCCTGGCATGTAACTTGAGTTCCATAAATATTTATGGAATGGAAATGAGGTATAACTCTTTTCCAAATGTTACCTGCATGCTAAGTCGCTTCATTTGTGTCCGACCCTTTGTGACCTATGGATAGCAGCTGGTGAGGCTCCTCTGTCCATGGAATTCTCCAGGCAAGAATACTAGAGTGGGTTGCCATTTCCTTATCCAGGGGATCTTCCTGACCCAGAGATCAAACCCGTGTCTCATGTTTCCAAGTGTTAACCTTTCCATTATTTGAAGACCCATCTACAGCCTTGCCATGTGCCATTCTAGCCCTAGTTCTTTCCTAGGCTAAACATTTCCAACTCCTTCAACTGTTTCTTATAAAGTCTGATTTCCAGATTCTTATCATCTTGGTTGTTTGCTTCTGAGTGATAATTTGTCAACATCACTCTTCAAAAATATGAGCCTCACTGAGAAAACTTAATAGCCCAGATGAAGTCTGACTACAGTATAACATAGTAAGGGGGTCACAACCTCTGATTAAGATGTAACATTTCTTTAACCATTGCTATTGTACCCAGGTGGCGCTAGTGGTAAAGAATCCACCTGCCAATGCAGAAGATGCAAGAGACACAGGTCAGATCCCTCAGTTGGGAAGATCCCCAGGAGAAGGAAATAGCAACCCACTCCAGTACTCTTGCCTGGGAAATCCATGGACAGAGGAGCCTGGTGGGCTACAGTGCACGGGGTTGCAAAGAGCCGGACACGACTGAGCACACGTGCCAGGAACCTCTGCCTATCTTATTTGCTTTCACTCTTGCACTAATCTGGCAAGGTAGGTGTTATTTCTCTCATCTTTTACATGAGGACACTAGCCATCTGGCAAAGTACTTTGAGAGTAAGTTAAAGTCACAAGCCCAGAGCACAAAGTGTGCTTGTAGCCAACTGATACCTTTAGATCATTTTTACATCAACTGCTGTCAAGTTAATTTTTTTCCCAGTTACCAGGCTTAAGGGCAAATGAGGACAAAAAGAATCAGTGCCTTTAGAAGGATGTGGAACGAAAGCACAGAGAGAATGCAGGTTGGATTAATGACCAACTTCCTAACAATTTATCTAAGAGCTCAGACAGAGCCTGGAATTTCTCAGCCACTAGCTTCCTGGAACTATTTTTATTTGGTATTTTATAAGAGGAACAAGAGTAGAAGTGTCTTAGATAAACAGTGAGGTTTGAGGCTCAGCACTCCTCTGCAAAGCCCTCACATCATAAGAATCCGAGCATCCAGTCTGGGCCCTGTGACTTACAGAGGAACGATAAGGAGCCTGCCTCTCTGGTCTGGGGCAGGGGCCTGGAATGGCCCCTCTCTGCACCTTCATTCTATAAAGATCTACTGAGCACCGCTATGTTCCAGGTATGGTGTGAGGTGCTGAGTGTGTACCGAAGAATACACAGAGAGCTCCAACCTTCTGAGTTTATCCTCAGGTGGCAGACAGACACAGATGCAAAGGATATGTATGCAACTGAGCAAGGGAAATGCTCAGCTGGTAAAGAATCCACCTGCAATGTGTGAGACCTGGGTTCGATCCTTGAGTTGGGAAGATGCCTTGGAGAAAGGAACTGCTACCCACTCCAGTATTCTGGCCTGGTGAATTCCATGGATTCCATAGTCCATGGGGTCACAAAGAGTTGGACACAACTGAGCAACTTTCACTCCAGGTATAAGCAGAACCTCAAATGCAAGAAACAGCATAGTTTCCATAAAGGATGGAAAAAAATTACAAGTGGCTTGGTGTTTGATTCAAGTTCAAGAGGCTAGACAGGAAGCACTGAGTGCCTGTTGTTGTGGTAGGCACTGTGATAAAAGCCTCACATACACTGTTTCAGATCATTAACTCACTGTGTAACCTTGAGCAATTGTGCGGTAGTTTGAGCATTCTTTAGCATTGGAATGAAAACTGACCTTTTCCAGTCCTGTGGCCACTGCTGAGTTTTCCAAATTTGCTGGCATATTGAGTGCAGCACTTTCACAGCATCATCTTTCAGGATTTGAAACAGCTCCACTGGAACTTCATCACCTCCACTAGCTTTGTTCATAGTGATGCTTTCCATGGCCCACTTGACTTCACATTCCAGGATGTCTGGCTCTAGGTGAGTGATCACACCATCATGATTATCTGGGTCGTGAATATCTTTTTTCTACAGTTCTTCTGTGCATTCTTGCCACCTCTTCTTAATATCTTCTGCTTCTGTTAGGTCCAGACCATTTCTGTCCTTTATCAAGCCCATCTTTGCATGAAATGTTCTCTTGGTATCTCTAATTTTCTTGAAGAGATCTCTAGTCTTTCCCATTCTGTTCTTTTCCTCTATTTGGTCTAAAGCTCAACATTCAGAAAACGAAGATCATGGCATCCAGTCCCATCACTTCATGGGAAATAGATGGGGAAACAGTGAAAATAGTGTCAGACATTCTTTTTTTGGGCTCCAAAATCACTGCAGATGGTGACTGCAGCCATGAAATTAAAAGACGCTTACTCCTTGGAAGAAAAATTATGACCAACCTAGATAGCATATTGAAAAGCAGAGACATTACTTTGCTGACTAAGGTCCGTCTAGTTAAGGCTATGGTTTTTCAAGTGGTCATGTATGGATGTGAGAGTTGGACTGTGAAGAAAGCTGAGCGCCGAAGAATTGATGCTTTTGAACTGTGGTGTTGGAGAAGACTCTTGAGAGTCCCTTGGACTGCAAGGAGATCCAACCAGTCCATTCTGAAGGAGATCAGCCCTGGGATTTCTTTGGAAGGAATGATGCTAAAGCTGAAACTCCAGTACTTTGGCCACCTCATGCGAAGAGCTGACTCATTGGAAAAGACTCTGATGCTGGGAGGGATTGGGGGCAGGAAGAGAAGGGAATGACGGAGGATGAGATGGCTGGATGGCATCACGGACTCAATGGACGTGAGTCTGAGTGAACTCCAGGAGTTGGTGATGGACAGGGAGGCCTCGCATGTTGTGATTCATGGGGTTGCAGAGTCAGACATGACTGAGCGACTGAACTGAACTGAACCGTAAGCAAGTTACTGTACCTCTCTGGGCATCACTCATAAAATGAGGTGAACATGAATTCCAAGGTCCTGTCTAATCTCAGCCTCTGGCCTTAGCAGAAATGCATTCTGATCTATGGTCTGTCCACCATGTTTACAGAAATATTAGGTTCATCAAGTTTCATAACCCTGCTTCCCCAAGTTACGTGCTGAACACTCAAGGGGAAGTTAATTCTATCAGACTTAAAAATGTTTACCAAGTATATAATATGTGTAGGATATAAAATAGATATAGATTAAAATAGCTATCTGGCAGGTGGGCTATGACAAATGTCAGTGGAAAGGGTCAGATGATAAGTTGTGGGGAGCTCAGAACTGGGAGAGGCCACAGTCATCTTGCAGGGTCAAAGCAAGGCTTTTTGGAAGAGATGGCTTTGTTATGGACATAGGATGCACAGAACATCAGAGAAAAGGCTGAGCAGAGGCATTCTGGGTCCCAAGAGTCTCGCACAGGGAGTATAAGTCACCAGACAGCCAATAAACACATGGGTTGTGAGCAACAGAATTGGAGGGAAGGTCTAAACGAACCCGTCTTTGACCATCATTTAAGGAGAACTAGCGTTCTGTCATCCTTTGGTTCTCCAGCATTATTCCCCAACACTCAAGGCATGCGTTTCAGTCATAACAAGCCCACCTCTAATTCCAACAACGGACTTGTTATCCCATCCTCCTGTTTCCAGAAGATTCAGGGCTCCTGGTGAATTAGTCAGAAAATGTCCAACCATTCTTCTGATCCCAAACTTAGTATCCAGATAAAATCGGTTTAAACTGTCCCATTTAATGATCTTTGTTGTTGCTGTTATTTAGTCTCTAAGTCGTGTCTGACTCTTTTGCATCCCCATGGGCTGTGTAGCCTGCCAGGCTCCTCTGTCCATGTGATTTCCCAGGCAAGAATGCTGAAGGGAGTTGCCATTTCCTTCTCCAGGGGATCTTCCTGATCCAGGTATCGAACCCGCATCTCCAGAACTGCAGGCAGATTCTTTACCACTGAGCCACCTGGGAAGCCTTTTAATGATCTTAGGCAGGCATGAGGCAGAAAAGGAGTCACAGAAGGCCAACAACCAGAAGAAGATGTGCAAGAGAAAAAACTCCAAATCCAGGAGTAGGGTAAGAGCTTGCAGGTGTTTTCAGCGCCTCCTACCAAAACCACCACCCCTACTTTCTTTAAGCACCAGAAGCCATTTCTCCTTTTCATTTGCCAGCTCTCCCTTAGGGTCACTGTTCACCCAGCAACCTGATAAAGCACTTCCCCAACTGTCAGTCCCGGAATAATCTTTGCTCCTTCATGCTGTCCTTTACAGAGCGCTCTTCAGGTTTACTCTTTAATGAGATCTATAAAACAGAAGACTTGGGATTTTGTAGCACCCTCTTCTTTAAAAAAAAATTTCACATCCTGACAGATCTGCCTGTCTTCTTCCCTCGCCACTGTCTCTGTATCTCTTGGCTTCTCCCCATCTATGACTCTTTTCCAAGGGTCTGGTGATAGCCCAAATCTCCTCTACACATGCCTCCAGTTTTAAGCCCTTTACACTTTCTTTTAAATTTTTTAAACATTAAACAATTAATGAAATCTATGATGGGCTGTGCTCTGGGATACAAAGTGGAATAAAAGTGAAGTGCTACCTTCAAGAAACTATAGTCTAATTTAAGATATTTCAAGGTAGGTGACACGTTTCACACAGAGATGATATCAAGTGACAGCACAGGGAGGGAGCTATTAATTCTTCCTGAGACGTGTCAGAGGAGTTTTGATCTGGATCTAAAATAGAAGCAAGGATTCAAACGATAATATGCACACTTTTAATTTTTCAGCAAACGTGTAGGAATAGCCTTTTCATGCAACTGCCTCGTCTGAAGCATTAGAGCTGCAGGTATAGACAAGTTTCCTGAATTCAAGACATTTTCAGCCTAGAAAAGGAATTTTAAAATGTGCCCTAATAATGGTGATACAATGCATACTGTGCTATTAAAAAGTTACAAACTGCCAGGAGAATTCATAGAGAAGTGTTTAAGAGAACACGTCTCGCTAGGTATAGGAAGCAGAATTTTAAGATGGCCCCTGAGATTTCTGAGGAAAAGTGGAAGCAGTGACAGATTTTATTTTCTTGGGCTCCAAAATCACTATAGATGGTAACTGCAGCCATAAAATTAAAAGACTCTTGCTCCTTGGAAGGAATGCTATGACAAACCTAGATAGTGTATTAAAAAGCAGAGACATCACTTTGCCAACAAAGGTCCATATAGTCAAAGCTATGGTTTTTCCAATAGTCATGTATGGATGTGAGAGTTGGACCATAAAGAAGGCTGGGTGCCAAAGAATTGATGCTTTAGAATTGTGGTGCTGGAGAAAACTCTTGAGAGCCTCTTGGATTGCAAGGAAATCAAACCAGTCAATCCTAAAGGAAATCAACACTGAACATTCATTAGAAGGACTGATGCTGAAGCTGAAGCTCCAATACTTTGGCCACCTGATGCAAAAAGCCGATTCAGAAAGATCCTGATGCTGGGAAAGATTAAGGGAAAGGGGGAAGGGAATGGCAGAGGATCAGATAGTTAGATAGCATCACCAACTCAGTGGACATGAATCTGAGCAAACTCCACACCACCTGAGCAGGAGACTTCAGTTTTATGTTTTACCATAACACCTTGCTGCTGCTAAGTCACTTCAGTCATGCTTTCTCACATGCTTTCTCAACCCCCACCCTGAATTAGGATTGGGTAATAATAATAAGTGACAAGAAATAGAGATTAATTATTTGTTTACTAAGTGCTGCTGCTGTTGCTGCTGCTAAGTCACTTCAGTCATGTCCGACCCTGTGCGACCCCATAGACGGCAGCCCACCAGGCTCCCCCATCCCTGGGATTCTCCAGGCAAGAACACTGGAGTGGGTTGCCATNGGGAGGTGGGAGGGGGATTCAGGATTGAGAGCTCGTGTACACCTGTGGTGGATTCATGTCGATGTATGGTAAAACCAATACAGTATTGTAAAGTAGAATAAAGTAAAAAATTAAAAAAAAAAAAGAATGGTAAGGTTTGGACACACAGAGATGGGGACCAAGGTATTCTAGAAGACAGAACAGTATATGGAAAAACCCAGAGAAGCAAAGAACATATGTCGAAAAGGACAGCAAAGGAAACATGTAGAAAATTTACATGTGAATCAAGGAGTAAATAAAGGAGGAGAGAAATAAATTTAGAAACAAAGAGTTGTGGCCAGATCATAATGACCTCAGTTGTGTAGACTCTTTGCGACCCCATGGACTGTATCCAGGCTCCTCTGTCCATAGGATTTTCTCAGGCAAGAATTCTGGAGTGGGTTGCCATTCCTCCTCCAGGGGATCTTTGCCACCCAGGGACAGAACCTGCGTTTCTTGTGTCTCCTGCATTGGCAGGGGGATTCTTTGTCACTGAGCCACCTGGGAAACCCAATGAACCATGAAGACAGGGCTAAAAAGTGTGGAATTTGTCCTGTAGGCATGATGCTTCCAGGATCTGGCAGTTGTGGAAGTAGAGAGAAGAGAGTCAAGAATTAGGTTATATCTCTGATAGTCCAGGGAACTGCACCTTGACTAGGGAAAAGGCAGTGTGCTTTGAAAACTGACTGGATGTGGAGGACAGAGAGGAATTTTAAGAGGTACTACCAGAAAATCCCTGGTGGTCCAGTGGTTAAGACTCAGCACTTCCACTGCTGTGGCCCAGGTACAATCCCAGACTGGAGAACTAAGATCCTGCAAGCTGCACATCATGGCTGGAAAAGGGGAAAAAAAAAAAAAAGACTTAAAAAGAAGCAGTACTATGGTTTTAAGATTGGGTGACTGGGAGTATGGTGGTGGCATTGTCTGAAATGGGGAGCACAAACAGGAAGAGAAGGTTTAGGATGGAGAGTCATGATTCTAGTCTTTAACCCACAGAGTTTGAGGGCTGCTACAGAATTATCTAATGGAACTGGAGCTAAGAATAAATTGATCTGTGAACAGAACTGATAATACAAACTAAACGCTTTGGATTAATCCTTTTAGCAACTCAACGTGATAGGTACTGTATGTGACTGTCCCCATCTTATAGAGGAAGAAAGGGAAACCAAATAGATTAAGGCTAAGGCCACAGTTCATCATCAACTACCCCACTTTACTGCCTGTGCAGTTGACCTTTCTAGTGCCTCATCTCAGGACAGTCCCTCAGACCCTTGCTTAGAGGCTGTCTGATGCAACTCCAGTAAGCTTAGACTGTGCACCTTCCTGGCTTCAGCAAATTAGAAGCAGGTATAAAAGGCATAGGCATAGTGACAGCAGAAGTGGCAATGAAAACCAGAAACTTTAAGAACCCCCCATGGGAACCCCCAAAGCACAGCCTTCTGGGGCCATTCAATAAGGTGAAATAGAGTCCTTAACTCTATAGTCCAAGAGGATTCCTTAATAATAAAGCCTGATTGCTACCAGTGCATGTTTATAATCAATCAAGAAAATGCTAAGTTTACTTCTGTTTCTTAAATAAGGATGGCTAGGAAGTTTATAATATACCTTTAGAAGATTCTCACCTGATATGCACACTTTTTTTTTTAATGTTAAGGAACAGAGTCTCAAAACTTTGGGGAACTTCACTTCAAAAATAGCTTTCCTGACAGCAGAGGTTTTGATACAATTGTTTTTCCTCTCATGTGTGAGCCCTCAAAGTATGTGAAGGATACCCTGGGCTGTGTAGCTCTGTGGAACCCTCTGCCAGGATTCTCAGGCTCACTCACAAGACCATCGGTAACCTTCTCTTTTCCTCTCATCTGCCTCTTTCACTTGAGTGCTTAGAAAGTGGGCAATGAGAAGCAGAAACAGCGTGCTGAGGTCAGAAAGGGCCCTAACGTCCATCGCAAATGTGAGCAGAAGCCTCCCTACACAGCACTCAGTGGAAATGAAGCAATAAAACATTCACTGGTGCTTGTCAGGGCGTGAGGGGTACCAGATGAAGAATACAAAGACCAGTCTCATCTGGGTCCTAGCTCTGTTGCTTACCCTCCCCGCACTTCTCTGTTTCTGCCCTTCTGTCTAGCATGCCTACGCCTGGTGAGCTCACCCCTCCAGGCTGGCCTTGGATCTTGAAAGCTCTTTCTGAAATGAAAATCTGATTTAGTCATTCTCCTACTTACAACTTCAATAGCCTCTTATTGGCTATTGCAGGTATTCATAAGCCTTTTGGGCTCAGGACCCCTTTCCACTCTAAAATTTATGGAGGAACTTGAAGAGATTTTTCATGTGCTGTTTGTTACTTCTAACAACACTTACCATGTTAGGAATTAAAACAGAAATTTCTAAAATTTTGTTAATTCACTTAAAATTACAATAAACCCATTACATGTTAACAATCACATTTTAATTTTAAAAGTTCTGTAATTTCTAAAACAAAATATTGATGAGAAAAGTGGTGTCTTGCTTTTGTACAAGTTTTTTTCAACACCTGGCTTAAAGAAGACAGCTGGATTCTCAAATCTGTTTCCGCATTTAATGTGTTGAAATATCATCTGTCCTGTAGTCTATGGAAAACTTCACCATACACTCATTAGAGAATCACAGTGAAAAAAAGCAAATCACATTTAACATTATTATGAAAATAATTTTGAGCTCACTGACCTCTGAAAGATCTCAGGGACACCAAGGAGTACCAGAACTACATACTATGAAAACCACTGGCCTATAAAATAAATTACATACAAGGACATTAATTGTCATTCTAGGTACACGAAAACCTCCTTCAGCACCATACCCACAGTCTCCCATATTCCCGCTCCACCAGTCACACCAACCAGCCATCCGCTATCATGTGTGTTTATGCCCTTGCACACATATCCCTCTGCATGAAATAAGCTTCTTCCTTGCAGGCTCTTTCAAGAACCAACTTGAAAGGGTTCGACTCTCAAAGTGCCTCCTCTGACCCATCCTGACAGCTGATGACTCCCTGCTGGCAGAGCACAGGCTTTGAAGTCAGGCTGGAGGTGAATCTCCACTCAGTCATTTACTGGCTGGGTGACCTCGGACAAGTAGCTTCACCTCCCAGAGCTTCAGTTTCCTCTCTGCTAAAACAGGGATGGTCCAAGTGGACAGGCCATTTAACCAGAGGAGTGCAGCAAAAACTGTTTACTGACAGAACAAGCCTGCAAACAGGTACATGGATAGGGGTCAATGCATTAAGTACTTGTTGAATGGATCAACCAGTTAAAGGACCGTGGCATCTTCTATTTACTGAGCATTTATTTACTGGGTGCCCAGCACTTTTTCTCCTGGGCTTCACAAGCATTAACTTATTTTATCTTCACACCAACCTTCTGGATTGAACGATATTCCTTTAGAGGTGAGGGTCCTGCGGTAGAGATTCGAGGTAACTCGCTTAACGTCAGCCACCACCGGGTCCCCGAAGCCTCTCCACGCCTCAGTTTGCCCGCCCTTGAGAGGGGGCGCGCAGGGCCAGTGGGGGTGTGGATCTGGGCCGCGGGGTATAAGGCGGGAGGAGGCCGACAGCGGGCGCTGGCTAGGCCGGGCCGCTTGGGGGCGCCCTACCCGTACTCACCACCCCCTCGACACACACCCCCCTGCCTCCGCAGGCCCAGATGTGTATAAGAGACAGGTACAATCCCAGACTGGAGAACTAAGATCCTGCAAGCTGCACAGCATGGCTGGAAAAGGGGAAAAAAAAAAAAA
>SJYV01021496.1:0-21237 GCA_006410875.1 Neotragus pygmaeus | reverse complement strand
CTACAATACTTTGGCCAACTGATGGAAAGAAGTGATTCTTTTGAGAAGACCCTGATGCTGGGAAAGATTGAAGGCAAGGGAAGAAGGGGATGACAGAGGATGAGATGGTTGGATGGCATCACTGACTCAATGCCATAACAAATAGTCAGACACAACTGAGCAACCGCCCGCCCCCTCCGCGCGTCCTCTCTCGCTCGCTGCGCAGCGGAAACATGGCGGCGGGCAGGGAGTGAGCCGCCCCGCGCCGTCGCTGCGCCCGCAGGTAAGCGCCTCGGTGGCCGCCTCCGCTCGCCAGGAAAGCCCGCGCCCTGAGGGGCCTGGGCCGCCAGGGGCCGCCCCGGGCGAGAAGGAGGCGCCGGGACCGGCCGGGCCGCTGCCCCCGCCCCTCGGGCCCTGCTGTCCGTCTGTGTCCCGGCCGGGCAGCCTGTCAGGGGTCCGAGCGCTGCTGTCGCCCGCCTGCTCAGCGGTCCTGGAACCCCCGCGGCGTTCTGCATCCGCGGCCGGTCCGGCGGGGCCCAGTACCCGGCCCGCGGCCCTCTCTCAGTAGGGGCACCCCGGGGCTCCGCGAGGGGAAAACTCAAGGACACGGGGACTCTGGAGGGTCAGCATCGCGTGCGGTCCGAGCGGGGGTCGTTCTGTCCAAGCTAGCGGGGCTTGGTCGGCCGGAGAGTGTTGGCTTTGGGCCGAGGACCAGGAGTCGGAGGAGCTGTCAGTCTGCTCCGACAGGAGAGCTGAGAGATGCCTGTGGATCCTCGCCGGCCGGATCCGGTTCGGGGCGGGCGAGGACCGAGGTCGGCGGGCTTCCTGGCCCAGCTGAGGGTCGGAGGTGCGAAGGGCGGGGAGCTGTCAGCCGCGTCCTCCGGGCTGGCTCGGGCTGCGGGAGCTGCGCCGGGACAACTCACGTGTGCCGCCGGAAACGGGCGGGGAGAGCTTGTTTCCAACCTCCGACGGGGGCGGGGGACTCTGGGCACTGAGGTGAGCCAGGGGCCAGGAGGGCTTGGACACGTGGGCACGGCAGTGGGCCAGCCCTAGAGGAATGAAAAGGGGTTTCCAGGAGATAGGTGAACCCCAGAACGTCTCCAGATTGGAAACGAATTTAAAAGTCTCCTAGGATCCGTTTCTCTCTCCCCATACCAGAGTAGCTTCGAAAATCCCAAATTCTACCCTCATAATTTGACCAGTCTATTTGAAGATCTTCTCCAGTGACGGGAAACTAATCTCTTCCCTAGGAAACCTATTCGTTCCTGGAAAGCTTTGGTGTTTCGAAATTTTTGTTTGTTTGTTTTGGTTGAAAGAAATAGATGCCTCCGATTCTTCCTACTTCTGTTCCCTTATGGACACCCATTAAGACAGCTGAAGATCATGTCCCCGGAGCCTTGTCTTCACTAAGTGATTCCACTTCCCTGCAGTTGTTTGTCATAGGCTGGGGTTCTCTCATTCCTTCTCTGAATGAAGGAACTCTAGTTTGCCCTTTAAAGGAGAGCTTCTTAGTGTAAGCCAGGAGACAAAAACCTAATTTCTGCAAGAAACTCTTTTGGCTCCAAGGAGTGTCCTGCTTAAATATAAGGTACTCTATTCCTTTACTCATTTCTGTACTGCGTTTTGAACTAAAAAAAAAAAAAGACATCTAGTACTGTTTGTTTAAACCAACTAAAAGTTCTTATTTTGTGGAAAATTTTGGCTTTTCCCTCATTTTTTTAAATGTCTATAAACACTTTATCAAATGAGCCTGTGTATATTGAAGTGTTGCAGTGCACCATGCAAATAGAAGAGCTTATTATTTTTTATACTGGAAAAGCATTGAGATCTCATTTGATGCCAGACTGCAATTTAATATTTAGTTGGAGAGGGAAATGCTTTATTATATTGAACTCTTTGCTCTCTTTATAACTACCAACATGAGGTCCAAAATTACTATTAAAAAGGACATTTTGTTGTTGTTGTTGCTCACATACCAACCAGCATTTTTTTTTTTCATTTTTCATCACTTAGCCTTGGTTTTGGGGATTATGTTTTTAAATAGGGTCTTTACCAACATCCTGAACCCCTGCCTAAGAAACCCTGCAGGTTAGTAATTTTTTAAACTTAGGAGAGATGTGATGGCCTTATAAAATGTCAAGCTCCTGTATCTGGGACCCTGTTTATATTTGAAACAAAATAACATAAACAAGCACATACCAGCAGTCAGAATCGGTTCTTTATCTTTCTTCTTATGTCTTCATTTTTTCAATTGGTCAATGGTTTTGAAGTTTGCAGCACAGGTCAAGTTTTTATTTCTAGTATGTTTGTGCAAATACTGGTTCCCTTTTATGTAAGTTGGATACGACTTTGTATGGCACTGTTCTGTATAGAACTACAGACTCAGGAAAAGCTCTGATTCCTTCCCTTCAAAGGACTTGGAGTTAATAGTGGGAAATACTAAAAAACAATGAGAAAGAACTGGTGTGACTCTCCTACTGAAAATGTAAAGGCAACATCTTCTAAACTTTATACTTAATGTATCTACTATATGTCAGGTACTATGCTGTGTACTATGTTAACTGGGTAGACAGAGATAAGTAAGATACATTTCCAATCCTTGTGGAAATGGTAAATTAGATGCTAAAATAGGTCATCTCAGAATAAAAAGTGAGAGCTTTGCCACTTGATACTTGCACCAAGGGCAGGGCACTCAGACTCGCTCAGGACTTGAGGGGAGGCTTGAGGAAGAGACGGCACCTGGCCCAAGTCCTAAATGGTAAGCAAAAGTAAGGCAAACAAAGATGAGTAAAAAAAAAAAAATGTGCTTCAAATAGAAAGAATAGCGCAAGGAAAGACATCAATGTGAGAAAAGGAATAGCTTGCCTGCTACTGTTGCTAAGTCACTTCACTCATGTCCGACACTGTGCGACCCCATAAATGGCAGCCCACCAGGCTCCGCCGTCCCTGGGATTCTCCAGGCAAGAACACTGGAGTGGGATGCCATTGCCTTCTCCAATAGCTTGCCTAGGGAACCACAAGCAGTTTGGTACTGCTAAGAAATAATAATGGCGATATAAGTGGTAAGTTGTGAGACTGGAAATACAATCAGAGTCCATGTCACGGTGATTGTATGCATAAGTATCTTGAAATGAATTCAGTGGGTAGTTTTTTTAAATCACTGGAAGGTTTTTTATAGATATGCTTGAATAATTTTAAAATGTGATTATAGGGATGAAGAGAGAGGGATGAAGTTGAGAGAATCTGTGAGGCTTTATGATTGATTGGGTGTGTAGATCAGAGGATAAGTAGTCCAGTGTGATGTTCAGGTTTTTGACTTGGGTGACTGAGGAGATGATGGTGACATTAACTGAGACAGGAAATATTGGATAATGATTTCAGTTTGCAACTCAGAGGTTTTGTGATTTTTTAAGTGAGATCAGTGAGCAAATGTGGAAGTAAAATAGAAAAAAAAAAAACGAGGTTGTGGTCAGAAAGTGGAATATTAGAGTTAAATTGTCTGATGTGAAGCTCTTCTCACTGACAGCTAGGTCTGTGTGTGGATTGCTGAAGTACAGCAAAGATGAAGGCTGGTGAAGCTGAGTGTTTCAGGGAACTGGGAGGCTGTTGTATGGAATGAGTCTTCTGCATCAGTAGTGAAGCGATTTAGGATGCAGAGAAGAGACATTGTGACCCAGGTGCAGTGAATATAAGGGATTAATCAGGAGGGTGATAGAAGACAGATGAGGAGGAGGGAAAAGGATTGATATAACCAGATGGTGGAAGCCTCAGAGGAGAAGGAATTTATAAATGCAGAAATAGGAAAGTAATGGTTTTTTACTTTTCCTTCCTGGAAGCAGGATTCTAATCCATTCATCTTTATTTTGATCTCATATTAGTCGTGTTGGGTCTGAAAAGTCTGTTCTTAGTCTGAAAAGCAGGAGAACAGATAACCTATATCAAATCCTTTCTGCTAATACTTAATGACAAAAAGTCCATAGATGTTTTTCTGTGAATAGATAAGAAGCAATCAGTAGTGAGGATATACCCATGGTTTCTGGAAAGAGTATAGTTAAGAACCTAGGCTTTGGTTTAGAAAGACCAAGATTCAAATCTGAGCTGTGTTGCTTACTGGCCTTAAGACTGTAAGCAAATTGTTTAACCTCTGTGACTTTCAGTATCGTTATGTGTAAAAAATAGATTTCTGCTTTGTGGGGTGTCACAAAGATTACCTGAAATAATGTGTGTGTGTATATATATACTGTAATGTGTATACACACACAGTAGAAAAGCAATTGGCACTTCAGAGATGCAAAGTAAATGGTAGTTCTCTTCCAACTACCTTTAAGGGACTTAAGCTCTGCTGGCAGAAATGAAGTTTTTTCATGCTTGACTAAATTAAAAGGCAGTAAATACTCTGAGGGAGGTAAAGCAAAGCGATACAGAAGTTCAAAAGGTAGAACCGTCATTTCTTAACAGTTGGGACAAGGTTAGGCTTTACACTCAAGGTGAATTTTATTTAGGCCTTGGAGAACACACTGAAATAGATTAAATAATTTAGGTGGAATTACAAAATGGGGAAATTATATCATATGTTTTTAAAAGTTAATAGTTTTCAGAGATTAAGTATTATATTTGTGTAAGTCAGTAGTGAGAGATGAGGCTAGAGAGGTGGGCTGGGGCCATAGTATTAAAGACTTGAAACTCTGAAGCTTGGACTTGAGCCTAAATATACTAGGGAGTCACAGATTGTAGATCCTTCCTCTCTTCCTCAGTCTCCCAACTGTAAAATCTGTAGGCGTTAATTTAGAAACTTTGAATTTGTGTTTGAAATAAACCAAGTAAGAAATTCACATTTGAAAATAAGTTAAAAAAGATAGCTACTAGGATTTATTTTGTAGTTGTTGCTTAATCTTTGCAAAAACCTTGTTTGGTAGACAGGCTTAGTGGAGTTAAGAACACACAAGATCTCACTGGTAGAAAGTGACTAAAAAAAAGAAGAAAATGACTAAAGATGGTCTAATTTCAAATTCTTTTTTCTATTTCCATACTTATTTAGATTTGAAGAAGAAGCCTGGGTCCTCATGTCACTAAATAATACAGCCCAGGGCTGGGCTGGTCACTTTGCTTCTGTGATCCTCAGTTCTCTCATTTATAAAATGAGGGAAAGTGTAGTTGTAAGGCTTAACTAAAGTAGTGTGTGTATTGCACTTTACATATGTGAAAAATATATAATAGATACTCAAATGTTACCCACATCTGTAAATGAGGGATTTTAACCAAACCATTGCCAACGGCTTAGTGCTAACTCCCTAGCCATCAGAGAACTGCTGGAACTAATTACTTTGATAACCTTTGGCCATATAAACCCAGCAAGTCTTATTCTCTGTTATCTTTGTCCTAGTTTCTCCAATCATCTGTTTTCCTTCTGTACTGTTATTCTGGTGGTGACTTGGCTTCCTTTTACTCTCTCCCAATCCTGCTTGTTGCTCCCTTTAAAACCTTTCCACTTGTTCTCTGAAACTCCTATTTCCTAAACTGTCAACCATTTTATGGGATGTTTTATGTGTGTTCTGACCTTAAATGGGAGCCAGTAGAGTAAGAGTATTTGCTCATTCTCCTAGACCACTCTTTGCAAAAGGAAAGAGGTAAGGCCGACTGTAATCTTTTGTGCACCACTATTCCACACATTCCGTGAATCAAGGTAAATTAGAAGTGGTGAAACTGGAGATGGCAGGAGTGAACATGAAATCATTTTAGGAATCAGTGAACTAAGATGATCTGGAATAGGCTAATTTAATTCAGATGACCATTATATCTACTACTGTGGGCAAGAATACCTTAGAAGACATAGAGTAACCCTCATAGTCAACAACATAGTAACCCTCATAGACTTCCCTGGTGGCTCAGATGGTTAAGCGTCTGTCTACAATGCAGGAGACCCGGGTTCAATTCCTGGGTTGGGAAGAACCCCTGGAGAAGGAAATGGCAATCCACTCCAGTACTATTGCTTGGAAAAATCCCATGGACAGAGGAGCCTGGTGGGCTACATGTAGTCCATGGTATCACAAAGAGTCGGACCCAACCGAGCGACTTCACTTCACTTCATAGTGAAAGAAGAGTCCAAAATGCAGTACTTCTTTGCAATCTCAAAAATGACGGAATGATCTCTGTTCATTTCCAAGGCAAACTATTCATTATCACAGTAACCCAAGTCTATGCCCCAACCACTAATGCCGAAGAAGCTGAAGTTGAATGGTTCTATGATGACCTACAAGATTTTCTAGAACTAACATCAAAAAAAGATGTCCTTTTCATCATAGGGGACTGGAATGCAAAAGTAGGAAGTCATGAGATACCTGAAGTAATAAAAAAGTTTGGCCTTGGAGTGCAAAATAAAGCAGGGCAAAGGCTAACAGAGTTTTGCCAAGAGAATGCACTGGTCATAGTAAACACCCTCTTCCAACAACACAAGAGAAGACTCTACACATGGACATGACCAGATAGTCAATACCGAAATTAGATTGATTGTATTCTTTGCAGCCAGAGATGGAGAAGGTCTATACAGTCAGCAAACACAAAACCGGGAGCTGACTGTGGCTCAGATCATGAACTCCTTATTGCCAAATTCAGACTTAAATTGAAGAAAGTAGGGAAAACCACTAGACTGCTTAGGTATGACCTAAATCAAATCCCTTATGACTATACAGTGGAAGTGGCAAATAGATTGAAGGGATTAGATCTTATAGACAGAGTGCCTGAAGAACTAGGGACAGAGGTTAGTGACATTGTACAGGAGGCAGTGATCACGACTGTCCTTAAGAAAAAGAAATGCAAAAAGGCATGGTTGTCTAAGGAGCCCTTACAAATAGCTGAGAAAAGAGAAGTGAAAAGCAAAGGAGAAAAGGAAAGGTATACCCATTTAAATGCAGAGTTCCAAAGAATAGCAAAGAGAGATAAGAAAGCCTTCCTCAGAGATCAATGCAAAGAAATAGAAGAAAACAATAGAATGGGAAAGACTAGAGAGCTCTCGCACAGAATCAGACACGACTGAAGCGACTTAGTAGTAGTAGTAGTAGTAGTAGTAGTAGAGAGCTCTCTAAGAAAATGAGAGATTCCAAGGGAACATTTCATGCAAAAATGGGCACAGTGAAGGACAGAAATGGTATAGACCTAGCAGAAGCAGAAGATATTAAGAAGAGGTGGCAAGAATACACAGAAGAACTATACAAAAAAGATTTTCATGATCCAGATAATCACGATGATGTGATCACTCACCTAGAGCCAGACATCCTGGAATGTGAAGTCAAGTGGGCCTTAGNTTGACTGTGTAGAGCTTCTCCATCTTTGGCTGCATAGAATATAATCAGTCTGATTTCGGTGTTGACCTTCTGGTGATGTCCACGTGTAGAGTCTTCTCTTGTGTTGTTGGAAGAGGGTGTTTGCTATGACCAGTGCATTTTCTTGGCAAAACTCTATTAGTCTTTGACCAGTTCAACTCAGTACTAGTAATCTCCAGTGTGCACTAGTATGATCTTACAGATTGTAAATATTTTGAATATCTCCTTTATTTCATATTAAGCAGTTTGTTTTTTATAGAAACTGATTGAAATCCATCTGTATAGCCAATGCATCCTGTGTTTTCTCTACCACGTCTTTTTGTAGTGTGCCTTAGTAGTGGTGAATCCTGGTATAAAAGACCACGGCTTAATGAACTGTCTCCCACTATGTGAGAATGGCCAACCTCAGCATGAGAGAGAGGTCTGCGTTGTGTAGGCCTCAGTCTTGATCCAGTCAGTTCTACGTTTTAAGCACTCGTTTATACCCCCCCCCTTCTGTGTACCAATTTCTGTCTCATAAGGGTCTTTGGATGGAAGTAATAGAATCAAATTCTGATTAACTTAACAAAATTTATAATTTTAACCATTTTTAAGCATACAATTTATTGATATTAAGTACGTTCACTTTGTTTTGCAAGCATCACCACCATCCATCCCCATCTTTTTTCATCTTACTAAACTGAAACTGTACCCATTAAATAATCGCTCTCTGTTCCTCCCGTCCTCCAGCCCCTGCCCCACCATTCTTTGTGTCTCTATGATTTTGACTACTCCAAATTTCTCAAATGAGTGGACTCACACAGCATTTGTCCTCTTGTGACTGGTTTATTTCACTTAACATAATGTCCTTAAGATTATCTATATTATTGCTTGTAGGACTTTTAATGGACTAGCTCATCTAACTTTTTGACCTCGTCACTTTTCTCCTTGCTTTCTGTGCATCAGTCACACTTCCTTTCTTTCTGTTTTGTGGGCCTCTCATGCCCTATCCCCCTTACATGCCTTTCTCTCTCTCTAGAATGTTCTTTCCCCTTTTTTGCCTGGTTACTTTCTGTTCATTCTTTGGATTTCAACTAACACATAACTTCTTCAAGGAATCCTTCCTTCATCTCCTAGAATCTATTAATCTCTGTGTTACATGATCTCATAGTACCATGTAAGTTTTTGTAGTACTTAAAATAGATTAAGTGAAACATCTATTTATGTTCTGTGGTTGGTGAATGTCTGTCATGGTGGGTGGGACCATGTCTTTTTTTTTTTACTATCTAAGTTTAGCATGTAGAGCATCACAAAGAGGCTGTGTCCTGAGTTCAATACTGTATCCCTGACACCAAGTATGTGATAGGTCTTTCAGTAAATAGTGTTACATATGTAATAAGTATATTAAAGTTTTTTGACTTAATGAATTTAGATCTGGAGATTGATGGCTAAAGGTCTTTCTGTCTCTAAGAATCTACTATCTGAGCCTTATTTGACTTGAAGAAATCTCCCTTTTGTGTGAACTTAAAAATCCTTATTCATTGTTTGCCAGATGTTTAATGTTTTCACAAGTCATTCTTATTTCATCTTTAAATTTTCTATTTTTTTTCATATTATTAGTATTTGTATTTGCCAAGGGGTCTTCCCCTTCTAAACTGTCACTAGTTATTTTTCTAACTTTCTAAATTACAAATCTGATCTGTTCTGGAACCTTTAGGGCAGTGCTTCTTACACTATGTCTGTTGAAGGAGCAATATTTTTCATTCATCTTGCTGCTGCTGCTAAGTCGCTTCAGTCGTATTCGACTCTGTGTGACCCCATAGACGGCAGCCCACCAGGCTCCACCGTCCCTGGGGTTCTCCAGGCAAGAACACTGGAGTGGGGTGCCATTTCCTTCTCCAATGCATGAAAGTAAAAAGTCAAAGTGAAGTCACTGAGTCGTGTCCAACTCTCAGCGACCGCATGGACTGCAGCCTACCAGGCTCCTCCGTCCATGGGATTTTCCAGGCAAGAGTACTGGAGTGGGGTGCCATTGCCTTCTCTGTTCATTCATTCATCTTAGTCTAAGAATGTTATAAATATAATAAAAATGAGTTACTAGAAACATGAAATTTCTAAAAATCTAAGCATAAACCACAATTTTTTATTAGGCTTAACAACACGAAGTTACCCGTTAAATTATAATATAAAATTTCTAAGTGTTTACTCTTCAATTTATGTACTTATTACACACTGGTAACCATTTGCTGTTGAGAACTGTACATAAAGTACTAGATGCCTTAGGTCTCTAAGAAGAAACACCAGGGAGAGGGTGTTAAGTTGAGGCAGAATGGATAGATTCTGCTTCCCTACTCCCCTTCTTCCAGATAAGCTCTGTAGTTATTGTTGTTATGTTTTGCATAAAGATGTGTTTGAAAATGTTCTTTAACTGAAAGAAGTTTGAAAACTTCTAATCTGCAGCATATGTTCCTCAATCTTTATCTGATTCTAACCTAGTTTTCTAATTCAGTCACTGCTTCCTGATTTGAATCCTGTGCTTGAATCATCTATCATTTTCCACAGAACATCACACAAGCTATTTTACTGCTTAGTACTTTTGTATTTCTTTTTTCTTAACTAGAATTTCCCAGACTTCCTTCTGTATCTGGAATAAGATGCTTTCCCTAAATTTTGGTTCAGAAATCACCTTCTCTGTGAAGCTTTTTCAATTCATTTAGACAAAATTGGTCTCCAACTTTAACAACTATATATTACATTATTATCATGTATTTGCTTATTCTGTCTCCACATAGATTAATATGGTTCAAGTCCTGTCCACCCTCACATCCCTAGCCTAGGGTTGGGCACATAAACTAGTTAATAAATGTTAGGTGAGTAAATTGGGAAAGTCATCAAAGTCTAGTGCATATCTCAGGCATAGACGCTTTCTGTTTGGTCTTGGACAAGCTGTATGATTTTCTCTTCACTAGGGAACTTATCCCTGAGTGTTATGACATATATAATAAAGGTTGAAATATTGGTCCTAGAAAAATAGAAGTATTGATCCTCATGCATTGAAGCTCTGTGTGTATGGGGTGTATAGAGAAGGAGATTAAAACTGTATTAGCCTTGAAATTGGTTTGATTGAAAATTTTGAAATCTAATCCTTTAAATAGCAGTCTTGTTTTGTTTTTTCTTAATTGAATTTGTCTGTTCATGCAGTTTTATGAGTGACCTATAAGTGATCCCCTGTGACAAGAGAGACCGTTGTTCAGTCGCTCAGTCATGTCTGACGCTTTGCGACCCTATGGACTGCAGCACACCAGACTTCCCTGTCTTTCACCATCTCCTGGAGCTTGCGCAAACTCATGTCCATTGAGTCAGTGATGCCATCCAACCATCTTGTCTTCTGTCCCCTTCTTCTCCTGCTTTCTATCTTTCCCAGCATCAGAGTCTTTTCAAATGAGTCAGCTCTTTGCATCAGGTGGCCAAAGTATTGGAGCTTCAGTTTCAGGATCAGTCCTTCCAATGAATTGAATATTCAGGGTTGATTTCCTCTAGGATTGACTGGTTTGATCTTGCAGTCCAGGGGACTCTCAAGAGTCGTCTCCAATACCACAGTTCAAAATCATCAGTTCTTTGACACTCAGGCTTCTTAGTTCAGAGAGACTGGCCTATGGAAAAAGTACCAGATTTGGAGTCACATGACATAGATATTTCTAATCCTAGACCCAGTGGTTACTAGTTTTGTAAACTTTACCAGTCACTTAAATCTTTTCTTTTTTTTTTTTCATGTAATGCAGGATTACTAAGATTTGTACTTTGTACTTTGTACCTCACAAAGTTGTGAGGGTCAAATGAAGTAGAGTATATGAGAGTATATGAAACCCGAGAAAGTGTACTATTTACTGTCAGCTGCTTGACTTCAGAGAAGTTAAAGTCTTTTTATCTTCGCTTATTTTCTTGTAAAATGGAAATTGTAATACCTGTATCATAGGTTTATTGTGAGAATTAAGTTGTTCATACAGTGTCTAGCCAGTTGACTTGGGTGTTTGAATAACAGTCATTCACATTTTCTTTAGCACACATGCTTTCTCAACCCCCACCCTGAATTAGGATTGGGTAATAATAATGATAAGTGACAAGAAATAGAGATTAATTGTTTACTAAGTGCTGCTGCTGCTAAGTCACTTCAGTCATGTCCGACCCTGTGCGACCCCATAGACGGCAGCCCACCAGGCTCCTCTGTCCCTGGGATTCTCCAGGCAAGAACACTGGAGTGGGTTGCCATTTCCTTCTCCAGTGCATGAAAGTGAAAAGTGAAAGTTAAGTCACTCAGTCGCGTCCGACCCTCAGCGGCCCCGTGGACTGCAGCCTTCTAGGCTCCTCCGTCTACGGGATTTTCCATGCAAGAGTACTGGAGTAGGGTGCCATTGCCTTCTCCATGCTAGTGTATGCTTAATTTTGTGCCAGTGCTGTGGGGGAAATGGAGATAAGTAGCAATGCCTAACATTTCATTTTAGCTATTAAGTATTTATGTAACACTTACCATGTGTCAGATGCAGAGGATAAAGACGTAAACTTGAAGCAACCCTACCCATCAAGGCATATAATTTAGCAGAAGTATCAGACAAACAAATTTTAACACTGTATGGGGCTATAATATAGAGGAAGAATAATGTTACTTGAGAGTATGAGGAATGCTTCTCAGGAGAGGTAATATATAAATTGGGTTTTAAAGGATGCAGGGAAGTTTATCAGTTGGACTGAAGTGCTAAGGAGAGGGCATTCCAGATGGAAGGTATCAGCATATGCAGTGTTTGGGACTGTATAAATAGTTGAGTGCAACTGTGGTATTGGGAAGATTCCCTGGAGGAGGGAACAGCAACCCACTCCAGTATTTTTGCCTGGAGAATCCCCTGGACAGAAGAGCCTAGCGAGCTGCAGTCCATAGGGTCGCAAAGAGTCAGACACGACTGAAGTACACATGCATGCACTGTGGTATGAGGTTGAGAAGGAGTGACTGGAAGTGGCGTGAGAGGTAGGCAAGGGCTGGATCATCAGAAGACCTGTACACCATTCCTAGGAGCTTCAGCATCACCCTGCAGACAAAAGGGACACAGAGTTTGGAGCATAGGATCTCTTACATGTTACAGGAAAACGATGTGGATGGCCTTGTGAATGATGGGACCGAGGATCTTTACAGATTGCTTAAATTCTTTTAGGTTAACTCATCTAATTCTTCCAACAGGCCTTTGAAAGTTGGCAAAGCAGAAATTAATCCCATTTGATATATGAACTAGTGAGAATTAGAGATGACGCTGGAAATTAGTCAAGGTCAGCACTTATGGAATAAAGACTAAACCCAGGCCTTTTCCCAATTTACTTTTAGTTTCACCACAATACATTGAAACTCACAGTCCCTGCCACCAAATGAAACTGACAGCTTGCTGGGGATGTTAAAGGGCAATTTTCTTTAAAAGAGTGAAGTCTTTAGCCAAGATATGGAAACACCCTAAGTGTGCACTGATGGATGAGTAGATAGAGAAAATGTGTAGATGTACAATGGAATATTTTTCAACCTTAAAAAAGAAAGTAGTCCTGCCATTTGTGACAGCATGTATGAGCCTGGAGGGCATTATGCTTAATGAAATAAATCAGACTGAGAAAGACAGTTACATCACTCCTATGTGGACTCTTAAAAAAAAAAATTGAACTCTTAGAAACAGAGTAGAATGGTGATTGCCAAGGGCTGGAGGGTAGAAGAAATGGGGAGAGGTTGGTAAAAGGGGGGAAAAAAGGTAAAATTTTGATTCATACAAATAAAAATGAACAGAAATTTTATTTAGCTCATTAATTAATTTAGAAAACAGAGAGTACAATAATGGTTTAAAAGAGGTTTAAAAGAGGACTCAGAGTTTTTAGGGATAAATTGTGTGATCTGGACTTGATTTGCTATGGACCAGGATCATCTGTAGCTTTCTCTGCTAGTGTATTATTATGAGTAATAATAATACTCACCTGCAGTCCTTTGTAAAATGACTGAGTCATACAGTCCCACTCTGCTATCTTGGTCCACATGCTCACTTTCTGTTTAGATTACCTGCCAGTATCCTTCTTAAGTGTTTGAATTATCCTTCCCAGAAATGAAAACTCTGCCCCCAAACTCATCAACCTAGTTGTTTGGATCCTAATGCCTATGTTTAAAAGAGTCTTCTAGGTGTCAACTGTCTTGATTTTGTAAGTATTAGTTCTGCAGAATTCCTTGTCATAATGCTGTCTTTCCCCTTAGATCTGTGAAGGATTTTTAGAACAATCTGTTTTGCTGTAGGTGCATTCCTAAGAAGCTTTATGTTATAAAGAATTAGTATGACAATACTTGCTTAAGGTTTTTTTTTTCTTCTGTATGAAAGTAATGTGTGTATACAGCTCTAACTATATGCCTATTGAGGAAATCCAGTATTTGTTTTTGTTTAACTTTTGCAAAAGAATTTTTCCTTGCCTGTCTCCACTAGCATTGCTTTATCACATTTATTGCCTGTTGCTATGCACTCAAAGCAGTTGTTTTACACTTAAACAGTATCTTTCTCTTTTTATTTCTTTCATTCTTTTTCCTCTCTCCATTTTTCCTTTCATTCTTCCTTCTCTTTCCCCTTCCCTCTCTTCTTCCCATCCTTCTTCCTTCTCTCATTCCCTCTGTCTCTCTCCCCTTCATATTTCCAAGTAAGATATGTCAAGATGCTGCAAATAATGTTTCCTAAGACAATATTTAGGTGTATCTCTTTAATTAAATACTACCAGCTTAAAATTAGTCATCTATTCATATAATCTGTAGACAAGTCAATTCTCTCATGATTTGTCATGAGCCAGTATGCCTCAACATCTAGCAAATGCCCCAGATCTTGTCTAAGAGTTGGTGATGGACAGGGAGGCCTGGCGTGTTGCAATTCATGGGGGCGCAAAGAGTTGGACACAACTGAGCAACTGACCTGAACTGAACTGAACTGATGCTTTAGCTCAAAATCATTATTTCTTAAGGTAAAAAATGAAAAGCTCAGTTCTGTATGTGAAACAGTTTGAGTGTTAATTGGAATATAATGTGTGAAAGAATGGTGTGTGAAAGTCAAATAGCTGAAAGACCAAGGGATTTCTATCTTCTTTGGCACATTTTCTATTTTCTATCACTGATTACTGTTGGGTGTACTGGGTCACTGTAAGACTCAGTCATAGAATTCTGTTTTAACCCCAGCTATTCTGACACCACCTGGTATATTACAATTTAATTCCACCACTAAGCACCCAGAGTTAATATAAGATTCCATGGGTTTAAGGGAATATGATCCCCCCAAAATTGCCCCCACTTCGGATGCCAGCCTCAAGTGTGGTCCCCAGATCGCCTATGCTTCCAACCAGCTGACTACAGATCTGACACACAGGTTCCTATGATCGCTCCCAGGTTCAGTAATTTACTAGAACAACTCACAGGACTAGGAAAATGCCATATAAATGCCAGATTTATTATAAAGGATAAAAATCAGGAAGGGCCAAATGAAGAGACACATAGAGCAAGGCCTGGCAGAGTCCTGCACAGAGCTTCTGTGTCCCTCTCCACAGATCAGGGTACAACACCCTCCTGGCACATTGATGTTTTTACTAATTAGCACACTCCACTGACCTTGAGTGTCCAGAGTTTTGGTTGGGGTTTTATTATTAGGCCTTGAANTCTGTGTCCCTCTCCACAGATCAGGGTACAACACCCTCCTGGCACATTGATGTTTTTACTAATTAGCACACTCCACTGACCTTGAGTGTCCAGAGTTTTGGTTGGGGTTTTATTATTAGGCCTTGAAGTTCAGACGGGCTCAGAAACCCAACTATTTAATCGCATGGTTTGATCTTTCTGGCACCCAGCCCCCATCCTGAGTGATCTAGCATAAACTCACATGTGCCCAAGAGGCTAATGGATAACAAAAATACTTCTGTCACTTGGAAAATTTCAGGGGTTTTAGAAACTCTTTGTTAGGAACCTGGAACCAGAGACCGACAAATTCCTTATTATAAGAGTGCCTGGTATATAAAAAGAAGTTTGGCATAGTAGTTAGGAGTAGTGTAGTAGAAGCTTATTTTATTTCTTTTCCTCATGGGGTTGTGGTGGAGATTAAAGGTAAAGCATGTAAAGCACTTTACACAATACATAGTAAGTCTTGAATATATATTTGCTAGTATTAAGGGATGTTTTTGTTTCTTAGGACTGCTGTAACAAATTATATTACAAATTAAATGGCAGTTTCTTCTCTCACAGTCTAGAGAATAGTATTCCAGAATTAAGGTGTCAGTTGGACTATGATCGCTCTGAGACTGGAGTGAGTCTTTACTTGCCTCTTCCGGGTTCGTGGTGGTGGCTGCCGTCCTTGGCTTGCAGCGCATCACTCCAGTCTCTGCCTCTTTTGCCCCATGGTGTTCTGTGTATGTGTGTCTATCTTTACATGGTGTTTTCTTTCTCTTAAAGAGATACCAGTCATATCAGTTTAGGACCCACCCTAATGACATCAAATATGGACTTCTCTGTAGCTCAAATGGTAAAGAATCTGCCTGCAATGCAGGAGACCCCAGTTTGATCCTTGAGTCGGGAAGATCCTATGGAAAAGGGAATGGCAATCTACTCCAGTATTCGTACTTGGAGAATCCCATGAACAGAGGGGCTTGGCGAGCTATAGTCCATGGGATCACAGAGAGTCAAACCTGACTGAGCAACTAACACTAATGACTTCATTTGTGGCTCAACAGTAAAGAATCTGCCGGCAATGCAGAAGACACAGGAGACCTGGGTTTGATCCTTGGATGGGGAAGATCCCCTGAGAAGGGCATGGCAACCCACTCCAGTATTCTTACCTGGAGAATCCCATGGACAGGGGAACTTGGCAGGCTACAGTCCACAGGGTCACAAAGAGCTGGACACAACAGAAGTGGCTGAGCACATGAGCACAAAGAACCTACTTCCAAATAAAGTCACATTCACAGGTACCAGCAGTACACAGTTTGGAAAACATAACTCGTAACTGTCTGTCCTCTGGCCCCTCAAAATTCATGTCCTTTCCAAGTGCAAAATACACCCCCCATCTGTATATCCTCCTAAATTTTAACCCATTCCAGCATCCAACCCAAGTCCAGAATCTCATCTAAATATAATCAGCTCGAAAAGTCTCAAATCTCACCTTCTCTATCATCTAAATCAGGTACGGATGAAACTTTGCTGTGGTCCATGCTGAGACAAAAATTGCTCTCTATGGACCTGTAAAACCTGGAAAACAAGTTATCTGCTTCCAAAATAGAAAGGTTGGACAGGCTTAGGAAAGACATTTCCTTTTTGAAGGTGAGAATGTAGAAGGAACAGAAGGATCACTAGTCTGAAGGAAATTCACAGCCCAGCAAAACAAACTCCCATTAAACTTCAAGGCCTGGGAATAATCCTCTGTGACAGTGCTCTGTCCTCTGGCCAGGGGCAGGCCCGTTCTTTTAACCCAAGAGGGTCCCTTCAGCCCAGGCAGCTCCGTCTATGGCTCTGCCTGTGGTGTTAATTAGTCTTCATTTAATTCCGTCTCTGTTCCTTTCAGTCCAGGCTGGCAGCACTTCTGCTGATATAAAATTCTGAAAACCTTGTCTGTCTCTATGCAGTTCATTGGTGTCCAAACCATCTGACAAGGAGATCTCTCTCAGCTCTTTCCTGGATAACCATGTATCTCTTATTCCTAGCTTCTGAGGTGGTTGATTGTGTGCCTTGAGTCAGATAAATGAGTGTCCAGCCACATCCTTGGCCCTGTTTCCAGAGCATGCTGTTTGGATAGGCAGAGAATTTTCCAAATCATCAAGTGCTTGTTCTCTTTTGCTTAACAGTTCATTCTTCAATTTATCTCTTCTCATATTTATAAACACCAAAGAAATACTGAGCTACATTTCAACACTTTGCTTAGAAATCTGCTCAGCTAAATATCCAAATTCATCACTTACAAGTTCACCCAGTGACTGAACACAGTTCAGACAAATTTTCTGCTACTTGATTGCAAGAACTGCCATTCCCCCAGGGTCCAATAACATGTTCCTCATTTCCTTCTAAGGCCTCACTGAAAAGCACCTTTAATATTCATATTCCTACCAACCATCTTTTTAAGGCAATTTATTTTTTTTCCTATCAAGTGTCTACTCATTATCCAATTCCAGAGCCATTTCATTTTTAAGTATTTGTTAGAGCAGCACCCCTGCCTTTCTGATCAGCACCGAAATCTGTATTGGTTTCCTGGGGCTATCAGAAGCTGGAAAAGGCAAAGACATATATTTCCCTGCAGGCTTCAGTGACAGAATGACCCTGCCAACACCTTGATTTCAGACTTCTAGCCTCTAAAACAATGAGAGAATAAATTTTGTTTTTTACATCCAGTTAGCAGTTCTTTGTTATGGAAGCCATAAGGAGTCAAAACCAAGGGTTTCAACTGAGTTATTAGTCATTAGTGAAAGACAGTGAGTATCCACCTGTATCCAGGGTTTCCTGCTATTTCTCTTTCTTTTAAACCATATTTGTGTCTAGTTGCACTCAGGAGAGCAGCCTTAAGTGCTTGGTAGGGATGCTTTGGTATCAAGAAGACTACAGACTTTTGGAGCAGTAGGGGCTTTAGTTTTAGAAATCTTCCTTCTGCCCAAATGCCGAGTGCTCGTTCCGAGTGCCAAGTGTTTTCCTTCTCAGGAATACTGTTGTAACACCTGCTTTCAGCAGGGTGAAATAAGAGCTGTAGTGGCACTCAATTAGCCCTTGAGTACGCATTTGACCCATGAATGCTGAATTACATAATAAGTCCTTCACCAGTACTCCTCACGGACATCTGTGCGTTTCAGTTTTGGGTTATTTTTCAAGGACATATTCTTTTCCTATTCTGATGTGGACCTATACTTTCTTGAATTTCTGTTAGCCAATCTAAGAGCCAGTGTTTGCAGGCCTCTTAGAAGATACTCCATAAATAGTGTTTTGCACTGAAGAAGGCGTATCCCTGACACTGCTAGTGAGAGACTAGCTCTAATGATAAATAAGAGATGTTAGTTGCCAAAGCTATCATTTCAATTTGTCTTGCTTGCACTGAGCTCATTAATAAATTGCCGCAGTGGTAATATGAAAGTAATGAACTTTCTGGAGGCCCAGCTGGGTCACAGAGCATTAGTAGAGACCTTCAGGGCAACTGCCATTGGTATACACAGTTCAGTTAAAAGGTTTCAGCTTTTTTTTTTCTTTGAAAGATTTGTGTTTTGCAAAATCCAAGTCCTGTTTTTAACACATATATACTTTCTAAATGAATATATTGGAATTCAACCCAACAAACATGTATCTGATGCCTACGACTGTCAGGCAGTGTATTAGACCCTGAGACCTAAAGATGTATAAGGCATCCCTTAGGACTTCACCATCAAATAGGGAGAAGAGGTATGTAAGCAAATACTTTTGTAATAGTATTTAAATGCTTTTAAGTATGAACCCAATATAAACAATAGCATGGAAGAGGAAATGATTATCTAGGGAATAGAGCTAAGAAGGCTGAGGAAGAGGAGAATCATTGATTTTTGAATTAAATTTTAAAGGATGAGTTGTAAGTTAATGAGTGTATAGTGGGAAAAGAGATTTCATTGCCGACAAGTCGAGGGACTGTAAATCATGTAGAATAAAATAGGGGAAGAAGGTAAAAAGAAGAAGATGGGTAGATGAGGCTGGAGAAGTAGTCAGAGGCCAAATCTTAAAAGATGTAGGTTTTGAAGGGCTGTGTATGCAATGCCAAGGACTTTGATGGATTTCATTCTATGAGCTCCATGGATCTGAAGGATTTTAAGCAGAGATGCAAGATGATCAAATTTTTATTTTAGAAAGATTACTCTGATTGCCATACATAGGATAGAATGGAAGTAGAAAGAGACCAGTTAGAAGGCTATTGACTAGTTTTGTGCAAACAGGTAACTAACACCTTTATGTACTACAAGGAGCATAACCCAGATGGTTTCAAGTCCCAGTTCAGCTGCCTACTAACTTTCTAAACTAACTCTGGAATTTACTGATCAAAGAAATGGGAATAACAGTAATGTCTCACTGGATATTATGAACAATCATATGAAATAACACACACACACATATATATGGAATTGCTCCAAAGAGCTGAGTATAAAAGTTAGCTTTTATATTTCAAATTCTGTCTTTGGTGAGTTTTAGTTAACTTATAACCAAATTTAGGGTTTTTAAGAAGCACTTTCACTTTCCTTCTACCACTCTGTCCCAATAAAACAAAGGAATCAGAACATTTACAAACGTTTTGTAGTCACAGTAAGATCTACATTCCAGAATTTTCCAAACATTAAAAAAAAAAATATTAATAACTAAGGCTTTATCTTTTGGATGCCCTGCCAGACTCTCAGAGGATCAGGCTAAGTATCTTTGTTGAGTCAGTGGTGCAATAAGAAACTCAACAAATGAACTTTTTTTTGGAAAAAAATTATTTATTTGGCAATGTCAGGTCTTTTTTGATGCGTGTGATCTTTATTGTGGTGTACAGACTCTCTAGTTGTAACTCTCTGACTTAGTTGCTTTGTGGCATGTGGGCTCTTAGTTCCCTGACCAGGGATCAAACCCAAGTTTCCTACATTGCAAGGCGGATTCTGAACTGCTGGACCACCAGAGAAGTCCCTAACAGATGAGCTTTGTAGCTGGGAAGTAGTGTCAGAGTTTACTCTACCTCTGTTTCTTCAAGTGTTTAATAATATTAATGTGAATAGATGTCCTTGCTACCTTGCATCTCTGTTGTGAGGATCACATTCTTTTCTTAAGTAAACACTCACTAAACTACTATTCTATATACTGTTATGAAGAATGTAGAAATGAATCAGATCTGG
Organism: Neotragus pygmaeus; assembly: GCA_006410875.1. Classification (NCBI taxonomy): domain Eukaryota; kingdom Metazoa; phylum Chordata; class Mammalia; order Artiodactyla; family Bovidae; genus Neotragus; species Neotragus pygmaeus. The sequence continues at coordinate 1,063 of SJYV01021496.1, read as the reverse complement.
ATCCTGATTTCAAGGGAATCACAGTGCTAAGAGAACTGTAAAAGATGAATAGAGATCATTGTAATACAAATAGGATGATTGTGAGTCAGCTAACTTTGAAAACTGCAAAGGGCTTTGAAACTAGAAGTCATATTATACAAAATATTGTTTTATTTTATAAAAGGTATCTCACATATTCTCATTATTTAAAGTGCTTTTCCAAGTAAAACTGAGATGGAGTCACTTTCTGGATACCTGTGGAAAATAAATGATAAAGATAGATCCAGATTTTAGGTAGATTTCTAAACCTGCATGCGTATTTTGATCCCAGACTTGATCAGGCTTAATATTCCCTGATACCAAGTAACTTGGTTAAGGTACTCTGAGTCTCAGGTTGTATGTGTGTGTGTGTGTGTGTGTGTGTGTTTTGCATTTTCCTGAGAATGTCTTAGTCTTTTTTTATTGTCACATTTAGATAGGGTTCTTTCTAGTTGTGGTTGTCTCTCTTTTTAAAGTATCTTTTAACATTAATTTTTTAAAATACTGTACATTTTGTGGCTAGTGGTAAACATTGCAGCTGGAAGCTTTGCATGTAGGTCTTTTTTTTGTTTCTAAAATGTATATTTTTTGGCTACACTTGGTTTTTTGTTGCTGTGTGCGGGCTTTCTCTAGTGGCAAGCAGGGACTATTTTCTACTTGCAGTGCATACATTTCTCGTTGTGGTGGCTTCTCATTGCGAAACACAGGCTCTAAACACATGGGTTTCGGTACTTGTTGCACATGGGCTTAGTTGCTCCACAGCAGGTGGAATCTTTGGGACCAGGAATTGAACCTGTGTTCTCTGCATTGACAGGTGGATTGGATTCTTAACCACAGGACCCCTGGGGAAGTCCCATAGCACAGCTCTTTAAATTTCAGGTGTCCCACCGCTGCTGCTGCTGCTAAGTCACTTCAGTTGTGTCCAACTCTGTGCGACCCCATAGATGGCAGCCCCCCAGGCTCCCCCGTCTTTGGAATTCTCCAGGCAAGAACACTGGAGTGGGTTGCCATTTCCTTCTCCAAGGCATGAAAGGGAAAAGTGAAA
>SJYV01021493.1:0-14558 GCA_006410875.1 Neotragus pygmaeus | reverse complement strand
AGGTACTATATAATCTCTGTGTTATCTACTGCTGGCTTTCTCGTGGGTAAATAGAATTACCAACACCTTCTTCTCTCCCTCCCAGGTCAGAACCTTTTGCAGTCTGGGTCCCAGGGGTCAAGGCAGATGGTACCTTGAAGACCCCTAGCTGTTCAAGTCTATTCAGACTTCCTAGTTTGGCCAGTCCTGCCAGCCTTCAGATTCTCCTTATATTATTTTTCTCCACTGAGGCCTCTAGAATTTTGTGTTTTGTTCTAACACAAGTTGCATTTCCCATCTGAGTAGATTATGTTTTTTTCACAGGTTAAGATTGGCGCTCAGACATTGAATAATGTCTTGCTCTCTCATACAGCTAGAATTTAACAGTGTGTGTGTGCTAAGTCGCTTCAGTCATGTCTGACTCTTTGCAACCCTATGGACTGTGGCCTGCCAGGCTCCTCTGTCCATGGAATTTTCCAAGTAAGAATACTGGAGTGGGTTGTTACGCCTTCCTCCAGGGGATCTTCCGGACCCAGGGATAGAACACGCATGAGATGTGTATAAGAGACAGGATGAGAAGTCAGAGCAAAGTGTGTGGTGCTACACTGATGGCAGGTCACACGTGTCATCCTCTCTCTCATACAAAGATGAGGACACATACAGATGCTTGGAGGAGGACATAAGCCATATTGTAGAGGCACCGACTGTGATAGCAGTGGTATCACAGCAGATTCAAGCTTCTTGATTCTTAGTCTGGCTTTTAGCTACCCACTCCAGTATTCTTGGGCTTCCCTTGTGGCTCAGCTGGTAAAGAATCCGCTTTGAATGCGGGAGACCTGGGTTTGACCCCTGGATTGGGAAGATCCCTTGGAGAAGGAAAAGGCTACCCACTCCGATATTCTGGCCTAGAGAATTCCATGGACTGTATAGTGCATGAGGTCCCAAAGAGTCAGACATGACTGAACGATTTTCACTTTCACTTTGTGTATAGCACAGTATACAGTTAACTTGTTTTATTTACTCCTAGACATATCTAGATCATTGTGGGGAAAATTTACAGACCACATCTTAAAGCTATTACCCTTTGTCTCTGTAAAGGAATTTAATCTCTAATAATGAACTTTTCTATCTACAGAGTCTCTCTGAGAAATCAAGAAAGGTTTTCCGAATATTCCGGCAGTGGGAATCTCTGTGCTCATCCTGAAGATATCCCAGCCCTTCCTGCAGAGAAGTGGAATGAGTGGCTTTGAAAAATAAAGCCTAAATTCCTTTTTGAGCAGCTGATGCTAAGGTTTTCTCCTTTCTGGTTTAATCACAAGGAGCCCCTGCCCTTGCAAAGACATGTCTGTCACTGCCTGCCTCTGACAAGAGGAGACTTGTTCGCAGCACAGGGATGTGGGCAGGAGAGGCGGGGGGAGCCTGGCCCTGATGAAGGAGTGCCTGATTCCAAAACTCCAGAGAGGACCCCAGCCTTGAGCGGTTTTCGTGTCTGAGGTCGGGGCAGTGTTTTGGAGACTCTTATGTCCCAGGAATATGTCAGTGTGTGTTAATAAAACATTTGTTAAGATTCTTACAGTTGGAGAATTATTTTCCTCCTTGTCTAATGGGCTGATGTAAAGGAAGCTGAGACTGAGAGAGCTACTACAGTGGAGCAGTAAACAAAGTCAAAATTTTAGTTTTCAGATTGGCTGCAAAGCCTGGAGTTTATCTGTGATTCTAGTCAAAGAGGTATTCCTGGACAGAGACAAGATATTGTTCTCTGCGTCACCAGACCTCCTGATGCGCTATAGTGAATGGTAAGCTGATGGTTTTCTCCCTTCACTTGATAATAACGAGAATGAGAGATGCCAAAGGGAGGAAGGTTCTTCAAAAGAGCCGCGCTCCACGCAAGGCTCGCCTGAGCGGGGCTCCCCGGGGCTCTTTCACTGCTGGTGGGGAGTTGTCTCCAAGGTGGAGAAGTTGACCCTGCCCCGCCCCAGCTAAATAGACTACCCACTGAGCGAGCGACCACAAAGGAAGCTAGATATTCTGCCAAATGTCATATTTTCTTTCAGTAGCTGCAGTAGGTTGGTTTTATACCTCACTTTTATACTGCAGTATTCTAGGAACATAGTATGTAATATATTACTCCACCCATGCTAAACTTTCTATCTCTCAAAAAAAAGTTTTTCTATGTATTGCACCCAACGAAATAAACCCTTAATATCATCTAATACTCAGTCCATATACAAAATTCCCAGTTGTTCCCAAAATGTCCTTTACGTTTGATTTGTGCACAGCAGTATCCAATTCAAAAAGTAATGGGTTGCATAAATCTCTTTAGTCTGAAGGACAGCCCCCTTTTTTTCATGTATGTCAGATTTTAAATCTTATTTTTCTCAATCCTGACTTTTTAAAGAGGGTACATAGTGTTGAATTTGCTCTTAAATCAAGCCTCCGTCAGTGGGTAAGACTGGTAGAAGTTGCTTCCAAGTTATTTTTCTAGGGGCACTCCTTTGCCTTTGGCATGATGAATGGCTTGACTGTTCATTTTCTGGTCTCCATAGTTCCCTTAAGAGGTTGGTTAACAGGTAGCTTTGTAATGTTCTAGTAATGAGACTTCTGGCCTAGGATGGGAAGCCATCTGCTGACTAGTGACTATGTAGAATTCTTCTCACTAGAAGCTCATCGCCTCTAGGTCACAGTTTTAAGGAGGAGTGTTGAGTCATTAATACAAGGTATTCAAATGGACTACAAACCTAAGTTTCAGATTATAATAATGTGGGTATTTCTTTTGAGTCTTTATATTATAATTTTAATTTATACCTCCCACCAAAAAAGGTTTACTCTTCTTTAAAATAGAGCTCCATACTATTTTTGGCTTTGTAGGATTTTTTTAAATTATAAATGGAAGCAAATTGGGATAGACTTGATATCATTTAAGAAACATTAAGTCTCATGTGTGTGGCACTGTCCAAGCCCTTATATAATACAAGCATGAATGATCACCTGGTTTCCACCCTCAAGAAGTTCCACCCTCCAAGTCCAGCCTGGAAGATATATGTGTACATAAATGTTACACAAGACAAAGAGTGATAAACAGAGTATAAAATAAGTTAATTCTCATCTATGGAATATATGGAATTGGAGAGAAATTGGGGGAAGGTGTGGATTTGGGCTGAGTTGGAGATGTAGGCTCTATGAGAACAGGGACCTTGTCTGTCTTGTTTTATCATCTCAACATTTAAAGCTGCCCTGCACATGGTGGATGCTTAATGAAAAAAGGATATTTGAGGCTGAAGGAACATTGAACAAAGGAGCAGAATTTCATATGTTCCTGAAAGAGCAAGTGTTCTGCCGTGACAAGACCTTTGCACTGAGTAGAAGAGAACGGCTGAAAGAATGCAGTCTGGGCCAGTTTGAAGTCTCATGTTATACTGAGGCAGTTCTGCGGGAAGAGAGAAGCTGTGGAAGAATGTTTTGAGCAGGGAAGTGACGTTTCCGCTCAGGAGGACAATCCTGGTGTGTGTAGCGCATGCGCTAAGGGAGACGGGAATCTGAGGGCCATGCGATGGCTGGGAAAATGGGTGCTTGGATAGAAATGTCAGTGGTGACTTCAGCCTTCGGGGTGAAGAAGATGGGAGGAAACACGGATGGCCCTGAGGTTTGTGGCCTGCCCAATCAAGGCAGAGAGCTCAGGTGCGGAGGGAAGACAGTTTTATTTTTAAACATTGTGAGTTCAGTTACATAAAAATACCTGTCTGGAAATGGTGTTTTAGAGGTCAGGAGAGTTTGGTGCACTAGTCAAGGATCATGGTTTCAAATGCTCAGAATGTGTAGACTCTAAAGCCGCAGAGAGTGATGCTGTCACCCTTATCACCTCATGAGGATCTTAATGCCAGCCTGTTTGTTGTTTGTTCGGTTTGGTTGTGCCACATCACCAACTGAGATCTCAGTTCTCCAATTAAGATTGAACCCAGGCCATGGCATTGCAAGCCCGGAAACCTCACCACTAGGCCACCAGGGAACTCAGTGCCAGCTTGTTTAACAGTGTGCCTATGCCTGAGGGCTTGAGGCTGCCTGTCAAATTTCTGGTGAATATGCTACTAGACTGGATGAGTATACTTTCAAATAGTAGTGTGTGGTCTCAGATGGGGTGATGATTAATTTTATGTGTCAATTTAACTAGTTAATGGATAGCTGGTAAAACATTATCTCTGGGGACTTCCTTGGTGATCCACTGGTTACGAATCTGCCTTCCAAGTGGAGGACAGCGTTTCAATCTCTGATTGGGGAACTGAGATCCCACATGCCATGTGTGCAACTAAGCCAAAGTACCACAGCTACTGAGCCCACGCACCACAATGAAGATCCAGCACAGCCAAAAATAATACTATTTTCCGATAATATTATATTATCAGCCTGTGAGGGTGCTTGCAAAACAGATTAGCATTTGAGTTGGTAAACTCAGTAAAGAAGATCACCCTTACCAATGCAAGTGGGCATCACCCACTGAGAGCCTGAGCAGAACGAAAAGGCTAAGGAAAGGCGAATTTGCTCTCTTTGTGGCTGGAACATTGGGGCTCCTGGTTCATGGGCCTTTGAAGCTGGACTGGGAACTCCACCACTGGCTTTCCTGGGCCTCCAAGCTTGCACGTGGTTGATAATAGGATTTCTCAGTCTCTGTGATCCTGTGAGCCACGTCTCAATAATTCTTTCTTTATATGTATCCTATTATTTCTCTTTCTCTGGAGACTGCTGACTGATACAGATGAGCGTGAACTTACGAGCGTCATCTTCCAAAGCATTTGATTTCTTCCACACACTAGGACATCACTTCAAGTTATTATCCATTCTTGTGGGTTGTTCCTCTAGAAGCGTTTGGTTTGACCTTTCTAATAACCCATTTTTCCTTATTTGGTTCTTTATTTGAAAAAAAAAAAAAAATTTCACTTGGCAGACCCTTTTAAAGATGGAAATTGCCTAAATTTTCAATTTTGCTACTTTACTATCTTAAAGATAGCATTATAAGTCATCATTATAAAGAATTTCCCCGCTTATACCTAGCCAAACTAGGTAGCTTACAGAGGTACTATATAATCTCTGTGTTATCTACTGCTGGCTTTCTCGTGGGTAAATAGAATTACCAACACCTTCTTCTCTCCCTCCCAGGTCAGAACCTTTTGCAGTCTGGGTCCCAGGGGTCAAGGCAGATGGTACCTTGAAGACCCCTAGCTGTTCAAGTCTATTCAGACTTCCTAGTTTGGCCAGTCCTGCCAGCCTTCAGATTCTCCTTATATTATTTTTCTCCACTGAGGCCTCTAGAATTTTGTGTTTTGTTCTAACACAAGTTGCATTTCCCATCTGAGTAGATTATGTTTTTTTCACAGGTTAAGATTGGCGCTCAGACATTGAATAATGTCTTGCTCTCTCATACAGCTAGAATTTAACAGTGTGTGTGTGCTAAGTCGCTTCAGTCANCAGGGATGTGGGCAGGAGAGGCGGGGGGAGCCTGGCCCTGATGAAGGAGTGCCTGATTCCAAAACTCCAGAGAGGACCCCAGCCTTGAGCGGTTTTCGTGTCTGAGGTCGGGGCAGTGTTTTGGAGACTCTTATGTCCCAGGAATATGTCAGTGTGTGTTAATAAAACATTTGTTAAGATTCTTACAGTTGGAGAATTATTTTCCTCCTTGTCTAATGGGCTGATGTAAAGGAAGCTGAGACTGAGAGAGCTACTACAGTGGAGCAGTAAACAAAGTCAAAATTTTAGTTTTCAGATTGGCTGCAAAGCCTGGAGTTTATCTGTGATTCTAGTCAAAGAGGTATTCCTGGACAGAGACAAGATATTGTTCTCTGCGTCACCAGACCTCCTGATGCGCTATAGTGAATGGTAAGCTGATGGTTTTCTCCCTTCACTTGATAATAACGAGAATGAGAGATGCCAAAGGGAGGAAGGTTCTTCAAAAGAGCCGCGCTCCACGCAAGGCTCGCCTGAGCGGGGCTCCCCGGGGCTCTTTCACTGCTGGTGGGGAGTTGTCTCCAAGGTGGAGAAGTTGACCCTGCCCCGCCCCAGCTAAATAGACTACCCACTGAGCGAGCGACCACAAAGGAAGCTAGATATTCTGCCAAATGTCATATTTTCTTTCAGTAGCTGCAGTAGGTTGGTTTTATACCTCACTTTTATACTGCAGTATTCTAGGAACATAGTATGTAATATATTACTCCACCCATGCTAAACTTTCTATCTCTCAAAAAAAAGTTTTTCTATGTATTGCACCCAACGAAATAAACCCTTAATATCATCTAATACTCAGTCCATATACAAAATTCCCAGTTGTTCCCAAAATGTCCTTTACGTTTGATTTGTGCACAGCAGTATCCAATTCAAAAAGTAATGGGTTGCATAAATCTCTTTAGTCTGAAGGACAGCCCCCTTTTTTTCATGTATGTCAGATTTTAAATCTTATTTTTCTCAATCCTGACTTTTTAAAGAGGGTACATAGTGTTGAATTTGCTCTTAAATCAAGCCTCCGTCAGTGGGTAAGACTGGTAGAAGTTGCTTCCAAGTTATTTTTCTAGGGGCACTCCTTTGCCTTTGGCATGATGAATGGCTTGACTGTTCATTTTCTGGTCTCCATAGTTCCCTTAAGAGGTTGGTTAACAGGTAGCTTTGTAATGTTCTAGTAATGAGACTTCTGGCCTAGGATGGGAAGCCATCTGCTGACTAGTGACTATGTAGAATTCTTCTCACTAGAAGCTCATCGCCTCTAGGTCACAGTTTTAAGGAGGAGTGTTGAGTCATTAATACAAGGTATTCAAATGGACTACAAACCTAAGTTTCAGATTATAATAATGTGGGTATTTCTTTTGAGTCTTTATATTATAATTTTAATTTATACCTCCCACCAAAAAAGGTTTACTCTTCTTTAAAATAGAGCTCCATACTATTTTTGGCTTTGTAGGATTTTTTTAAATTATAAATGGAAGCAAATTGGGATAGACTTGATATCATTTAAGAAACATTAAGTCTCATGTGTGTGGCACTGTCCAAGCCCTTATATAATACAAGCATGAATGATCACCTGGTTTCCACCCTCAAGAAGTTCCACCCTCCAAGTCCAGCCTGGAAGATATATGTGTACATAAATGTTACACAAGACAAAGAGTGATAAACAGAGTATAAAATAAGTTAATTCTCATCTATGGAATATATGGAATTGGAGAGAAATTGGGGGAAGGTGTGGATTTGGGCTGAGTTGGAGATGTAGGCTCTATGAGAACAGGGACCTTGTCTGTCTTGTTTTATCATCTCAACATTTAAAGCTGCCCTGCACATGGTGGATGCTTAATGAAAAAAGGATATTTGAGGCTGAAGGAACATTGAACAAAGGAGCAGAATTTCATATGTTCCTGAAAGAGCAAGTGTTCTGCCGTGACAAGACCTTTGCACTGAGTAGAAGAGAACGGCTGAAAGAATGCAGTCTGGGCCAGTTTGAAGTCTCATGTTATACTGAGGCAGTTCTGCGGGAAGAGAGAAGCTGTGGAAGAATGTTTTGAGCAGGGAAGTGACGTTTCCGCTCAGGAGGACAATCCTGGTGTGTGTAGCGCATGCGCTAAGGGAGACGGGAATCTGAGGGCCATGCGATGGCTGGGAAAATGGGTGCTTGGATAGAAATGTCAGTGGTGACTTCAGCCTTCGGGGTGAAGAAGATGGGAGGAAACACGGATGGCCCTGAGGTTTGTGGCCTGCCCAATCAAGGCAGAGAGCTCAGGTGCGGAGGGAAGACAGTTTTATTTTTAAACATTGTGAGTTCAGTTACATAAAAATACCTGTCTGGAAATGGTGTTTTAGAGGTCAGGAGAGTTTGGTGCACTAGTCAAGGATCATGGTTTCAAATGCTCAGAATGTGTAGACTCTAAAGCCGCAGAGAGTGATGCTGTCACCCTTATCACCTCATGAGGATCTTAATGCCAGCCTGTTTGTTGTTTGTTCGGTTTGGTTGTGCCACATCACCAACTGAGATCTCAGTTCTCCAATTAAGATTGAACCCAGGCCATGGCATTGCAAGCCCGGAAACCTCACCACTAGGCCACCAGGGAACTCAGTGCCAGCTTGTTTAACAGTGTGCCTATGCCTGAGGGCTTGAGGCTGCCTGTCAAATTTCTGGTGAATATGCTACTAGACTGGATGAGTATACTTTCAAATAGTAGTGTGTGGTCTCAGATGGGGTGATGATTAATTTTATGTGTCAATTTAACTAGTTAATGGATAGCTGGTAAAACATTATCTCTGGGGACTTCCTTGGTGATCCACTGGTTACGAATCTGCCTTCCAAGTGGAGGACAGCGTTTCAATCTCTGATTGGGGAACTGAGATCCCACATGCCATGTGTGCAACTAAGCCAAAGTACCACAGCTACTGAGCCCACGCACCACAATGAAGATCCAGCACAGCCAAAAATAATACTATTTTCCGATAATATTATATTATCAGCCTGTGAGGGTGCTTGCAAAACAGATTAGCATTTGAGTTGGTAAACTCAGTAAAGAAGATCACCCTTACCAATGCAAGTGGGCATCACCCACTGAGAGCCTGAGCAGAACGAAAAGGCTAAGGAAAGGCGAATTTGCTCTCTTTGTGGCTGGAACATTGGGGCTCCTGGTTCATGGGCCTTTGAAGCTGGACTGGGAACTCCACCACTGGCTTTCCTGGGCCTCCAAGCTTGCACGTGGTTGATAATAGGATTTCTCAGTCTCTGTGATCCTGTGAGCCACGTCTCAATAATTCTTTCTTTATATGTATCCTATTATTTCTCTTTCTCTGGAGACTGCTGACTGATACAGATGAGCGTGAACTTACGAGCGTCATCTTCCAAAGCATTTGATTTCTTCCACACACTAGGACATCACTTCAAGTTATTATCCATTCTTGTGGGTTGTTCCTCTAGAAGCGTTTGGTTTGACCTTTCTAATAACCCATTTTTCCTTATTTGGTTCTTTATTTGAAAAAAAAAAAAAATTTTCACTTGGCAGACCCTTTTAAAGATGGAAATTGCCTAAATTTTCAATTTTGCTACTTTACTATCTTAAAGATAGCATTATAAGTCATCATTATAAAGAATTTCCCCGCTTATACCTAGCCAAACTAGGTAGCTTACAGAGGTACTATATAATCTCTGTGTTATCTACTGCTGGCTTTCTCGTGGGTAAATAGAATTACCAACACCTTCTTCTCTCCCTCCCAGGTCAGAACCTTTTGCAGTCTGGGTCCCAGGGGTCAAGGCAGATGGTACCTTGAAGACCCCTAGCTGTTCAAGTCTATTCAGACTTCCTAGTTTGGCCAGTCCTGCCAGCCTTCAGATTCTCCTTATATTATTTTTCTCCACTGAGGCCTCTAGAATTTTGTGTTTTGTTCTAACACAAGTTGCATTTCCCATCTGAGTAGATTATGTTTTTTTCACAGGTTAAGATTGGCGCTCAGACATTGAATAATGTCTTGCTCTCTCATACAGCTAGAATTTAACAGTGTGTGTGTGCTAAGTCGCTTCAGTCACGTCTGACTCTTTGCAACCCTATGGACTGTGGCCTGCCAGGCTCCTCTGTCCATGGAATTTTCCAAGTAAGAATACTGGAGTGGGTTGTTACGCCTTCCTCCAGGGGATCTTCCGGATCCAGGGATAGAACACGCATGTCTTACATTTCCCACATTGGCAGGTGGGTTCCTTACCACTAGCGCCACCTGGGAAACACAGAATATGACAGAGCCCCCACTTAAACCCACGTTCCCCAGCCTCTGTTCTTTGCATTATGACACAGCTTGGAATACCTTTCAGCTCAGGGAATCTTAAAATTTTCCTTTTCTGAGCATCAAGTCAAGACCTGCTCTCACAGGGGAAAGGAGTATCTTAAAATCACTAATGGGATACCAGTACCAGAATGCGTCTGTCACCTGGCTCTTAGATTTTAGCCAATGTGCATAGACTTAGCAGGTGGAACATTCTCTTTGGGGGCTTTCCTCATTTACTCATCAAACTCTTACACCAGTTGCGGCTGCTTTGGAGCCAGCTTTTAAATCCCTTCCACCCTGTTCCATCTTAGAACAGAAACAGCTGCTTGTACAACTTGACCAAGGGCAAAAGTACAAACACTTCTTCCTCCTCAGTTTTCCTTGCTATTTTTAGTTTTGTTCCTATTTTAGACTTTCTTTGGCTTTGTGTAGCTGTTATCTGGATTGGGTGACCCATACCCTTGGAAATGAATGCTGCACCCAAGCCCTTTAATTAAAGGCCATCATTCCATCTTTATCCCATGATTTCTTTTCTCTCATTGCTTCCTGGCTGAAGTATTGGTGGTGGTTACTGTTTTTCTTTTCATAGTGCTTGTTTGAATTGACTGTCATGTTGCTAAAGCCACCTAGGATGAGAAGAAAAGGGGAACCTGTAGGAAAGCCTCTGAGGAGGACTGGTAGGTCATGGTGATTGGTGGTATATCCAAACATTATCCAAAGATTCAGACCACTTTAATATACTCTTAAGCTTTTTGTCCTTACTTCTGTCAGCTACCTAGCAATAGAGTAAGATATGGGAGGAAAAAAATAGACTGTTTTCTAGGTAGGTCAGTAATAGCCCTCAAGAGGATAAAAGTTAGAGCATAAAACACTAGATTTGGAAGGAATTCTAGATGTATCTTCAAGGCCTTCACCATTCTCATGAGGAAGCCAATATCACAGAGGCAAAATCATTTTTAGCCTCCAGCTCCATTTCCTAGCCAATCTTGTCCAGCTTAACAAAACCATAGGAGGAGAAAAGTCTTGGGTGGCAGGATGGATTTTGAGCCATTTTGAAGCGATAGTGAAGTAAATACTGTAGCTAGAGGCTGCATCTTAGACCTGAAAGAGGAGACAAGAACAGTCTAGAACAGGAGAGCCTCTGAAAATTGATTTTCCTACTACGACAGAGAGCTGTTACTCCAGATACGTACTAAACTCTGCTTAGTGTTTAAACAAGCACTGTTCTAACACAGCCTTCAAAGCCTGTGTTCCTAACACAACTGTTTGTCTCCTAACCAGGAGTCTAGCTCAAAAGAGCAGAAATTACATATATATGAAAGATGTTCAATACATGCTTACTTACAATAAGAAGCTGACAATAACCTAAACATCTAACAGTTGGAGAATGATTAACTACATAAAGTATAAATTTGTGGAATATAATTCAAACTATTAAAATGTTAGTTGTAATTATTCTGTTGGTATAGAAAGTTGTTTGCAGTATCCATGAAGAATAATGCCAGGTCTTATATCTCCACTGTGATTTATATACCCATGTCTAGAAGAAAACTTGAAAAAATCAAAAGTCAAATAAAATAGAATGATATAATTTTCTTTGGATTTCTTTTTGTCACACACACTGTTTGTGCAATGAAAATTTTTTTGTTTCCGTTTCCTCATAGCTCAGTTGGTAAAGAATCTACCTGCAATGCAGGAGACACCAGTTCAATTCCTGGGTCGGGAAGATCTGCTGGAGAAGGGATAGGCTACCCAATCTGATATTCTGGCCTAGAGAATTCCATGGACTGTATAGTCCATGGGGTCGCAAAGAGTCGGACATGACTGAGCGACTTGAAATAATAAATAAATAAATCTTTATAATTCTGTAACCAGTAGTCTGTGGCTTAGCAAAGATTTCTGGTAAACTTTATGTTCTTTTCTTAAGCCATAGATAAAAGTTTTTATATATTGTTTCTCCTGTACTTTTTGTTTGCATTTGATATAAGGTAGGTAAGAAACAATAAAAGTAATTAATAGCATTAAGTGAAAACATTAAGATAGAACACAATGAAGTGTTAGCTTGAAAGTTGCCACGTACATTGCCTAGTTTTGGTTTATGTTTTATCTGTAAGCATGTGAAAAGAAACCATTCTTGGTAATTTACTGGCTCATACTGGATATCATTCTACACAGTTTATAGACTGAACAGGAAAGAAAGCTACCTGTTCTATATCATAGTGTAGTAAGAACAGAGGAGCTGGGCCCTCCTTTCCTACCTTCCCCTATTCACCTTTAACCCACCTTCACTTGAGCACACAATCTAGTCAAATCCTTTCTGAGCTGAGTATCTCCATAGCTGTTAAAAAGGAAATGGGTACACACCCATATTCATCGAAGCATTATTCACCATAGTGAAGAGGTAGAAGCCTAAATGTCCATAGAGGATGAATCAATAAAGAAAATGTGGAAAATATGTAATGGAAACTTCAGCATAAATAAAAATTTAAAAGAAGGAAATCCTGTCATATGCTACAGCATGGAGGAGTCTTGTACATTCTCCTGAGAGAAATAAACCAGTTGCAAAAAGACAAATACTGCTTGATTTAGATGTAGATGAATACATCTAAAAGAGACAGCTAAAGGAGTGAGACTCCTAGAAACACAAAACAGAATGTGGTGACCAGCTGCTGGGAGGGAGGGGGAAATATGGAGTTGTCCAGAGGGTTTAGAGTTTTAGTTTTGCAAAAAGAAACAGCTCTAAAGATCTACGCAGTACAATATGCACGTAGTTAACACTACTTCTTACTCTCAAAAATGGTTCAGATGGTAAATTTTGTTATTATTTTAAAACTACGTTAAAAAGAAATGGCCACTTCTACCGCCCCCAACCTTTTCTGTATACAGAGCAGGATCACAACTTGAACCCTGTGCCCTTCATCCTTCTAGTCTAGGCTTGGGCAGCTTTGTCCATCATCCCCTTTCCTTCCACTGGCATGTCTGGGTGCATCTTTGCTCTGAGGCTCTTCAGTTGGGCCATGGCCTTGATTATCCGTGAGCTTGAAGTGGCTGCTTCTCTAATATGGGAAGAAAATGGGTGTGAAACCCGATGTGAAAACTTTATTCTGTACATACAAAAAAATTAGATGTCAAGTGAGAAAGGAGATACTAAGTGACTAAGGAATATCTCTCTTCCCTAATTATCAGACCAGGAAGACATCTATTCTACACAGAGTCAAGATCAGGGATGTTGAGCAGCAATGCAGCAGTACCTTCCGGAGCCACTAGGTGGCCCCCATGCTCCACCCCTGACTTCTCTGCTGCATGGCCCAGCCGAGGCAGGATAACTGGCCTCAGCACTTGATGGCTAATCACTAGCAGAAAAACAGTGGCAGACAGTCAGCATTTACTTTTCCAAACGGCTTATTCTCATTTTTAGCATCATTCCTACTTTGTTCTTATTTTGTTACAGGTCTTCTCCTAACCAAGCTTCTTGAAGGCGGAAGCTATCTCATTTCTACTGTAGCCTTATACAGAGTGGAACAAGAGAGGACTGAAAGCGCTGAGACAGAGATAAAGGGAGAAAATGGAACCACAGAAGTGAAAAAGTTTAAGGTCAGGGTTAGCACCCTGTGTCCAGGATTAGGGGAACAAGTAGCAAGGACAAGAAGCTGACTGAGTGGGAATTCAGCTGCAAGAGGAAACCCAGGGGGAGATAAAGCCGTTGGTGGGGAACACTGGCACTCATGAGGCAGCCCTTCTGTGCCCCATCTCAGCACCAGGACTCAGGGCTGGGTCACCCCAGGGCCAACCCACAAAATTAGGCAAGCCACGCAGGAAGCTTTGAGGAGGTGTTCTTAGAAGCACAGGCCACGATGCTATGTCACCAGGGCCACAGAGCAGCCTGAACCCAGCAGATGACCCTTTCCTTGTGAGGATTCCAAGGTCTGTGACTCATGCTAATTAACCCTGACTCACTGTAGCACTGAGCACAACAAGGTCATTGTCTCCGCCCGGTTGAGTGGGGAGACTGAGGAATGGAGTGGGGAAGCAGCTTTGCTCTGTGAGTGGCAGCAGGCCCTGAAGCTGCAAACGCCCATGAAGCTGCCCTGAAAATCAGGCGCAAACACTTCCCAAGAGGGGGGTCCAGAGGAGGAGGGGAAGGAGGAGAGGGGGGACCTTTAATTTGTGCTAGTTCCTTGTGGGGTAGAGCCATAAAACTCTACAGTTCAGTTCAATTCAATCGCTCAGTAGTGTCTGCCTCTGTGTCCCCGTGAATCACAGCACGCCAGGCCTCCCTGTCTATCACCAACTCCCGGAGTTCACTCAAACTCATGTCCATCAAGTTGGTGATGCCATCCAGCCATCTCATTCTCTGTCGTCCCCTTCTCCTCCTGCCCCCAATCCCTCCCAGCATCAAGGTCTTTTCCAATGAGTCAACTCTTCACATGAGGTGGCCAAAGTATTGGAGTTCAGCTTCAGCATCAGTCCTTCCAATGAACTCTCAGAACTGATATCCTTTAGGATGGACTGGTTGTATCTCCTTGCAGTCCAGGGGACTCTCAAGAGACTTCTCCAACACCACAGTTCAAAAACATCTTCGGCGCTCAGCTTTCTACACAGTCAAACTCTCACATCCATACATGATGACTGGAAAAACTATAACCTCGACTAGACGGATCTTTGTTGGCAAGTAATGGCTCTGCTTTTGAATATACTATCTAGGTTGGTCATAACTTTCCTTCCAAGGAGTAAGTGTCTTTTAACTTCATGGCTGCAATCACCATATGCAGTGATTTTGGAGCCCAAAAAAATAAAGTCTGACACGGTTTCCC
>SJYV01021492.1:7263-23312 GCA_006410875.1 Neotragus pygmaeus | reverse complement strand
GTTGGGGTGGGGGGACATTTTAATCTATAATCACTTAACTATTAGTAAATTATCCATTCATTGTTGCCACCATTATGCATTAACACAGTCATGACCCCCTAGTTTGAAACTCTTTAAAAATTTTTTTTGGGAAACAAATAGCATTTTACTGGAGTGTAATATTAGTGTCAGGTGTACAGTAAAATGATTCCATTTATATAGGTATAGACGCATGTAATTTTTCAGATGCCTTTCCCGTATAGGCTTTCACAAAATTTTGAGGATAGCTCTCTGTGCTGGACAGCAGGTCTTTGTTGTTTATCTCTGTTTTACATATAATGGTGGGTCTCTGTGGCCTAAAGCGAAGTCCTGTAGAAAAAAAGAAACCTTCTGTGTCTTACTAGGACTCTAAAGCTAAGTGACCCACACTCACAATACCAAAAGGAGGCAGAACTCCGTTCAAAGGACTATGCAATTCCAGGGGTAGGAGGAATTGGGAGACTGGGATGGACACATATACACTATTGATACCATGCATAAAAGAGACAACGAATGAGAAGCTAGTGTATAGCTCAGGGAACCCTACTCCATTCACTGTGGTGACCTAACTGGGAAGGGAATCCAAAAGAGAGGGCATATATGCATAGACACGGCTGATTCACTGTGCTTTACACCTGCAACTTACACAACATTGTAAAGGAACTGTATGCCAATAACAGCAATTAATCAAAAATCTGGAAAAAAATGAAAGTAAGAAACCTCAAAACACACACATGAAGGACTATGCAATTCCAAAGTGAAGTGAAAGTCAGTCTTGTCCAACTCTTTGTGACCCTCACAGACTGTACAGTCCATGGAATTCTCCAGGCCAGAATACTGGAGTGAGTGGCCTTTCCCTTTTCCAGGGCATCTTCCCAACCCTGGGATCGAACCCCGGTCTCCCACATTGCAGGCAGATTCTTTACCAGCTGAGCCAGAAGGGAAGCCCAGCAGTACTGGAGTGGGTAGCCTGTTCCTTCTCCAGCAGATCTTTCTGACCCAGGAATTGAACCAGGGTCTCCTGCATTGGCAGACAGATTCTTTACCAGCTGAGCACTCAGGGAAGGCCTGCTGTTAAAAAAGGCCACACTCTAAGGTGAACCATCCTGACGTAGTCAGCAGCTGCAACAACAAAACAATGGTGAAGGACCACCTCAGCCCAGTGTTTGCAATACTGAGTGTTTATTCTCATGCCCACCGGTCTCAAGTTCACAGTGGTTCTGTTGAGTAAGACTTGGTTCAGCTGCAAGTCTCTGCTCCAGGCCGCGTGTTTACTGGATGTAGTTCTAGGCTGTAGACTGGATTCAAGTCCACTCAGTGTGTGCTTGTTCTGGGTCCCAGAGTGGAAGGGCGCTAGCCACCGCAGGCACGTTAGACACAAATCCAGGGAAAAGCAAGCACATCTAAGGCACCCGATTGCATCAAGTCCACTGGCAACCCAGTGGCTAAGGCCAGCCATGAGCAAGGTCCAGATCAGGGAGTAAGAAAGCAAAACATGGGCCCAGTTTTGTGAGTAGGATGGGGAGAGAGTCAAGCTTAGCTGCACAGTAGTCCAAACTAAGAGTACCCTGCAGACAGCGACAAACAGGAAACTAGAATAGTGACAACAGCAGGATTGTACATCCCCCATTCATGGCCTTTCTAGTGGCTTACAAGCAGCATCTGGGTTTCCCTGGTGGTTCGGATGGTAAAGAATCTACCTGCAATGCAGGAGACCCGGCTTGGACCCCTGGTTCAGGAAGATTCCCTGGAGAAGAGGATGATTACTCATTCTAGTATGCTTGGAGAATTATTCATGGAGAATTACGTGAACAGAGGCAGGCTTCAGCCCATGGTGTCACAAAGAGTCAGACACGACAGAGTGGCCAGCACTTTCACAGGCAGCATCCATTCTGATTGGTGCATGTCAGCTCTGACTGATTAGTGCCCAGGCCTTACTGACTTCAAGATANTAATCAAAAATCTGGAAAAAAATGAAAGTAAGAAACCTCAAAACACACACATGAAGGACTATGCAATTCCAAAGTGAAGTGAAAGTCAGTCTTGTCCAACTCTTTGTGACCCTCACAGACTGTACAGTCCATGGAATTCTCCAGGCCAGAATACTGGAGTGAGTGGCCTTTCCCTTTTCCAGGGCATCTTCCCAACCCTGGGATCGAACCCCGGTCTCCCACATTGCAGGCAGATTCTTTACCAGCTGAGCCAGAAGGGAAGCCCAGCAGTACTGGAGTGGGTAGCCTGTTCCTTCTCCAGCAGATCTTTCTGACCCAGGAATTGAACCGGGGTCTCCTGCATTGGCAGACAGATTCTTTACCAGCTGAGCACTCAGGGAAGGCCTGCTGTTAAAAAAGGCCACACTCTAAGGTGAACCATCCTGACGTAGTCAGCAGCTGCAACAACAAAACAATGGTGAAGGACCACCTCAGCCCAGTGTTTGCAATACTGAGTGTTTATTCTCATGCCCACCGGTCTCAAGTTCACAGTGGTTCTGTTGAGTAAGACTTGGTTCAGCTGCAAGTCTCTGCTCCAGGCCGTGTGTTTACTGGATGTAGTTCTAGGCTGTAGACTGGATTCAAGTCCACTCAGTGTGTGCTTGTTCTGGGTCCCAGAGTGGAAGGGCGCTAGCCACCGCAGGCACGTTAGACACAAATCCAGGGAAAAGCAAGCACATCTAAGGCACCCGATTGCATCAAGTCCACTGGCAACCCAGTGGCTAAGGCCAGCCATGAGCAAGGTCCAGATCAGGGAGTAAGAAAGCAAAACATGGGCCCAGTTTTGTGAGTAGGATGGGGAGAGAGTCAAGCTTAGCTGCACAGTAGTCCAAACTAAGAGTACCCTGCAGACAGCGACAAACAGGAAACTAGAATAGTGACAACAGCAGGATTGTACATCCCCCATTCATGGCCTTTCTAGTGGCTTACAAGCAGCATCTGGGTTTCCCTGGTGGTTCGGATGGTAAAGAATCTACCTGCAATGCAGGAGACCCGGCTTGGACCCCTGGTTCAGGAAGATTCCCTGGAGAAGAGGATGATTACTCATTCTAGTATGCTTGGAGAATTATTCATGGAGAATTACGTGAACAGAGGCAGGCTTCAGCCCATGGTGTCACAAAGAGTCAGACACGACAGAGTGGCCAGCACTTTCACAGGCAGCATCCATTCTGATTGGTGCATGTCAGCTCTGACTGATTAGTGCCCAGGCCTTACTGACTTCAAGATATTTTGTCTTTCATCCTTGATTGTGAGTATCCAGCAATAACAGAAAACGCTAACTTCTAGAGCCTGTGACTACCAGCCCCAGTGAACCTCCTCTCGGAACCCTGCTCATCCTGAAGGCAGAGTCTAGCCCTGCAGCTAGTTTAAGTGGACACAAGTTTCAGAATCCAGGAAATGGGGATCAGAACTCCAATGCTTCCAGAAAGAGTGACCTTGGGCCAGCAATGTGACCTCTCTGGATCTCAGGTTTTCAGCAGATGCTCATGGGATATTATAAAGTGTAAACAACTTGATGAGTCTAAATCAGCTAACATAAGATGTAGACTAGAGTATGTATTTGCTAAAGGATGACTCTCCTCCTGTCTTTTTAAGTTGAACCTATAGCATTGTCAGTAATTAATCAAATGTTGGCAATTTCATATTGCTCAACCTAACAGATTATATAACCCTGATGGGCAAATGTGATGTTTTCTTTAACCCTATCCCCTGCCATCCGAACATGGATGCAGTTGAGCTTTGTGGCAGAACCCACCATCTAGGTCTTAGTTTTGTTCCAGTGCTCAGGATGGGATGGTGGGGCTGTAGGGAGGTGCAGATGGAGGGGCCAATGTGCAAAATTTGCCTTCTGCCCAGTGAAAGTGCTAAGCAGGAGGAATAATGTAAGGATGAGATGGAGTTTGCAGAGGAGGAGGGTTTGGGGAGGCAGGAGAAAATCTGTGCCCATGTGAGGGTGTGGGAAGAAGATTGTGTGCTTCAGAATCAAGCAGATAAGGGGGTTTAAATCCCAGCTCTTTCCAAAAACAACTATGAAATCTTGGGCAAGTCTCTAATTTCTCAGAGCTTCCTATATATAAAAATGGGACAGCTGTCCCAGGAGTTTCACAGGCATTATCGAGATGGTCTAGACAATACCACCTAAGACAAAACCCAATTCTCAGGGGGAGCTCAAGTCATCTCAGGGACCCATCACTCATCGCTATCCTATTTTGCTCCAAGCCAATCCTGAGGGTGAGACCCAGAGGAGGGAATACTGAATGGATGCAGAGCAGCAGAATTCCAGGGCGTCTACACCATCCAGGAAGAGGTGTAGACCGCACCAGAGGGATTTGCCAGGAAACTAACTGGCATTCCCAGAGCAAGACATTGTAATTCCCCATGCTGCTGCTACAGCAGCCAGAAAGTTCACTGCATTCCTGCCCCCTGGGCATTGCACAAATAACACAAGCAAGATGTAAGCACGGGTGATATCTGGGAAGATCCAGGGAAAAAGTCAGATATACAATGATGACTATTATCATACCTGAGAATTAATTTACATTATTCCTTTTAATCAAAGGATGAAAAGCCCTGAACAAACATCAAGGTCAAAATTAGATCCTCTCTAACATAGGTAGAAGGTTGCAGAATTAACATTATTTTTGCCTTTAGACAGAACAAAGCATTCAACACATATTGAACACCTACTCTGTGCCAAGCACTAAACCAGGGCACCAGGGCCAACAAGGTCTCTGCCTCTCCAGAGCATCCTTCATCATCTGTGTCTGGACAGAGAGGAAGGAAGGAAAGATGGTTGTATGACGCTTCTGTCTCCATCTGTGGAATTAGACCAGAGGAGAAATCCTATGATAAAACAGGAATGCTGATGCCCAGTGAAACTATGGCCGAAGTATGATGCCCATCGGAAGTCCTCTAAGTGTGTGTTAGTCTCTCAGTCATGTCCGACTCTTTGTGACCCCATGGACTGCAGTCCACCAGGCTCCTCTCTCCATAGAACTCTCCAGGCAAGAATACTGGAGTGGTGTGCACAAGTGTTTGGCAATTAATAGCATTAATAAAGCATCTTCTGTGAGCTCATCACTGTTCTAGTAATTGCAGGCAACAATCTCTCCCTTCCTCATCATAGTTTAGAATTTAGCTTAAAATATTTTATTATTATGTTGTCCAGTCACCAAATCATGTCTGATTCTTCATGACCCCATGGACTGCAGCAAGCCAGGCTTCTCTGTGCCTCACCATCTCCCAGAGTTTGCCCAAGTTCATGTCCATGTAGTATCATATACATATGGAAAACACACAGAAAGATAATACAATATTATATTCATTTATTTCCATTTTAAACATAGCCCATGTAGTATTATACACATATGGAAAACACACAAAAAGATGACACAATATTATCTTTATTTATTTTTATTTTAAACAAAGCCTATCTCTTTGGAAATTCACTGGGGACAAAGTATGAAGGATTCTCATGCCACGAGTTTATCAGTGAATGACCAAAAATGGAAATCCAGTATGGTCCACTCAAAAGGAGGAGGGGACACAGCATCATCTTCCCACCAGGGTTTTATAATTGCTCCACCTGAGTGCCACTTTGCCCCGAGTTTCCTGGCAGTCAAGGCAAAGGGCAAATAAAGCGATGGCAAATGTGTGTTTTTATTTTTGTTTTATTTTTAGGAACAGAGGGCACACACAAAATCCTCTGAGGAGAGCTAGTTAGCATCGTGGACAAAGTCCAAAACACTAGCTTCTAGAATAAATGCATACCAAATTTCATATGACTGTTTTCCATAATGACTCTCAATAAAAAGCAAAGATGTAACAAAACACAACTCAACGGAGGTGATTTGGCAAGGAGCTAGAGAAAGTGGTCCAAGTCAGTAGCTTTCCAGGGATCCAGGCTGATGAAAGACTTTAACTCAACATAGCAACTTCCATGAGTAGATAAATAACATGTGCTCCACATCATTTTCTTTATCATTTCTCCAAGTATGGGTTTTGGTAAAAAAAATAGGAGGACCTAGAGATGGGGCAAGCTGTGTTGCTAACTGATGGAAAATGTACACCATTTGGAAAAGCAGAGAAGTGGGTGATAATGTAAAAATTTATTACAAACCAACTGATTTGGCAATCAATCCGTGGATTAACCTGTTAGCTGTTTATGAACCATCATCTTAATTACTCCAATGTCTGGTCTTGTGCTCTATACCAGGACCCCAGACACCAGCCCTCAGTGAGTGAATGTCTCCTAAGAGAAATGATGGTACAGAAGGGTAATTATAGCCCCAAGGAGAAAATGCTATGGCAGAGCTAAGCACAGGGAACTGCGGACCCCAGAGAAGGGACAGTTGGACAGGTGGTTGGGAGAACTTTCTGAATGAGGCTGTGCCAGCAATCCAAACAAAAGTTTAAAATAAGATGGCCTGATGATCACTTCGCTCCTTCACTCCTGGGTGTGTATCTGGACAAAGCTGTAATTCAAAAAGATACTTGCACACCTATGTTCATAGCAGCACTATTGACAATAGCCAGGACATGGAAGCACCTAAATATCCATTCACAGATGAGTGGATAAATAGGATGTGGCACATACATATAATAGACTATTACTCAGCCATAGAAAAGAGTGAAATAATACCACTTGCTGCAACAGTTTCGATTTACTTCCCTAAATAGGGTAACCTTGAAAGGCATGTCCAGCAAGGTGGGGACTCAGTTCAGTTCAGTTGCTCAGTCATGTCTGACTCTTTGCAACCCCATGAACCACAGCATGCCAGGCCTCCCTGTCCATCACCAACTACCAGAGTCCACCCAAACCCATGTCCATTGAGTTGGTGATGCCATCCAACCATCTCATCCTCTGTTATCCCCTTCTCCTCCTGGCCTCAATCTTTCCCAGCATCAGGGTCTTTTCAAATGATTCAGCTCTTTGCATCAGGTGGCCAAAATATTGGAGTTTCAGCTTCAACGTCAGCCATTCCAATGAACACCCAGGACTGATCTCCTTTAGGATGGACTGGCTGGGTTTCCTTGCAGTCCAAGGGACTCTCAAGAGTCTTCTTCAACACCACAGTTCAAAAGCATCAACTCTTCGGCGCTCAGCTTTGTTTATCGTCCAGCTGTCACATCCATACATGACCACTGGAAAAACCATAGCCTTGACTAGACGGACCTTTGTTGTCAAAGTAATGTCTCTGCTTTTTAATATGCTGTCTAGGTTGCTCATAACTTTCCTTTCAAGGAGTAAGCGTCTTTTAATTTTATGGCTGCAATCACCATATGCAGTGATTTTGGAGCCCAGAAAAATAAAGTTAGCCATTGTTTCCCCATCTATTTGCCATGAAGTGATGGGGACTTGTATTTCTCAAAGGTGTACAATATAAGGGGGTGTCAAAAAACTTCATTAACAAAATAAGGGATATTTAATTTTTATTTATTTGCTTATTTTTAATTTTTTTTGGTCCACACTGCACAGCTTATAGGATCTTAGCTACTGGATGAGGGATGAAACCCATGGCCCCTGCAGGGAAAGCACAGAGACTTAACCACAGGAAGGCCATGGAAGTCCCCAAATAAGGGGTATTTTAATGTGATACCTAAAACACCAAAGTTAATGCCACAAATCCACAGTGAATAAAATATTAAAAATTTAGGTGAACCAGGATCTGTTCCTGTGCATGCAAGATTCACCTCTCTCACCTCACCCTAATTTATCCTGTGAATCCCTCCTCTATTGAAATCTTCTAATATTTTGTCCATTGTAGATATTTTTACATTATTTTTTAATTTTAAAAATATCAGATTGTCCAGAAAATATAGTACAGACTTGAGTTTAAAACTGACCAAAGGAAACTTCCACTATTCTCACCTTTTCAGTTCAGTTCAGTCACTCAGTTGTGTCCGACTCTTTGTGACCCCATGAATCGCAGCACGCCAGGCCTCCCTGTCCATCACCAACTCCTGGAGTTCACTCAGACTCACGTCCATCAAGTCAGTGATGCCATCCAGCCATCTCATCCTCTGTTGTCTCCTTCTTCTCCTGCCCCCAATCCCTCCCAGCATCAGAGTCTTTTCCAATGAGTCAACTCTTCGCATGAGGTGGCCAAAGTGCTGGAGTTTCAGCTTTAGAATCATTCCTTCCAAAGAAAGGAGATGCATACTTGATGCAACAGAAAAAGTATGCTTACTTGATGCAACAGAAGAGAGTCTGATTATGATCCATGGGTTTTGGGGTTTGTTTCGATGTCATTCCATTATAATTGTTCAGCATTTTGTAGGGAAAATACACTCAATGGATCTATTGGGATTTAAGGCCAGGTAAATTATAAAATGTTTGATTGTAACATCTCTTTCATGATGAGCTGTCATTTACATTTCTCCACTGCCTTGAAATAACTCATGCTGAGGGGAAGGTGGTGATTTATTAAGTGTAGTGATTACAGACCTGCCATAAGCTCCAACCCCATCCCACCCTCCAGCTAAGAGGCTGTGTCTCCCCAAAACACCAACTGAGATTACAACACAGGTATTGATGCATCTCAGTAGCAGAATGCTTAGGACCTACTGTGCAAAGCAGAGCTTTTAAATATAACATAGACACTTTTTTTTTTTTGCCCTTAGACTCTCCAAAAATACATTTAAAAATGGCACCGACACTTTCTCTTGTCCCTGCCAATAGAAAGCTCATTTACTCATCAGAATGTCCCACACAAGGGGCTGGAAGTAAGTCGAGGAATTCTAAAGAATTTTAATTCTGATCTTGCTTCTGAAGAGTCATCAAACATGAATCCTTGAGACTGCCTACAAAAGTCATCTTCCCTTCGGGTTCCTTGCTATTGTTTGCTCTGGGCTAACTGTCTCTACCATTACTTACCTCTTTGCTTGAATCAAAGAAGATGTCTGAAAAAGCAAGCCTGGTTTCTTCCCAGATCATCTATTGACAACCACAAACCTCTTTGACGTTTCCAAATGAAGAAGGCACAGTTAGTTGGTGTTTTATAGGGTGTGGTGTTTTTCACTTTCTCTAATTCTTTTTTGAGCTAAGGTTTGAGTTGTTGAGTCAAAGAACCCTGTGGCAGGAAGAGAGATTATATGTTTCAGAGGTCAGAAGTCTGACCTTTTGCTGGGAAAGTGCCTGAAGGTGAAATTGAGCCAAGTTCAAAGGGAAGTCTAATTGACTGCCCTTGGTCTAGCTTCCTTGAGAACTGCTGCCTTTGCATCATCCATCTGCTATCTTGGGGTGTCCAGTGTGGCCCTTGAGAGACGGTCTTTAAAATGCCACAAAAGGATCCCACTCTTTGGTACAAGATGGCTTTTGGGGTCCTCCTTGAGCCCAGCTCATCTATTCATTCAACAACAAATATTTATTGGCACCTACTTTCTGCGTGCCAGGCACTGTTCTTCCATGGAAGTTGTGTTCAGAGTCTTTATCTTGGGGACCAATGCTGCCTAACATCAGGAGAAAACATGCAATCTTCCCACTGGGCTCATGCCTTTCAAAGAAGTTTTTTGTAGAAACAGTGGCAGATCGCTTTGTATAAATCATGATTAGGGGCCCCACCAACCAACCTGATCATCGACTTGATGTTTACTAAGTATTTCTAATTCTACAAGTACTGAAATTTCCCTCTTTTCCTTTCCTTTTTCCCCTTGCTTATTTTTATGTCTTGAACATTTTCCTGTGTTTACTCCCTTCTAAGGAGCTCTCTGTCCATAGCTCCATAGAACAGATGCCCAGGAGAGGGTATGAAACTTGAATCACTTTTCACCTTGGAAAAGTCCTAAAAACAGACTAAAGAAAACCACCAAGTGCTAATACTCATGATTTTACTTTGAATTTCAACAATTTCCCCCCCATCATGTAGCTAGAGATCTGGACAAAGAAAATTTGACTAGGTTTCTTTTATTGAACAATAAAGATGAAGAGGTTATCATAATTGCAAGACGGAAAGTCCCTTGAGAGTCTGTGGGATCCACCCCCCTGCCTCAGGTAGATGTGTATGCAAAGTACCCTAAATAGGAAGGAAGATGGCTCACAACACCAGTTGTTACTGTTGATGTTCTTTTCAAATAACTTAAAAAAAATTATAACATGATTACTTGACAATGTTGTTTTAGTTTCTGCTGCACAAACAAGTGAATCAACTACGTGCATACATATATCCTCTCCGTTTTGCACCTACCTCGCCCATCACTTCCCCCGCATCCCATCCCTCTAGGTCATCACAGAGCACTAAGCTGAGCTCCCTGTGCTATACAGCAGGCTTCAACTAGCTAATTATTTCACATGTGGTAGTGTTTATCTCAGTGCTGCTTTCTCAATTCATCCTACCCTCGCCTTCCCAAACTATAAACAAGAGGAAAAGAAAACCACCAGAATGGGGGCAAACGTTTGCAAACAAAACAGTGAGAAAGGGATTAATCTCCAAAATATACAAGTATCTTGTGGAGCTCAATATCAAAAAACAAACAACCCAAACAAAAAACAGGCAGAAACCTAAACAGACCAAAGCCAAACCTGTATGTCTTTCTTCAAAGACATACAGTTGGCCAAGAGACACATGATAAGATGTTCAACATCACTAATTATTCAATTCAGTTCAGTCGCTCAGTCCTGTCCAACTCTTTGCTACCCCGTGGACTGCAGCAAGTCAGTCCTCCCTGTCCATCACCAACTCCTGGAGTTTACTCAAACTCATGTCCATTGAGTCAGTGATACCATCCAACCATCTCATCCTCTGTTGTCCCCTTCTCCTCCTGCCTGCAATCTTTCCCAGCATCAGGGTCTTTTCAAATGAGTCAGTTCTTCGCATCATGTGACCAAAGTACTGGAGTTTCAGCTTCAAGATCAGTCCTTTCAGTGAATATTCAGAACTGATTTCCTTTACGATGGACTGGTTTGATCTTTTTGCAGTCCAAAGGACTCTCAAGAGTCTTCTCCAGCACCACAGTTTAAAAGCATCAATTCTTTGGCATTTAGCTTTTTTTATTTGTAGTCCAACTTCACATCCATACATGACCACAGGAAAAACCATAGCCTTGATTAGACAGACCTTAGTCGGCAAAGTAATGTCTCTGTCTAGGATGGTCATAACTTTTCTTCCAAGGAGCAAGTATCTTTTAATTTCATGGCTGCAGTCACCATCTGTGGTGATCTTGGAGCCCCTTGCAAAATAAATCTTTCCACTGTATCCCCATCTATTTCCCATGAAGTGATGGGACCAGATGCCATGATCTTAGTTTTCTGAAAGTTGAGTTTTAAGCCAACTTTTTCACTCCTCTTTCACTTTCATCAAGAGGCTCTTTAGTTCTTTTTCACTTTCTGTCATAAGGGTGGTGTCATCTGCATATCTGAGATTATCGATATTTCTCCCAGCAATCTTGACTCCAGCTTGTGTTTCATTCAGGCCAGCATTTCTCATGATGTACTCTGCATATAAGTTAAATAAGCAGGGTGACAATACACAGCCTTGACGTACTCCTTTTCCTGTTTGGAACTAGTCTGTTGTTTCATGTTCAGTTCTAAATGTTGCTTCTTGACCTGCATACACTTTTCTCAGGAGACAGGTCAGGTGGTCTGATGTTCCCATCTCTTGAAGAATTTTCCACATTTTTTTGTGATCCACACAGTCAAAGGCTTTGGCATAGTCAGTAAAGCAGAAATAGATGCTTTTCTCAAACTCTCTTGCTTTTTCAATGTTCCAGCAGATGTTGACAACTTGATCTCTGGTTTCTTTGCTTTTTCTAAATCCAGCCTGAACATCTGGAAGTTCATGGTTCATGTACTGTTGAAGCCTGGCTTGGAGAGTTTTGAGCATTACTTTACTAGCATGTGAGATGAGTGCAATTGTGCGGTAGTTTGAGCATTCTTTGGCATTGCCTTCTTTGGGATTGGAATGAAAACTGACCTTTTCCAGTCCTGTGGCCACTGCTGAGTTTTCCAAATTTGCTGGCATATTGAGTGTAGCACTTTCACAGCATTATCATTTGGCATTTGAATTAGTTCAACTGGAATTCCATCACCTCCACTAGCTTTGTTCGTAGTGATGCTTCCTAAGGCCCACTTGACTTTGCATTCCAGGATGTCTGGCTCTAGGTGAGAGATCACACCATCGTGATTATCTGGGTCATTAAGATCTGTTTTGTACAGTTATTCTGTGTATTCTTGCTACCCCACCTTAATATCTTCTGCTTCTGTTAGGTCCATACCATTTCTGTCCTTCAATACACCCATCTCTGCATGAAATGTTCCCTTGGTATCTCTAATTTTCTTTAAGAGATCTCTAGTCTTTCCCATTCTATTGTTTTCCTCTATTTCTTTGCACTGATCACTGATGAAGGCTTTCTTATCTCTCTATTCTTTGGAACTCTGCATTCAAATGGGTATATCTTTCCTTTTCTCCTTTGCTTTTCACTTCTGTTCCTTTCTCAGCTATTTGTAAGACAACCATTTTGCCTTTTTCTATTTCTTTTTCTTGGGGATGATCTTGATCCTTGCCTCCAGTACAATGTCATGAACCTCTGTCCATAGTTCTTCAGGCACTTTGTCTATCAGGTCTAATCCCTTAAGTCTATTTCTCACTTCCACTGCATAATCAATTGTCAGGGATTTGATTTAGGTCATACCTGAATGGTCTAGTGGTTTTCCCCACTTTCTTCAATTTAAGTCTGAATTTGGCAATAAGGAGTTCATGATCTGAGCCAGTAATTTCTTGGTCTTGTTTTTGCTGGTTGACTAGAGCTTCTCCATCTTTGGCTGCATAGAATATAATCAGTCTGATTTCGATGTTGACCATTTGGTGATGTCCATGTGTAGAGTCTTCTCTTGTGTTGTTGGAAGAGGGTGTTTGCTGTGACCAGTGCATTCTCTTGGCAAAACTCATTTAGCCTTTGCCCTGCCTCATTTTGTAATCCAAGGCCAAATTTGCCCATTAGTCCAAGTATTTCTTGACTTCCTACTTTTGCATTTAATTCCCCTATAATGAAAAAGACGTCTTTGGGGGGTGTTAGTTCTAGAAGGTCTTATAGGCCTTCATAGGACCATTCAGCTTCAGCTTCTTCAGCATTACTGGTTGGATTACTGTGATATTGAATGGTTTGCCTTGGAAACAAACAGAGATCATTATGTTTTTGAGATTGCATCCAAGTACTGCATTTCAGACTCTTCTGTTGACTATGAAGGCTACTCCATTTCTTCTAAGGGATTCTTGCCCACAGTAGTAGATATGATGGTCATCTGAGTTAAACTCACCCATTCCAGTTCATTTTAGCTCTCTGATCCCTAAAATATCAATGTTCACTCTTGCCATCTCCTGTTTGACCACTTCCAATTTCCCTTGATTCATGCACCTAACACTAGTTATTATTATAAATAATTAATTTCACTAATTATTAGAAAATCAAAGCTGCAATGAGAGGTCACTTCATATCAATCAGAATGGCAATAAGATAATATTAAGAAATTAATCTATTGGAACATATACTTGTGGACCCTCTGGATAGACATTTGCCAGGTCTGTTGGAGTCAAACTCATCCATATGATAACTGAATGGACTCTTTGGCTACTGATGTATGAAAACTGTATATATTGAACTGTATATATTCTTTCTCCTGGTAAGTATATGAGAGCTGTCCTTTACAAGGCTGAAGCCACAGGCCAGATGAATGTTGCCCTCCTCCTAGCTTAAGAAACCCTCAGTAGCTTTCCACTGCATGTCCAATGAAGTTTACACTCATCAGCATAGCATGAGAGACCTTTCACTGTCTCTCCGTACATCTGGAAAGAAAGTGAAAGTGAAGTCACTGAGTCGTGTCCAACACTCTGCGACCTTATGGCCTATAGCCTGCCAGATTCCTCTGTCCATAGGATTTTCCAGGCAAGAATACTGGAATGGGTTGCCATTTCCTTCTCTAGGGGATCTTCCCGTCCCAGGAATCGAGCTCGGGTCTCCCACATTTTGGGCAGGCTCTTTATCATCTGAGCCACCAGGGAATCCGAGATTTTAGAGAACGTGGCAAAGAGAGAGAGGGACTTAGGAGCTCATAAGAATCAGATCTGAGTTCTGCCATTTACTGCCCTTTCGTCTTTGGGGCTAAGCCTCAGTTTCCTCATCTTTGGGTAAATTGTTCATTGGAACCTCCATCTCCCAGTGCTTTCATGAGGACTGAATGAAACAAGATATGTACAACCCTGAGAAGGCTGCCTAGTGACAGTAGGTTCTCATCAAACACTGTCCTACAGTTGGAACTATGCTAAGTCTCTCTGAATTCCTCTATGATTTACAAATATATTTTCTATCACATTCTTCCTCTCAGTCAGAGCTCCATTTGTGACATTCTCTCTGTGTGTCCATAACCCATTCTGCTAAATTCAGCCTTCTGAGTGAGTTTCTACCAGGTGGATCTTCTACCCTGACCTCACCCATCTTATCAAGACCCACTCCTGGAGGAAGTGATTCATCTATTTATCTATATCAAATCTGGTTTCCCATGATATTTCTTCTTGAGAATCAAATGTGGCTTTTACATCCTTCAGCCAATCTTTTAAAATTTTTATTTAATATTGGAGGTTATCTGTTTAACAACACTGTGATAGCTTCAGGTGCACAGCAAAGGGACTCAGCTGTACATATACATGTATCCAGCCTCCCTCCAACTTCCCTCCCATCAAAGCTGCCACATAACATTGAGTAAAGTTCCCTGCTCTATACAGTAGGTTCTTATTGGTTATCCATTTTAAATATAGCTGAAGAATGCTGGAGTGGGTAGCCTATCCCTTCTCCAGCAGATCTTCCCTGCCTAGGAATTGAACCAGTGTCTCCTGCATTGCAGGCAGATTCTATACCAACTGAGCTATCAGGGAAATCTAAATATAGCTGTGAGTACCTGTCTAGTCCTAATTCCCTAACTATCCCTTCCCTCCTGGTAACCATAAGTTTGTTTTCTAATTCTGTGAGTCCATTTCTGTTTTATAAATAAAATTGTATCATATCTTTTTTGATTCCACAGAAAAGGTACATCATGTGGTATTTCTCTTTCTTGCTTACATAATTGTAGGTTCCCAGAGGATAAAGATGCTTTTTTGTAACTCCGTATTCTCCAGAGGCATTGATAAAGCAGTATTCATCAGCTTGTCCTAGGTCATGCTGAAGTGACAAACAGTCCCCAAATCTCAGGAATTTATTGCAGTGGTTTATATTTTGCTCGTATGGATGTTAATGGTGGGTCAGTAGGAGCACCCCTCATTCTACCTTTGCACTGAGATCTAGGCTGAATATGCAATGTCTCTCTGGCACTTGAACTTCTCCAGACAGTGGGAAAAGAGTGATGGCAACACCCTGCAGTGGGTCATGGGACCACTTTTCTCTTATTGGCCAAAGCACATCATGTGGCTAAACTTGACATTCTTTATTGGTGGGTCTGGGGAGCATGTGCTCTTCCAGGATGGAGTACCCCACACTCCAGAGCAATAGGCGGGGGCCAGGGAAAGACAGTATCTATTTGAGCACATTGACTACAGTTTACCGCACTTACACATCTGAGATACTCGAGGAATAATACTTAAATGACTGTGTGGATCACAAAAAACTGTGGAAAATTCTGAAAGAGATGGGAATACCAGACCACCTAACCTGCCGCTTGAGAAATCTGTATGCAGGTCAGGAAGCAACAGTTAGAACTGGACATGGAACAACAGACTGGTTCCAAATCGTAAAAGGAGTACGTCAAGGCTGCATATTGTCACCCTGCTTATTTAACTTATATGCAGAGTACATCATGAGAAACACTGGACTGGAAGAAACACAAGCTGGAATCAAGACTACCAGGAGAAATATCAATAACCTCAGATATGCAGATGACACCACCCTTATGGCAGAAAGTGAAGAGGAACTAAAAAGCCTCTTGATGAAAGTGAAAGAGGAGAGTGAAAAAGTTGGCTTAAAGCTCAACATTCAGAAAACGAAGATCATGGCATCTGGTCCCATCACTTCACGGGAAATAGATGGGGAAACAGTGGAAACAGTGTCAGACTTTAT
>SJYV01021485.1:148850-176548 GCA_006410875.1 Neotragus pygmaeus | reverse complement strand
GCACCAGGCCCTTTACTGACCACATACAGCCTACATACTGTGCCCCTGTGGATGGGCAGGTAGGCTGTTTGTGGCACCTCTGCAGGATGTTGCCATGAGCATTCCTGTAAACCTCTCTCTGTGTGCACCTTGAGGAATTTTCTAGAAGCAGCATTGCTAGGTGCAGGCCATGAACACCTTCATTTTCACCGCTATACTTGCTCTCCAGAGTGAGGTGCAAGAGTCCTTTCATGGGCAGTGAGTCAGAAACCCTCTGTCCTATCTCCTCAAATCACTTGCTGCCACACACTAGCCTTTGTCGATTTGCGGGGTATGAAACGATGTCTTTGAATTCACTGCCATTTCCGATGAATAATAGTGAGGTTGAACTTCTTTTCATGTATTTATTTGCCATTTTGTTTCCTCTTTTGTGAACTGTCAATTTAAAATTCTCTACGCAGAGAGTCGGACACGACTGAGCGACTGAACTGAACTGAACTGAACTGACCCACTTTTCCACAAAGTTTTTTGTATTGACTTGGAAATACGCTTTATGTTCTAGGTACTAATATTCTGTCTGTTATATGCATGGACACCACCTCTTTCCACCAGCGAGCAGGGTAGGGAAGTTTCAGTATCCTTTTTATGTCTGGCTTTTTCCAACAGTATTCTCATTGTGAGATTTATCCATACTGTTGCGTGTGTCAATAACTCACTCCTTCTTATTGCTGAGTTGGATTCCATCAGATAGATGGAATATACAACAACATGTGTATCCGTTCCTGTGATGATGGACAAATGGGCTATTTCCACTTTGGGGCTTTTTATAAATAAAACTGCTATGAACACTCGCATGCTATCTTTCTTGGACACATGCTATCTTTTTCCTTGGGGAGACTGGCTGGATCACATGGTAGGTGTGTGTTTAACTTTTCAGTTCAGTTCAGTTCAGTTGCTCAGTCGTGTCCGACTCTTTGCGACCCCATGAATCGCAGCACACCAGGCCTCCCTGTCCATCACCAACTCCCAGAGTTCCCTCAGACTCAGTCCGTCGAGTCTGTGATGCCATCCAGCCATCTCATCCTCGGTCGTCCCCTTCTCCTCCTGCCCCCAATCCCTCCCAGCATCAGAGTCTTTTCCAATGAGTCAACTCTTCGCATGGGGAGGCCAAAGTACTGGAGTTTCAGCTTTAGCATCGTTCCTTCCAAAGAAATCCCAGGGCTGATCTCCTTCAGGAAACATTGGATTATTTCTGTGAAGTGGTTGCAGCAGTTTGCATCCCCACCAGCAGCATGAGTCCAGTTGCACCACTGCCTTACCAACCGTTGGTGCGGTGGGTTTTTTCATTGTAACCATTCCGTTGGGTGTGTATATAGATCTCTCTGGGGTTGTAATTTGCAACTTCCTAAGGACTAACGGCACCCCACTCCAGTACTCTTGCCTGGAGAATCCCATGGATGGAGGAGCCTGATAGGCTGCAGTCCATGGGGTCGCTAAGAGTCGGACACGACTGAAGCGACTTAGCAGTAGCAGCAGCAAAGATCTGCTATTAGAGCATCTTTCCCGGTGCTTATTTGCCATCCATGTATCTTTGAACTGTCCATTCAACTATCTTGCCCATTTTTTTTTAATGAGTTGTGTTCTTATTACCAAGTTTTGAGAGTTCTTCCTCTTCTTAGGTATATGATGTAGCAGTTATTTCTTTCAGCCTGTGGACTTCATTTTCACCCCTTTTACAATGTCTTTCAAACAGCACATGTTTAAAATCTTGATACAGTTAAGCTTTGTTTTTTGTTTTTGCTCTTATGGCTGAGATAACTTTTCCTAATGTAAGATTACAAAGATTTTTTTCCCTAAGTTTTCTTTTAGAAGTCATATGGCTTGGCTTTGTATTTAGGACTACCATTAATTTTTAGTTAATTTTTATAAATGATACAAGGCATACATTGAGCTTCTTTTTTCTTTTTGGCAAATGGTGTTCCAGCACCTTTTGAAGAAAGACCATCCTTTCTCCACTAAGTTACTTTTGTACCTTTGTTTCAAAATCATTAACCCATATGTGTATGGGTCTGTTTTTTGGACAGTCTACTCTATTCCAATAATATATTTGTCTAATTTTGTGTCTGTACCATGCTGTCTTAATTACTATAGCTTTTTAATGTCTTGAAATCATAAATGCTAATAATCCCTACTCTTTTTTTGTAAGTAGTTTTGCTTACTCTTGGATCGTTATAGTCCCATAAAGATTTTAGAATATGTTGATCAATTTTTTTAATAAAATTGTTTAGATTTTGTTTGAGACTTCACTGAATCTGCAGATGGATTCTGGGGTAATTAATCCATTAATAATACTGCATCTTCTGTCACATAAACAGAGCGTGTCTCTCTATTTATTTAGATCCTGTACTTCTTTCAGCAGGGTTTTATAGTTTTTCAACATAAAGTTGACCCTTGAACAACACAGGTTTGAACTATGAGGGTCCCCTGGTATGCAGATGTTTTTCAATAACTCAGTGCTACACAATCTGCTGTTGGCTGAATCCACAGGTAGAGAATCACGGATGCAGAGGACCAGCTATAAGGTTCTTCACAGATGTTCAGCTGGAGAGGGGTTGGCATGCCGTTCAAGGGCCAACTATGCAGGTCTTCCAAGTTCTCTTTACCAGATTTGTTCCTAAGTATTTCATAATATTGATGCCATGATAAACATATCTTTAAATTCAATTTCCACTTGTTTCTTGCTGTTTAAATAGACATTCATTGTTGTGTATTGATCTTGTATTCAGCAACATTGCTAAACTCAGTTATTAGTACTAGTAAGTTTTTCTTTATGTAGCTATCATTAGATCTGCTACCAAAAATTCATGAGTAAAAATCATTTTACTTCTTTCCAGTCTCCATGACCCTTTTTTTAAAATCATGCTTTATTGAAGTGACTGGAATGTCTACCACATGTTAAATAGAAGTCTTGAAAGCAAATGTCATTATGTTGTTCTTAATCTTGGGAGAAAACATTCAGTCTTTTATCACTGAGAAAGATATTAGTTGTGAGATGCTCACTGATGATTTTTATCAGGTTGAGGAATTTTCCTTGTATACTTGCTGACAGTTTTATCATCAGTGGGTGTTGAATTTTGTCAGATGCTATTGGGATGATCATATGTTTTGCTTTTAGTTTGTTAATATGGTAAATTAAATTAACTGACTTTCAAATGTTAAATCAGTCTTGCATTCCTGGTGGATAATCTCCACATGACCATGAGTTATCATTCTTTTATATATTGTTGGCTTTGATTTGATACAGTCATGTTTAAAACTTACATATCCACATACGTAAGAGTTATTAGTCTGTAGTTTTGTGGGGGATTTTGCGATATCCTTGTCTGATTTTGGTATCAGGGTAATGCTGGCCTCACAGAAGAAATTGGGATTTGTCTTAATTCATTTGGGCTGCGATAACAAAATACCAGTGACGGAGTGGTCAATACAATTCATTTCTCACAGTTCTGGAGGCTGGCCACCCAAGATCAAGGCACCAGCTGATTCAATGTGTAATGATGGCCCGCTTTTTGGTTCATAGGTGGTGCCTTCTCACTGTGTCATGTCAGAAGGGGGTCCTTGTAAGGACTCTCTGGAGTCTCTGCTGTAAGGGCACTAGCTGCATTCAGGAGAGCTTCACCCTCGTGTCGTAATCATTTCCTAAAGACCTCATCCCCAAGGGCTGTCACCCTGGGCCGTAGGTTTTAAATTTGGGCAACTATCTAGTACATAGTAAAAAGTATTCTCTCCACTTTAATTTTCTGAGGGTTTGTATAGAACTGATATTATTTCTTTCCTAAGTACTTGGTAGAATTCATCAGTGAAGCCGATGGGGATTCTAGCTCTTTGTAGAGAAGTTCTTACCTCTAAATTCAATTTCTTTAATAAATACAGGGCTATTCTGGCTATCTGTTTCTTCTTGGATAAATTTATGTCTTTCATTCCCAAATTTCAAATCGGAATTTGCCCATTTTGTCAAAGTCATCAAACTTACTGGTAAAAGTTGGTTCATGATGTTACTTCATTACTGCTTTAATGTTCATGGGGTCTTTGGTGAAGTCACCTTTTAAAATCCTGACATAGTAATGTGTGCCTTCTCTCATTTTTTTTTCTAATTATTCTAGTTAGAAGTTTATAAAAGTTACTCATCTTCACTAAGAACTAGCTGTTGATTCATTGATTTTCTCTTATTTTTATATTTCTTTGATTTTCAGTCTGATGCTTCTCATTTCATTTCTTCTGCGTATTTTGGTTTAATTTACTTTTCTCTTTCTAGTCTCTCAAGGTGAAAGTTAAAGACATTAAGTTCAGGCATTTCTTATTTTCTAATGTAGTCAATTATTGCTATAAATTTCCTCCTGAGTATTGGTGTAAAGGCATCCCCCATAGTTCTTATATGGTGAATTTTCATGTTAATTTCCTTCAAAATACTTTCTAATTTCCCTTTTCCCATTGACTCACACATACCTTATATGTGTCTTATTTAATTTTTTAATATTTCAGATACATTTCTACTATTTATTTTCAGTTTAATTCCATTGTGATCTGAGTACATATTTTATATGACTTGAATCCTTTGAAATGTATTGTGAATTGTTTTATGGCCTAGAATGTGGTCTATCTATCTTGATAAATGCTTCATATGCCCTTGAAGATACTGTGGATCCTGCTGGTGGTGATGGAGGTTTCTATAAACGTCAGTCACATGGAGTTGGTTGATAGTTCAAATGTTCTATGTACTTAGCATTTTGCTGTGAGCTTGTTCTATCACTCATTGAGAGAGGCACATTAAAATTTCCAGCTATAATTGTGACTTTTTCTACTTCTCATTTCAACTCTTACCAGATTTTTCTTTGTGCATTTTAAAGCTCAGTTACCAGGTGCCTAAACGCTTAGGGTCATGTTTTCTTGACGACCTGATCACAACATGACTTGGTCCTGGTAATACTGTTTTCTGAAATCTAGTTTACCTTATATTAAGAAAGCCACTTCCAACCTGTAAATTAACAGAGCAAATCTGCACAAAACTGATCAGGGAGGAGAGGCCTCCCAGACGCCCTCTCTCTGCATACATTTCCCCAGGTACTAACCGCTTGCATTAGCGTGGTACCTTTGTTGCACTTCACTTACAAAATTGGTGCACTAAATAGCAAACNGTAAATTAACAGAGCAAATCTGCACAAAACTGATCAGGGAGGAGAGGCCTCCCAGACGCCCTCTCTCTGCATACATTTCCCCAGGTACTAACCGCTTGCATTAGCGTGGTACCTTTGTTGCACTTCACTTACAAAATTGGTGCACTAAATAGCAAACACTGATACACTGAGTATCATTAACATTAGCCCAGCATTTACATTAGGATTCACCGCTGGGCTCTTCCCAGCCCTCCACACCCCCATCCAAAACCATGACAGCCATGGGGCACGTGCCCCTCACAGCCCCTCACAAACTCCAGAGCTGGGCTCCACTGAGAACCCCTCTGCCTCCTCCCACCTGCCCAGGTGGCCTCACTGGCCTTGTTTGTCTGTCTGCTACTGCTTTTGCAGGTGGGGAGGAGTGGAGGGGGGGGCAAGGGCAGCCCTGGCTCCAAGCCCAGGAGCAGGCTCTGACCTGAGTCCCACCGAGACCTCAGCGCCATTCAGCTGTGGGAACCGAGTGTGCATCCCCTGCCGCCTGGTTCTGAACCGAGCCCAGCACACCTGCAGCTTCACTTCTGTTTGTTGCTTTGCATTTTTTTCCTATAAGAAATATGACTTACGTCTCTGGCCGCCACCTAGAAGCCAGCACACGTGGCCCATGGGGACGGTCCCTGCCTGTCTCTCGCCCCACCCTAGCTCCTCCCAAGGCCTCTCGCCAGCTGAACCCACCCCACCCTCACACCTTGCCTGTACCTGTGCTCCCGTCACAACCCCAGCCCCATTACAGCTCTTGTGGCTCGGGCGGGCATCACTTCCTCCAGGAAGCCCCTCGGGTGTGGGTCTTCCGCAGGGCCCCCGTTCACTGTCCACACTCGGGTCACGGCTGCTCTTCCTCTGTCTCTCTTGGCTGGCAGACGGGGGTGCCTTCTTCACGGCCGCGTGTCTGGCCCCGGCACGGCCTCAGCACAGAGCAGACACTTTGTAAGTGACGTGGAAAACTTCCTGACAGCCCTCAGCAGGTGCTGTAGGGACAAGACCCTGCTTGACTTTCAGTGGCCCCCAGCACAGCGCATCACAGGCACCCCTCAATGCGAGGTCCCCTTGTGTCTCCTGTCTGTGTTTGCCCATTCCCCTGGGAGGGATCATTCAAACAGCAGCCTCCACCATCCTGCCTGGACACCCAGGGAGCATCAGGGCAGAATCCTGGGCAGTCCAGCTTCAGCTCACCAGAGCAGAAGAAAGTTCGCTCCAGGAGCAGAAGGGAGACACAGGTCCTAAACAAGGGACAGGCTGGCTCAGGGCGAGGCTACGCCAGAGGCCAGGATGTCCAGTGAGCCTAGCACAGCCAGCCTGTCCCCTGGATGCAGTCAGACACACCCTTGGAAGGGTTCTCTGTGCACTGGGGCCTCTCTCTCCAGCCAGGAGCAGGGCGAGTGTCCCTGTCCTCCAGACGCTCATGGTGAGAGGTAAGTAAAAAGTAGAGGGTGACATTCAGAAAGAGATGGGAGCTGGTGGGGGGTCTCATTGGCACAGGCTAGTGGTGGGGCATTAGGGTGTAGGCAAGGCCCCTGAGAAGGTGTTCTTTCTGCTGAGACCCTGCAGGGTGAAGAGCATGGTGCAGAACTCCAGGGACGAGCACCGCAAAGCCCCAGAGATGCATGAGCACCGTGGGCCAGGAGATGGGCTGAGGCTGCTGGAGCACAGAGGGAGCTCATGGGCGCAAGGTGGGGTCTGGTGTTAGGAGTCCAGGGGGCCCTGCGGAGTGAGTGGGTGCAGCGCACCTTNTGCTCCTGCCCCGAAATGGTGGGAAGAGAGCATCCTCTCTTATTGAAAATGTTGAATAAATGCCTCCAGTGTTTTCCCAGGCAGGGGAAGGCCTGGTGAAAAGGGGGCTGTCCCGAGCAGCCCCTCCTCCTGGGGGTCTGGGGAGGAGACAGAGAACCTGGCCACCAAGCCTGCTCTCCTCTGCGGCTTGCAGAGTTCAGCACAGTCTCCTGGGTCCCCGCCCCGACACCATTGTTCAGTCGCTCAGTCGTGTCCTACTCTTGGCAACCCCGTGGACCACAGCAGGCCAGGCTTTCCTGTCCTTCACCAACTCCCAGAGTTTGCTCAGACATATCCATTGAGTGGGTGACGCCATCCAACCATCTCATCCTCGTCATCCCCTTCTCCTTCCGCCCTCAATCTTTCCCAGCATCAGGGTCTTTTCCAGTGAGTCAGCTCTTCGCATCAGGTGGCCAAAATATTGGAGCTTCAGCTTCAGTATCAGTCCTTCCAATGAATGTTCAGGGTTTATTCTGCATCCTACAAATAGATGTCACCCTCCTTATTGGGTTACATCATCTGGGAAAGGTGAAGGGGTTTTGCAGATGTGATTAAGGTTCCTAGTCAGTTTGTCTTGGGGTTGAGTCAAAGGGAGATTACTGAAGGTGGGCCTGGCCTAATCAGAAGAGAGCCTTAAGAGGATGTGGTGTTTCCCAAGCTCAGAGGCTTTAAGCAACAGAGACTATCTCTCCTGCCAATCGTGAAGAGGCTAGGCACCCAGAATCTTGCAGTTTCCACAGAGTGACTCCTCCAGAATCACAGGAGCTTGGGGGAGGACCCTGAGCCCCAAGGAGACACAGCCTAGAGACACCAGGGTGCACCTGGGAGACCCTGAGTGGAGGACCCGGGAAGGCAGGCCCAGACTCTGGCCCCACTGAATCAGTGGAGAACAAATGCATGTCGTGCTGCATATCCAGGGCCGTGGCAGTGACTCACAGCATGGAGCTGGCTTGCTCACCCCCTGGGGGCACAACCAGACTCTCCCCAGTCTCCTCACAGTCAGGTGCAACCTAACGGAACACGGATGAAGCACATGTGGCTGCTGGCAGGCTTGGCCCATCTGGAGACTCCACGCTGATGCCCGGGCCCAAGGAGCTTAAGCTGTCTTTCCTGGTGGCTCAGATGGTAAAGAATCCGCCTGCAGTGCAGGAGGCCCAGGCTCGATCCCTGGGACAGGAAGATCCCCTGGAGAAGGGACTATCTACCCACTCCAGTATTCTTGCCTGGAGACTTCCACGGAGTGAGGAGCCTGAAGGGCTACAGTCCATGGGGTTACAAAAAGTCAGACTTGACTGAGCGTCTAACACACTCACTGGAGGCTGCAGAAGGCAGGGTTCTCCAGGGACACAGAACAGGGAGGCAGACATGTGTATCTAAGAGGTTTATCCCCCAAACTGGCTTATGTGCCTGTGGGGACTGGCAGGTCTGAAATCCACAGGGCAGCTGGGAAAGCGAGAAACTCAGGCCGCTGAGAGGCAGAATTGCGGCTTCCTCGGGAAACTTAGTTTTGCCCTTCAGGCCTTCAACTGGTTGGCCGAGGCCTACCCAGATTATCAAGGATAACCCCCGAACTTACCATCCAGAAATGCAGGTATTAATTGCAGATATAAAATGTCTTTACAGCAACATATAAATCGATGCTTTACTGAATAGTTGATACAAGAGCCTGGCCACACTGACACAGGAGACTAACCATCCCGGGCCAAGCATTGAGGGTGGAGAGGCAGGGGCTGGCGGAAGCCTGAGCCCGTCCCTGCACGCCCACATAGAGGGGGAGCCACAGAGGGACCCCGCTAGGATGTGACCTGAGTTGGAAACACATCTCTATTGTGTAGGCCCAGCATGGCCAGCCCTGTAACAACACACACAAGAGGCCTGCCCGGGGTTCAGCAGGCTGACCCAGGTCGAAGCCCTCCAACAGGCGCTGTCCACCCTCCGCTCACGGCAGAGAGAGGGCAGCAGAGACAGACCCCGCCAGGGGGCCAGAATCTCAGCGTCCCATACACAGCACTCCCGCTGCCCTCCCACTGGTGTCTACACCACGTCCCGGCTGCAGGCGTCCATCCACCACTTCAGAGGCCCCTCGCCTGACCAGGGTCCAGGACTACCGCCCCATTTGAAACAAGCGGGTATACATAACTGAAGGCTCCAGCAAGTGAGTCTCAAGCCCCCGGGGGCCACGCGGCAGGGCTGTGCCTTGCACCCANAGCAGCAGCAGCAGCAGCAGGTCAAAATATACCCTGAAGGGCTTCCCTGGTGGTCCAGTGGTTAAGACACCAGCTGCCAATGAAGGGAACATGGGTTCAGTCCCTGATCGGGGAGGATCCCACATGCTGTGGAGCAACTGAGCCCACGTGCCACAACGACTGACCCAGCACTGCAACAAGAGAAACCACGGCAATGAGAAGCCCATGCTCCGCAACTAGAGAGCAGCCTCCACTAGCGGCAACTAGAGAAAGCCCACATGCAGTAATGAAGACCCAGCACAGACATAAATAAATTTAAAAAGTAATCTTCAAAAAAAATATTCCCCTTAAGAGAGAAGAGTGGGGGAGAATGGATACATGTACATATGGCTGCTGTCCACCTGAAACAATCACAACATTGTTAATCGACTATACACCAATATAAAATAAAAAGTTTAAAAAATATTCCCCTTGATAATTAATTAATTAGTAGCATACAAAGTTGCTTTACATGGGAAGAAATTAATTTTCCAAGCAGCAAAGGGAAATCTATAGATTTAGTTGAAACGTGGCCAAGTGTATCAACTTGAAAAATTAATTCTCTGGCCAGATTGTATTGACTTCATCTGTACCCCTCCAGGAGGAGTTAAAGACATTAAAGATTTTGCAACTAAGGAACCAGTCTGGCCTTTTTAGTCATCAAGAAGTGGGGGGCCTTTTCAAGCTACCAGAGTAAAGTGATTTCAACACCCTGAAAAATCCCCCAGAATTTAGAGGGAGAACTGGAAGGTCATTTTGGCCTGAGCCAAAGGAAAAGAAAGATATTTTTTAATTAAGAAGTCAAAGTAAGGATGAAATGCCTTTGGTCTAATTTCTCTTCTAGTCGCTAAGAGACGCCAGGAAATGTGTGAGGGCTAAGCTATCTTTAATAATAACCCAGATTCTTCAGGAAGCCCCTCCTGGGTGGGCTTTTCTATAGACCCTTCCCCCAGGAGAGGCTCCTCTGCAGGGGTGAACGTTGACCCCAAGCAGGGTAGCCTAGAGCAATCATTACAGCCAGGGATGGAGCGGGAGGTCGGAGCATCGACACCTGGCGCTAGAGTGGGCGGCGTGGAGGAGGGGCTTGGAGGTACGCACCTGGAGGAGGGATGCGCTTGGTCATGCTGTTGGGCAGAAGCCTGGCGCTGTTCCCTTTGTCACATTACTGAGGGATCTCGCCCTCCCCCGCCCCAACACCGCCTTCCTGCTACAGTGGATGGAGGACACCTCCATCCAGCCAGGATGGGGGCGGGGCAAGGCGGGACGTCACCCAGGGCGGGGGGACACCAGGGGTTGCGCCCTGAAAGGGGCGGCCNCCTTTGTCACATTACTGAGGGATCTCGCCCTCCCCCGCCCCAACACCGCCTTCCTGCTACAGTGGATGGAGGACACCTCCATCCAGCCAGGATGGGGGCGGGGCAAGGCGGGACGTCACCCAGGGCGGGGGGACACCAGGGGTTGCGCCCTGAAAGGGGCGGCCCCGCTGTGCCTTCCAGACGCTGGGCCAGTTCTATTTGGAGACTGTCTGCTCAGAGGCTGGGTTTGCCACATCAGTGAGGACCAGTCCCAGCCCGGGAAGTTGCTTTCTAAAATAGCCTTCCCCTGTGTTCAGAATGAAGCTGAACCCATTAATTCCAAACAAAGTTCCGTCCGGGCAGAATCAGCCTGGCCTGGGAAGCCCGGGCGGCTTCGAGCCCTGACTCCCTGTTGGTGAGTTTGTCTAAACAGCTCCCAGGAATGGCTCTCGTTACAAGGAGGGCCCCACGCAAACAGACAACCCTTTCCTCTACACACGGCAATTTGGGATCATCTGTTGCTCTCTGCTCCTTTTTTTAATCATTTGGACTGTAAAGTAATTAAAGGGATAGACGTTCCAAAAATAAAAACGATCTCCAGCCGAGCTTTCTAATTCTAACGTAAGCACACGTATCATTTCAGGCTATCCAGGGAACCCTAGGGCAGGTACGATTCAATAAAGCGTTTTGCAGACGTTTTCTGACGCTCACTCGGGCCCCTGAATTTTTTTGAACTTTANGCATCAGCACTGGGTGGGTGCTGGTGAGCGTCCCGGCTGCTCTCCGGGGGTGGGGTGGGGGGAGACGCTGCCCTGTCCACCTGGGGCTGCTGTCAAGGCCGGCTCCAGGGATGCCAGTGTCTGGGCGCTTGGCCCCCTGAGCAAGGGTTGCAGCGAACTCACTAACGTGTTTCCCCTCGAGCTGAGCCTGCAGCGACCAAGGGTGCGGAGGAAAGGGTCCACAGGACCCCGGCTCTCTCGGCCCACCCGCCTCCTGGCTCTCTGCTGCCCAGGCTCGCTCTCTCTCTCCCCGTATCTCTTGCCCTCTCCTCCTCTCCCTCACTGCCTTCCTCCCTCTGATCTCAGGCCTGGCAGTGCCTGCCAGACCCCGCCCTCGGCTCCCAGCACCCACGGGGAGAGCGGGAAGCAGCACCGCCTCACGTTACATCAGGCCGCCTCGTGTCCGGTCATGCTCTGTCCTGTTGTATCACGCTGTGCTGAGCCTGCCGCCCCTGTTTCCCTCGGCGGCCTGAGACAGCAGGCCAAGGTCTGCGTGGAGCCAGAGAGAGGCTCCCTTCAGAAGGCTCCCCAGCAAGCAGGACCCCAGACTCAGATTGTATATCTCACAGACTCTCCCACCAGGCTTGCTCCCCACGTGACTGTGAGCTCTGGGTGACACCACACCTGCCTCCCCTCTGCACCCAGCTCCCCTCTCCAGGCCCACAAAGGATGAGTCAGCATGGAGTCTCGCCCACCTCTGGACTAGTTGCCCAGCAGCCCCAGACTGGACAGCTCCCCCGGCCCAGAGGGGGACCCAGAGGAGGGGCTGGTCCCACCCACCACCCAGCACCTCCCATCCCTCCCTCAGCCTCATCTCCACCACTTCAGATGCGGCTCTGAACCCAGGGCCGCAAGTGGAGCTGCAGGGCGCACCCCATCCCATCCCGCGGATGACGGACGCAGGTCTGGCCCCACCTGCCCTCTGCTCCCAGCTCCCAGGCCCACAGCACAGCACTGGAGCTTCCCTGACCATCCCAGGCCCTTGGGCCACCTTTGTCTTAGCTGTGTCCTCTGCCCACGCTTTCCCCCGCACCCTGACCCCTTCAGTCCGATGCCCTGCTTCCTACCTGACCCTCAGGATTCCTTCCAAAACCGTCCAGGAGCCCCAGCAGTGGCTGCCGGCTCTAAAGGTGCCTATAACCTCCACTCTCGCTGCTCTTAGTGAAGACAGCAGGTCCTCAGCACACCTCGATTCGGTGTCCAGCCCCCAGCTCGGTTCTCACACTTGTGAACTTGTTTAATCATCACAGCCTGCAGGTCTGGCCGGCTGCTGTCACCTTTTATGGCCAAGGAAACCGGGGCTCCTGGGGCAAGGTGTGGCGGCCTGGCTGCAGCATTCCTCCGACCTCACGCACCCTCATCTCCCTCCTCTGCAGCCTGGATCCCTCGTCCCCTGCGCCCGCTGCCCAGGATGCGGCTGACCAAGCAGGGGCAAATCCGCCGAGCCTCAGGAACCTCGATGCTCAGGAGCGGCAGGTGTAGAGCTTGGGGAACCCCGTTAGGCTCCAGCGAAGCCTAGCCCGAGACCCTCACCCCACTGCCATCCCCTCCCTGAGCTCCCAAGCCCAGCCTCTCACCAGCACAGTCACAAAAGCATCTTAAAACCCTAAAGCCCAGACAAATGTTTATCTTAATAAGCTGCAAACAACAAGATGAGGCCCCGAGTGAGCGCAGAGAGCTGCCGTGGGGACTGGCTTCTCATAGCTATCAATTCCTGAAGTGGAGACGGAGGCGTCAGGGGTCCAGCGGCCAGGCAGGAAGAGGATCCACAGGGCCACGGTGCAGGAGGTGGGCCAGGCCCCCGAGCAGACTCTCGGCCCCCAGGCACCCCTTGTGTCTCCCATGGGGGCCAGGCAGGCCAGAGTCAGTCCTGGGCCCAGCAAGGCCTGGTCTGATAGGGTGTGACCCT
Source organism: Neotragus pygmaeus (assembly GCA_006410875.1). Taxonomy (NCBI): domain Eukaryota; kingdom Metazoa; phylum Chordata; class Mammalia; order Artiodactyla; family Bovidae; genus Neotragus; species Neotragus pygmaeus. The sequence continues at coordinate 163,360 of SJYV01021485.1, read as the reverse complement.
TCTCCAAAAATGCGTTCTGGCCACTTGTCACCGTCATGCACAGCGAACTTGCTCCACCTCGGGTAAGAAGAGCCTGGAAACAAAAGGCTTTCCTGCCTTGGGTTCCAATCCTGCTCTGGACTCACCTGCCAGGACATCTCATCTGCCGACCAGAGGTGAGAGGCTCCCCCTGGCAGGGGGCCCACGATGACAGGAAAGACTGATGGTCGTGTCCCTGTTTGGATGCATCACGACAAGGCCACGCCTCTAAAGGGGATCCTAGTGCCCAGAGAGGCCGTGCTTCCGGGTGCCCACACGAATGCCGACACGAGGGTACAAAGGCCCTGCATGCATGCCACACCCTCACCAATTACTATCGCCTGCTCCCTGAACATCTGAGTTCAGAGTGCTTCCTTCGCATTTCAGATCTCCAAAAGTTCCAGACAAGCCAACCCCACCGCTAAAAATAGACCTGCTCACTGGAGACAGTTTGATGAGGTTGAAAGTCATCCCCTCGGGCAGCAGGATCAGCAGAGCAGGGGTGAGGACGAAGCTCTGGGAAACAGGGCGACGTCCTCACCCTCGCCACGCCCCTGCCCCAGGTGCCACGGCCCCAAGAGGTGGCGGCTTGGCAGCGGTGAGAAGAGGCAGCCTGCTCCTGCGTGGCCGGCTTGGGACGGACGGGGCTGAAGCGCGACCCTGTGGCTATTGCCAGGAGCCCAGCTTCCTGCAGGCCGTGGGGCGTGGCCTGAGACGTGGGGACACGGTAGACAGTGGCTCCCGGGTGACCCTCAGGTCGGGAAGCCGGAATGGGCTCCGGCAGCTCCGGGCCTCTTGGCAGGAGGCCCAGGTCCTTTTGTCAGCCTATAGAGGGCTCTCAGGGACCCTTGGATGTGCCTGCGGACCCTGTCCATGGTCCCCAGACTCTGAGCAGCCAGGGAAGATCTGAGGATGATGGCCGTGCGGCACCCCAACACCCCCTCAGAGGGCACCAGGGGTGGAGTCAGCCTGTAACTTCTGACCCAAACCGGGACACGATGAATACCGAAGCTGGGACCAGAGGCCCAAAGGAGGCAGCTGGTGGCCCTCCAGATGAAGACGGGACAGCCGCTGTGTCGTTAATGGGAAGTCTGCCTCTGTTCCTGGGCTGGTGCCTAGGGACACGTCTTTTACACAAATACTGGTCACGTTTATGACAGGAGCACACAGTTCAGCGCACGGCCTTTGCATTTGTCTCATGAGCGCCCTCCTTGTCCCCAGGGACCAACACTTCCCTGCCCATCGGAATGTATTAGTCATGTTCACACCTACCAGTCTGCCCCACCCATGGAGGAGGGCATCCCTGTGCTGGGGGAGTGAAGAGACCTGAGTCTGCCGCAAGTGTGACTTTCCCCCCATTGTAATTTGTTTTTCACAACTCTGTGATCCCAGTTAAAGTAACCCTGGGTCGTGCAGAAATAATCAACCACACACCATTTCCTTTGGGGTTAGCCAGGCTTTTGCAAAACACGTTTATCTTATCAAAGGTAACATAGCCAAGTAAGGAAAAATTCGGAAAATAGCTGAGTAAAATAAAGCAAGTTTTGCCTGTAACCCACCAGGCAAAGATAACTCTTGTTAATATGTGGGGCCATGTCCTTTCATTATTTTTAATGCACCTTTCTTCACAGCCATTTTGAACAGGGTGGCGAATATTTTTTTACATTGGTGGAATCATATTGTACTCTATTACCCGTTAGGTTTTGTTCCCCACAAGTGTTCTCTGTACACACTCTTAGCAAACATTATTTTTAATGGCTGTAATATTCTTTCAACTGGATAAACCACTGTTTGCTTAAACATTCCCCATGTTCAAATGCTTAGGTTGTTTCTAATTATTTTGCTAAAAATACGTATTTTTGTGTTTTTAGGATTACTTCCTCGGGATAGCATCTGAGAAATTAAGCTGTGGGTCTAAAGGAGCATTTTTAAGTGTGTGATGTGCGTTGCCAAGTGTCTGCTCAGGGGGCTGGTCCAGCAGGGCTCTGACTGCTCATCTTCGCATCCTCAGCTCACATCAGACGTTACGGTGTCTTAATGTCTGTTCCCCTTTATTAGCAGGAACCGGCACTTTATTTCCATGTACGTTTCCTTTATGACTGGTGAGGGAGGCCTCTTTCCCCGTGTTTGTTTTCCTAATTATATTTAGGCTTCTTGTGAATTGGGTAACTGCGTCCTTGACTGGTGAGCTGTTTGAGATTAGTGCGTGTTCTGATCACTTTTTATAGACTCTTCACACTCGAACAGCGTTAACTGTTAGGACGCTGTGTTCCTGAGCATTCACTTCTCCCTGTTGTACTTGCTCTCCCTTCACCGCCTTTCTTGTGTTCACCGGATGTAGAATTTTCATCTTTACGTAGTTCAACACGTCCTTCCTTGCACGTGTGAATCTGTCGACTGTTCCCCGCTTCGGGTGTCCTCCCCTTTTACATTCTGGCAAGCATTCAGGCCTATCTGATTCTAGATCTGCTGATTTCAAGTGTGTACTTTAACACTGTGGCTTGAAAGTTGGCATTTATCTGGGTTCTTAGACCAAGATGATGAGCTGATTGTCTGCTTACATCTCCTAGAAGAAGTTGGAAATGTAGGCTTTCCTCCCCACCTCAGGCTCCAAAGACCATGATGAGAGAGAGGAGGGGCTTGGAAAACAGGTGAGATGCTAGCACTGGGCCTCCAGGAAGTGTGAATGTCTGCACTGCATTTTTTTCCCCAATTTTTTGGTGGTGTTATTGTTGTGCTTACATACATATAACATAAAACCTAACCATCTTAACTATTTCTAAGAGGATAATTCAGAGGTATTAAACATATTCATCACATGCAACCATCCATCTCCATAGATCTCTGCATCTCGTAAAATGGAAACCCTGTACCTGTTAAACCCACATATACCATTAAACATCAACTCCCCATTCCCCCACCAGGCACTGGTCCTCCTCTTTCTACTTCCCATCTCTTCGAAGTTGACTCCTCTAGGGACTTTATCAGAGAAGGCAATGGCACCCCACTCCAGTACTCTTGCCTGGAAAATCTCATGGATGGAGGAGCCTGGTAGGCTGCAGTCCATGAGGTTCGCTAAGAGTTGGACACGACTGAGCGACTTCACTTTCACTTTTCACTTTCATACATTGGAGAAGGAAATGGCAACCCACTCCAGTGTTCTTGCCTGGAGAATCCCAGGGACGAGGGAGCCTAATGGGCTGCCGTCTATGGGGTCGCACAGAGTCGGACACGACTGAAGCGACTTAGCAGCAGTAGCGGCAGGGACTTTATACAAGTGAAATCATACAGTCTTTGTGCTTTTCTGACTGGTTTATTTTACCAAATATAAGGCCCTCAAGGTCCATTCACATTGTAACAGGCATCAGGATTCCTTCCCTTTTAAAGCCTGAATAATATTCCATTATGTGGATGGGCCACATTTTCTTAACCCTTTATCTGTGATGACACTTCCATGACCTCTTTGCCTTTTTAAATTGTTTTTCCCCTGAATGACCTTTCTTCTCAAGTCATCATTTGTGTTTGTTTTAAGCCAGAAGTTTCCAACTAAGGGCAGTTTGGGGCCCCCGGGGGGCATTTGACAATTTTAAGTCATCACACCTGGGAGAGCAGAGGCTGCTGTCACCTAATAAATAGAGTCCAGGGAGGCTGCTCACCATTCCACAAAGCACTGGCCAGCCCTTTCCCATTCCCCAGGAAAGGATTATCCAGCCCAAAATAGCAACAGTGTCAATTAAGAAATCCTGCTTTAAATCAAGGGCTGTCTTCCCTAGATAAATCGGCTAAAATTATGCTAAAAAACAGTCAAATGTCAGTATGTCTGAGACAGCTAGTTTTCCTGCAATGTCCTTCTCTCTTTTTTTCTTGAACAGAATGTTTAGCTGACACACAGTCAGAAGACAGAGATGACACATCCCAGTCCTCCTTGTCACTGGATTCCGCCATGAGACTCTGGCCAAGAAGATGCGAATACAAGTGTCAAGCTTCCCTTCAGGAACCCATTATGAAGACAGCTGCCACTCACACTTTGCCTCTCCCTTCTGGTATCCTGGAATGCAAATGTGATGGCTGGAGCTGCGGAACCCTTTTTGTACCATGGAGAGGCTTTGGAAATGGAGGCTGTGTTTTGTGAATCCACTAAGACAGAAGGGAGGATACAAGGCCCCCTGAGACCTGTGCAGTGCAGGCAGTCCTGGAAAATATGCCTCCAGGCTTTATGAAAAAGGGAGAAATATACTTTTTTCTTATTTGCTGCTGCTGCTAAGTCGCTTCAGTCGTGTCCAACTCTGTGAGACCCCATAGATGACAGCCCACCAGGCTCCTCCGTCCCTGGGATTTTCCAGACAAGAACACTGGAGTGGGTTGCCATTTCCTTCTCCAATGCGTGAAAGTGAAAAGTGAAAGTGAAGTTGCTCAGTCGTGTCCGACTGTTCGCGACCCCATGGACTGCAGCCTACCAGGCTCTGCCGTCCATGGGATTTTCCAGGCAAGAGTACTGGAGTGGGGTGCCATTGCCTTTTTCTTATTTAGGCCGCTGCTATTTTGAGTCCTTGTGACTTACCACTAAACCTAATTGTTGCAAGCGGTGACACAGGAAATGTTTGTGAAGATTTCTTATGAAATCCCAGCATGAAGTTGGATGAGTTAAATAGAATANTGCCTTTTTCTTATTTAGGCCGCTGCTATTTTGAGTCCTTGTGACTTACCACTAAACCTAATTGTTGCAAGCGGTGACACAGGAAATGTTTGTGAAGATTTCTTATGAAATCCCAGCATGAAGTTGGATGAGTTAAATAGAATACAATATGCAGACTGCTTAGCTGATCACTTGGTACATAGAAGGTAACAACTAACTAACTGAGCTATCATGAGCCACACTGTGTGGCAGGCAGCATGCCACACATCTTGTACCCAGTATCTCAATCCTTCCAGCAACCCACTAGGAAGGTGTGCTATGGTTGCTATTATTGATGAGGGAGCAGAAATGCAGATGATTTGCAATACACTGGGGACACAGGGTCAGGGTAGAATAGGTTCCATCCCTGCATTGTGTCCACTCCACCTCGGTAAACACTGGAGACTCCAATCAGGAAATATTTAGGATCCAGCCACTATGGACACAATCCCTTTGCTTGATGATCTTGTTTCATTCCAATTCTGTGAGCTTTTTGTTGTAGCCCAAAGAGGCTGCTTCAGCTCCAACCATCACATGTGAATTCCAGGATACATTTCCAAACCTGTGGGGTATTTTTTATGGTGTCCAGGTTGCCATAAGAAACTGTGGCACAGAGTGGCTGAGTGACCTGTACAGGATCACACAGTAAGTGGCAGAGTTGGGACTCAAATTCAAATGGGTTTAATATCAGAGTCTGTGCACTTAGCCACCAAGCTAAACTTAGTCCTGGAAAAAACACCAGTGACAGAGACAAGAAGCAGAGAACACCAGCTCTGGTCACAGCAGCGCCAAGCGGCAGAATGAAATGCCTGACACATGCCGACTCACTCGTGAACTCCGCTCACAACAATGCCGCCCCACAGATAAGGAAGCTGAGGCTCAGAGAGGCCAGCAGGGCTACCAAAGACCACTCAGCAAGGCATGGAGGGGCAGACCTGTGTGGCCCTGGATGCTGCTCTCCTGTCTCCTGACTCCTCCTGAACTTTGCAGCCACCGGAATCTGCGTCCTTGGTCTGGAATCCCCGCTCTTGTCAACAAGTATCGGGCTGCCGGACCTCACCCAGTGTCTTCCCCTCGCCTGCAGGACTCTTCCTTGGCCGGGTTTTCTGCTTTCATCCCTGAAGCACACATGGAGGTCATGTGCTGTGAGAGGAACTATTCACCGAGCCTCCCTGGAGTCCCCATGCCATCGCGGCAGACTCCATGGTGGCCCCAGTCGTTACTGTGAAACACAAGAAAGTGAGCACATTTCTCACTGATGTGGAGACAGCTGGTACATCTGGTACTGGGGAAGAGGAGAGAACACTGTGAATTAGGGTAGGCAGGGAAGGCTTCCTGGAGGAGGTGAGCTTTGGCTTTCCAACCTGCAGAGAGGGAGGCAGGTTCCAGGCAGGAGGCCCAGAGGGTCTAAGTCCTGATTCCAGGATCCTGGCTTCCACGGAGGTGATCCAACTTCCTGGCCTCAGGGAGTGGAGGGAAGAAGGTCGAGGAAGGTGGGCTCCATCACTCTGGAGTGTGCTGCCAGCTCATTTGGGTAGTTAGGCGCTAAAAAGGGTGTAAAAGTGACTTACGAGCTGAAATCAGGTGTTCAGGCATAAACACGCCAAAGCCCATGATTGATTTGACTGGGTAAATAGCTTTTGTAATTGGTATGTTTTTTATTAAATTTTAAAAGCTGGATATTTATGTGAGTGGGAAGTGTGAGCATACTGAATGGGCGTGCCTGTACCTGGACGGGCCTCCCTGCTGGCAGAGACCCAGGACCAGAAAAGGTGTTTCCGGTGGTCCAGCTGTCAGGACCCTGAGGGGCCTCCAGGGAGGACAAGGAGCAACCCCATTATCCCGGGTATGAGAGTGGCTCACCCACCCGTCCTAGCACTTGAAGTCCGTGGGGTTTAGAGAGAGAAGCTGGCGAAGGCGAGGTTGAAGGGAGGGGTCTGGTTTCTGCTTCCCCACTGGGCCCAGGTCAGTCCCCGAAGCGCTGAGCAGGGCCTGGCTCTGTCTGGCCTGCAGTGTGGGCCCAGGGCGGGGGCATCAGTGAACTGAGTGCCAGGGTCCCCGAGACAGCAGGGACCCCTGGCTCCAGGGGCATCACAAGGCCCAGCACAGCCAGTGGGCACTCGCATCTGTCCTGAGCCCAGACACGCGCTGCCGGGCGAGGAGCAGCCAGAGGCATGGGGACCACGGGAAGGCCTCTCCTTGGGCCTCGGTATCCTCGTCTGTGGAATGAGTTGGTGACTCTCTGCACGGGTGTGTCGGGTGGAGATTCTAAGACAGACGTCACCAATTCTGCATCATAAGAGGTCCCCACAATGCTGTCTTCTCCTTTAGTATCTGGTGCTGCAACTCGGAAAAGACCCCCAGACCCCAGGTGTGGGGGGACGCCTTTCCCTGTGTAGGGAAAATGTGTGTTCTGACCTGAGCCCCTGCAGAACAGAGGGGGTGTAGACGCCTCATGCCCTGCAAAGCCTCCAGGTTCCATGCTAGGGATGTCATGGCAGATCAGGGTCCAAGGTCAAGGCTCAGAGTCTCAGAGTGTGACCAGGGTCAGGGCTCAGAGTGTGAGCAGGGTCAGAATTCAGAGTGGGACCAGGGTCAGGGATCGGTGGGTGACCAGGGTCAGGATTCAGAGTGTGATCAGGCTCAGGGCTCCGAGTGGGACCAGAGTCAGGACTCAGCTAGAATCACGTCAAGGCCCACCTCCATACCCCTGAGGCTCTGTGGAGCCGTTAAAGGACAGGGTGGCTGGAGGCAGGGCTGCCCTGTGCAGCTAAGTCTGTGCCAGACCCCCTGCTCCCAGCCTGTTGCTGTGTGGATGGTCATCTGTTCCAGAGCCCAGCTCCCTCTAAGCCTCAGCAAACTCCCTAAGCCTAGCCTGAGCCTCTGGGGCTCGCGGGAGATTTTGCCGGCCAGGAAGGAGCCTCTAGGTGCAGCACAGACCAGCCCCCTGCGCCTAACTCTCCCCGGTTGGTATGGGGCAGCCAGAGGGACTTGTCCGCTGAGAGCGGCCCCCAGCCCAGGAGGGATGAAGGCATTGCCGCTCAGCCAGACAAGTCTCCTCGACATAGACTTGTTCTCCCTCCCACATCCGTGCAGAGGGGCCTGTGCTCAGAGGGAAGCCCCAGGCACCGGGCCCAGGGAGGAGGCCCCAAAGCCATGAGCAGGGAGTGAAGAGCGAGGGTGGTGCTGTGACCTGCAGCCAGCAGATGGGCAGGGAGACCAGGGTGGGCGTACCCGCCTTCTTTATCCCCAGAGCCCCCAACAGGCCCCCGTCTGGGAGGGAGGATTGGACCCCTGACAGCACCCCACATGTCATCCCCATCTTCCTTCTTGGCTGTTTTCTGTTCTGGCGGTCAGAGCAGAAATCTGGCAGGGGGGACTGTGGCTCTCTCCACAGGCCCTGAGGTCCCCTGAGGAGGGCACAGGCTGGGGATGTGGTCAGGCCAGGTCACGGCTGCCAGTCCAACCCTGGAGTGGCTCCAGCTGACATCCCTGCTTAGGGTCCACCATGCTGGCATAGTCCGCCCACCATTCACACTAGCAGCCATCTTTTTCCCAGAACCATCACCTGGTCTCAAGGCCCTGGGTCGAGCACATGCCCCAGGGCGGCGGGGCATGTGGAGACCAGGGGGACAGGAAGCCCTCCTGCCAGGGCACCAGAAAGACGTCCTGCAGGAGGTGGGCTTCCTGCTAGGCCTTAGGGGCGCGGCAGGGAGGAATGTGGTGGGCAGTCTAGAGAGGGGCAGGTGAGGTCTCAGGGTCAGGACGCCTGGTCTGTGCTTGCCCCTGAGGCTGCTGAGAGGGTCCAGGGTAGCAGGGGCATGGTTGGACGTGGTCCTCCAGGGTTCAGGAGAGAAGACCCCAGGTCCAGAGTCGGGTGAGAGCAGGTGTGGGGTCTGGGGGAGGGGGCAGGGAGACTTCCACACCACCTGGAGAGGCAGGGCCCGTGTGCCCAGAGACGCAGCGACTGAGAGGGGCAAACACCACAGTCTGCCAATCCCTGCAGTGTAGCATCAGATGTCAGTCTGGAGATTCCTGAGGTTCAGGTAGGAGCTGGTGCCACCCACGTGGACTCATTTTCCATCAACTGCCAGAGAAGGTGAGGCTTTGGGCGACAGGGCAGGGAGTCTGCTGTCCTGTCCAGACTGACTTCTCCCCAGGGTGTGGGGTCCCCAGGGTCGCCTCCCTGGGAGAACGCCTTNCAGCCATCTGGCTCAGGCATTAGGAATCCCTTGGAATTCGATACATGCGACTTAGGGGGAAGAAGCAAACAGCTGCTGAAGCCCTGCTCTCCATCAAGCACCTGACAAATACCACCCTGTTAACTCCTCATAGTCACTCAGCATGACAGGTGGGGAAATGGGAGTCAAAGTCCTGACAAGACAAAGACGAGGACTTGAAGCCAGTTCTGTCTGTCTCTGAAGAATCACACGCTCCCTGGGGGGAAAGGTTGTTGGTCCTTCTGCAGCACCTTTGGTCGAATTCACTGTCTGATAAATACGTCAAGCGGAGGATGAGGTAAGCACGGGCGATGTGGACAGAGAAGGTAGAAAGGACAGCGGGGTGGTTGGACAGCTGGGGGCTGTCCACAGAGGTGAGGTGCTGAAAAGCCCATTCTTCCACATTCCTGGGAGAGGGTCAGAGAAGATGCCAGTTCAGTCAGTTCAGTCACTCAGTCATGTCCGACTCTTTGCAACCTCATGGACTACAGTATGCCAGCCTCCCTGTCCATCACCAACTCCCAGAGCTTGCTCAAACTCATGTCCATTGCGTCGGTGATACCAACCAACCATCTCATCCTGTCATGCCCTTCTCTTCCTGCCTTCAATCTTTCCCAGCATCAAGGTCTTTTCCAATGAGTCAGTTCTTCGCATCAGGTGGCCAAAGTATTGGAGCTTCAGCTTCAGCATCAGTCCTTCCAATGACTATTCAGGACTGATTTCCTTTAGGATGGACTGGTTGCATCTCCTTGCAGTCCAAGGGACTCTCAAGAGTCCTCTCCAACACCACAATTCAAAAGCATAAATTCTTCAGTGCTCAGCTTTCTTTATGGTCCAGATCTCTTGACCTTTGTTGGCCAAATAATGTCTCTGCTTTTTAACATGCTGTCTAGGTTTGTCATAGCTTTTCTTCCAAGGAGCAAGCGTCTTTTAATTTCGTGGGGGAGAATATTGTGGTGGTCCCTGAAAATCTCGCTAAGTCTACCCTGAATGTATGCCTCTCACAGGAAAATCTATGTCTCCCAACTTGCTCCAACTCCTTCAATCCCTTTCTTTCTATTGCTCTCGTTGCAATTCTATTTAGACCTTCTTGACCTCCGTCCATTATATCCACCTCTGAGAGTACACTCTGTGCACATATGCCTCATTATAAAAGTCTTACAGCTTTCAGAGGAACAAAGGTCACCCAGGAAGGCAAAACCATGAGAAACTACCAGAGTGGGTACCCAGGGCAGCTGAAGTCAGTGAATCTGGAAGGACTGAAGAGTCAGTCTATGGTGGCTGAATCTGTGGTAGCCGGGCTAATGTTCAGTTCAGTTCAGTTCAGTCACACAGTCATGTCCAACTCTTTGCGACCCCATGGGCTGCAGCATACCATGCTTCCCTTTCCATCACCAACTCCTGGAGCTCACTCAAACTCATATCCATTGAGTCAGTGATGCCATCCAACCATCTCCTCTGTCATCCCCTTCTCCCTCCTTCAATCATTTCCAGCATCAGAAGAAGAGCTGAGATGCAGTTAAAACAAGAAGCCCGTGAAGAAACTGTGGTGTCAACTGAAGCAAGGAAGCTACTCGGCACAAAGTCTGTGACTAAATGGTGATAGCTCTGGCCACTCTGTTGACCTGTAAGCATGAGGGTGGTGCTCTAGGCTCAAGCAAGGACTGGACCAGGTGAGGGTCATCCCCTGAAAGCCAAGGAAGGCCGTGACTCAGTGATTCCCTCATTCAGCTGCACCTATCCAGTGCTTACTATGTGCAGGCATGATACCACCAACCCCTGGAATCTTCTCCTAACCTCCCCCACTCCCACCAAAGCTGGGGACACCCACATGTTGCTCACATGAACTTCCATCTCCCCCCACACTAGACCACAGTTGCACGGGGCAGGGACGTGGCTGCCGCCCCCACTTCCGCATCCCCATTGCCTAAAACGATGATCAGCTCCTGGGAATCACTCAGCATTGTTGAACAAGTCCATTGACTGAATTGCTATGATTTTCTCATGGAAACGTCAGGCTAGACAGCCTTGCTGTCAAGTAGCCCAGGTTCAAGATCTGAGCACTTATGCTGTAAGGCCGTGGATTTCAACCATGTGCCTCTGCTTCCCCAGCCCTCCAACAGGGACTAGGACCGTGAACCACTGACACCTTCTCTTGGGGGCGTCACAGGGAGAACAGGAAGCAACAGACTGGTGACAGCTTCACCCAACGCCAGCAGTCATGCACATTTTTTCTCCTTTCAGTTTATTCTCCAGAAAGGGGCCTCTTTGTCATCCCACATCAGAAGGACAGCGCCCTGCAGGGCTCAGGTGCTCAAAAGACACGTGGAGGATGATCGCAATGATTCACACGCGGGAGGATACTTAGGGACCAGCTGGGGCCCTGAAGCGAGTTGAGTCATCTTGGATCCGATTGGAAAATTGTTTGTAGTTGAATTCTTGGCCAGGATTGGGTTAAAGTCCCCAAACTGGTCTGAGGCCAACTGAAATGAATGGAAGGAATTGAATTTTGCCAAATCAAAGAAAGGAAATCGAATTCTAGAGAAAGAATTCAATAGCATGGAATTGAAAGGAAACTGACCCAATTTGATTTGGATTGAGTCAAGGTGAAAACTGAAGACAGTTGGATCTGAGGTCTGGGGTTGAACAGAGAGGAGGGACGGGGAAGACTTGGGGGCAGATGACATCACATGAATTCAGTTGAAGTGACATTTTCAGAACATGTGACTACAGCTTGCGTTCATTTTATCTGGAGTCAGGGGAGACCGCCCCAGAGTTGTCCCAGCTGCTCTCAGTCTCTGGATTTGGTTGTTTGGAGAGCATTTATGGAGCACCTACTGGACACACATGCTGGGCTGAGGCCTCGGACATCAGGGGATCCTAACGTGGCCCGGAGACTGAGGGGCTCAGGCTCAATAGCCTGTTGTGTGCTGAGGCCCAGCGGTCTGCCCGAGAGAGTCGCAAAAAGGACTGGCCAGGAGGAGCCCTAAGGAGGCCAGCCTCACACGGGTGCCCTCCTGTGGCACCCGACCTGGATGATGCAGTGCACCACGGCAGGGAGCCACGTCTCAGGCCACAGGGACAAGCACCAGGAAGGCTGTGGCGCTCTGGCTCTGACCCTCAGTTTTCTCTTGGGTAAAACGTGTACAGTAGCTTCTTGGAGGAGAGTTCCAGAAGATGGGGAAGTCAGTTTCTATTCTCTAGCAACAGCCACCACACTAGCCCCAGATGACAGCTGAATCTCTCCTTTTAGTTCCCAAAGACGCTGCGATTCTGAAGCCTGTGACCACCTGCCCATCTCCTAGCGGCCACAGGCCCAGGCAGAGTGACCACTTCCAGCCCTCAGGGTTCACTTACCTCCTGTGGCTTCCCCACAGAGACCCCGAGTGCCACCAAAAGCCGCTTTCCAAGTCTCCTCAGCCCTCCCTGTGTCTCACCTTTCAGGACCTGCAGCCTTCCTGCGGGCTCAGTAACATGAACACCTCCTCCAGGGAAGCCTCACACCAACCCAGGGCCCAGCTGTTTTCATCTCTGAGCCCAGGGCTGTGCATGGGGTGGGTGACACGACCCATCTGTGTGGGGTTTTGCCCCCCAGTTTGTTCCCATTTTGAAGGCTTCGAGGACCGTCTTGGATGATGAGTCTCAGGGCTCCTTCCCCTTCTCGGCATAAGCATAACAGGAATCACCACCACACGTGCTGACCCAGAAAGAGGAGCTGAGCTGCTTCTGAGCTTTTTTGCATCGTTTCTCTGTTATTTTTCCCCAAGTTGTGTCAAGTTCAAGGATTCTTAGTCAATTAGTCTAAGAATACGTCGGCCTTGTTGTCAGATTTCTAATAAGCATTTTGTGCACGTGCGGAACTGCAAATGCATGCCTCCTGCCAGGGCCTCCTGAGCCCTCTCAACTCCTGGCGTTGCCTGGATTGGTTTCTGTTTTACTGGGAAGGGAGTGAGACAGGCAAGGCTGGAGCACGCTGCCCTTCCTGGAGGACAAGGGCTCCTTCAGCCCATCTGCACACAAGGTGGGTTTGGTCTTAGCACTGCCCCGGGAGCTGGTGGGGCCACGGAAGAGCCTCTCCACTCCCATCCCAGCCGTCACTTAGCCACCCCAGGGCAACCTGGGGTCCAAGCCCCGTGTTGAGACCCACATCTCCCACCTAGCCATCCTACCCCCGCCAGAGGCCTTAACCTCTCTGAGCCTCAGTTTCCACATCGTTAAAGTGGGGACGATAACAACTGCTTCCCAGGGGTGTTGTGTGAATTAAATGAGATGATCAGTGAAAAATGCTTCACACACACAGCAATGCATGCATCTCATACTAGCAGCTGCTTAACAAACAGTGAGTATTGCTGCTACGTCCAATAATAGTAATGAGGTTGATGGCGATACCGGGAGTTTGGGATTAACAGATGTAAACTCATATATATAGGATAAATGGACAAGGTCCTACTGTATAGCACAGAGAATTGTATTCAATATCCTTTAATAAGCCATAATGGAAAAGAACATATATATATTAATATGCATGACTGAGTCACTTTGCTGTATAGCAGAAATTAACACAACACTGAAAGTCAACTATACATCAGTAAAATTTTTAAATAAATATTGTTAATAGTAATAACGCAGCAAATATATTCATGAATCCATCACACTTTTTGCGGGGTAAAGCATACTCTTTAAAATTTTTTTGAAAATTATAGGAAAATAGAAAGAAAAAATAGACATTAAAAAAAGCATCCCAGTCCCTAAAATTCACTCTCAACATCATGGTGCTTGCACAGTTTTTCCTCCACACGTAAGATTTTCGTTTGTTTTTCCCTATCATTTAAACACCTCCTTCTCTTTAAAAAAAAAAAAGCCTGAATTTTACATCATATGCATTTCTATGTTTTTGCAGATATTCTTATAAGCTCTTTATTTAATAAAGAAATTAAGCCTCTGTCTGTCATATTTGCTGCGAATATATTTCCCAGGCCATATTCTTTTGCCTTTTTATTTGGTGGTTTAATTTTGACATGCAGAAGATTTTCATTTTTATGCAGTCAAATCTGTCCATATATTCTCTCCTGATTCCTTGTATTAGTTCTAAACTTAGGAAATCTTCCCTTTCCTGAGGCGTGATGAATATTAAATTCTACTTAATTCTCACTTTTCTGGGCCCTGATTTTTTTTTTAAGTATACTTAACGCTAATCCAAAGGGAACTCATCTCCTGAGCGGGTCTAGATGGGGCTGAATCTGCCTGCCACCAACCTTCACAGAGGAGGGGTCTCCTTTCGGTTCCCATGGCCCCCCCCCAGCACCCTCCCAGGGTCCCCTGCCTTGCCAGCCCCCTGGAGCCTGGCCTCTGCCAACGCTGCACCCTCCTGGCCCACATCCCCCGACCAATGGCTGGAATGAGCCCATGGCTGGAAATTTACTTCCAGAGGACAAATGAGCTTGAAATGCTCAAAAGTGAGTCCAAGAGAAAAATGACCTCAAAAGTGGGACAAATTGCTGCTAGTGCGACACGTTTGGTGAACAACATCTTCCAGCAACTGCGTCCTGTGCTCCCGCCTCTGGGCCGGCTCCTGGCCACCCAAGCAGCTCCCCTCC
>SJYV01021485.1:120684-131884 GCA_006410875.1 Neotragus pygmaeus | reverse complement strand
CCTACAAGACCTTTTAGAACTAACACCCAAACCTGTCTCTTATACACATCTAGATGTGTATAAGAGACAGCCTCTCAACCGTCTTCTGACTCCAAGCCTGGAAACATGGATGCACTGTAGCCCGCCCCCTCTCAGGCCAGGGGAGAGGACCCTAGCAGGAGGGGCCTGGGGCAGCAGCTGGCCTGCCCGGGACCCAGGCTCCCATCAAGGTGGTCGAGTTCCTCTCCTGACCTGACAGCTGAGCCGGGGGACCTCGGGCTTTGGCAAGGACCCAATGCGGGCCTCCCTGCTCGCCACGCTCCAGCAGGTGGACATCCGGAAGCACCCCCGATGTGTCACTCCTATGCACAAGGCCCACGGCTCCCCGCCCCGGTAATCACAGAGCCCGCAGCCCTTCCCGTGAGGCTGAGGGCCCCTCAAGGGGGAGGCTGTTACCTGCCCAGAAGCACAGCTCTCCCGGCACCTGACCCCACATCACAGTGATGGCATTTACTCTGTTTGTAACACAATGTCAGGCCTCCTGCTACCAGGGAGAAAAGTCTCCCATTCTGAGCAGCAGGGCTCCAGTCTCTTGCAGCAGAGTTGAATGCAGCTCTGAAAAGGAGGTAGAAATGATGGGGAGGAGAGGGAGAGGAGAGACAGGGCAAGCCCGTGGGATCAGGGAGATGGGCTGGGCACCAGCAAGACACAGGCTTCCATCAGCAGAAACTGCCTTTAGGCGCAAAGCAAATGACTGGGAAACTCCGCTCATGAGGGTCCAGGGAGACAGTCCCTTTCTGCTGCCCTTGTGTCGGGGGAGGACGGACGGGGCAAACGCCTGAGCAGTCGCTGTGAGTGGAGCCTCCAGCACCTCCTCCCAGAGGAAGAGAGAGGCGTTGCTGGACTCCCCGACAGCCCCCCAGGGGAGCATGGGAGCCCTGCCCCAGAGCTTGACTGCTGGCGGAGGGCGAAGTGGGCAGCGACCACCACCGGCTCACACTCACCGCGACGCTCCAGACTAGATGGGACCCCGGCCCATCCTCTGATTCCAGGTCTTCAGGCGGGTGGAGGGTTCTGGTGGTGAGCGGGTTCCGACAGCACCCTCTCAGCCCCTCTAGGACCCCTCTGAGATCAGGGTCCATGGGCCATTCCCCAGGCCTGGATGCCCTGCCTGGGTGGCCAGCAAGCTCCCCAAGCTCGGCCCGTCCAGGCCTGCGGCCCTGTCTTCACTCATGTGGGCCACATGTTGGTTCTACAGCTGCCCACTGAGTCATCCACTGTTAGATCTTGGTTCCCTCTGAAGGTCAGATGCCTCGGAGAGGAGCCTGACTTGTCCTTGTCCTCAGTCATCGAAATCCTGGAGAGGACTGGGCTCTGGGAAGACTCTGGAGTGCGGGATCAGGACCTGCTGTGACCAGGACACCTCCCGGTTGAACATCAGTGGTCATGACTCATTTCCCAGCCCAGGGGAGTTGCTCAGGGAGGCCAGCGGGCCCCCTGCAGGCCTCTCACGCTGCTGGGAGATCACTGGGGCCGCCCTGTCCTCCCACGGGGCCCTGCGGTCCTGCTGGGCCCTTTTGCCGAGCCCGCCTTGACCCCAGCCCCTCAGCCGCCGGGCGTGAAGCAGCCTTAGGTCAGGCCTGTCATCGCCACTCCCTCACCAACAGCTGGAAGAAAGGAGTCAGAGAAGAGGAGGAAGCTGGGACGTCGTACATTTTTCAGAAAGAATCTGCATGTTTGCAACTCCAGCTCCGGAACAACTAACTTCTTGCTGGCATCTGCTCAGAAACTGTGGTCCCAGCTGACAGGCTAATCACCCTGTTCAATGCACTGAGAGCTGGAGAAACAAGGCCGCTGATGAGGGGGCAGTGAGGAGGGGCCCAGGGCCGGCTCCCCTGTGGGAGCCCCGTGTGCCCTGAAGGAGCCCGAGAGGGGCCCCCAAGGAGGGCTCAGCTTCCACCCGGGCCCTGCTCACCCCCTAGAGATGGGCCAGAAGCTGCCTCCAGCAGCAGAAGTATGGCCTGGGAGGATGCTCAGCCCAGGCTAGGGACCAGTAAAGGAGTGGTTTCTGAGCCCCTAGACAAAGGAGGAGGGTCCCCAGGTCTGCCGCTGCTCTGCACAGAACCTTGCAAAAGCCAGGGCTCGGGAGGGAGTCGTGCTCACTGTCAGGCGCCCCAGCCCACCGGCCTCCGCCCAGGCCCTGACCACCTCCATGGCGATGAGGGGTGTGACCGAGATGCCGCCCAGCCTCTGTCTTCCTCTCAGGATACCTTCCAGCAGCAACAGCAGCAGGTAAAGGCCCTGGGACAGAACGCTGCCCTGGGGACCTGAATTCTGCACTGGAACCGCCCCTTTCTAGCTTGTCTTCCCCAGAGCTGGGGGAGTTTCCTGAAGGCTGGCCTGCCTCCCCAGGCCTCCCTCTACCTGCAAGCAGGCGCTGCCCGGTAGCAGGTGGGACAGAGAGAGGATGGAGGAAGGCCACGGCGGCTGCCTGGCACCTGGACACCTGGGCAGAAGGGCCTCCAGATGAGGGAGGCAGTGAGATCGTGATTCCACAGGCAACTCCAGGTGCTTGACCCAGGGCATCACTCTCTCTCCCACCTCATTCAGCAACAGAGAACAGAGGAAAGTCATCCACAGCAGAGTGATGAAACTGGGATGAGCAATTACCCAAGTGACTTTTTTAGAGCAAAAGTGGAGACGAGGGTTACAAAGGAAGTGGAGGGTGCAGAGAGGCCTGAACCTCGGAGTGTCTTGTTTTGACGGTGATTTTATGAAGAGCCATGTCAATTTCCACTTAAATCCCCAGCCTGGGATCCCTTCACCAAGGATTCTATTTTAAAATGTTGAAAGCACTATTTCAGGGCAAAAATCAATAAAATGCACCCAAAAAATAGAAAAAGGAGCCTACAGAGCAAAACATCTTCCTGCCTCTTCCCAAGTGCTATCTTTTTTAACGCATCAAGAGCTGCAGGTTTTAGCTTAATTCTGGGGTCTGCAATCAGTTTGCTGCTGCTGCTGCTAAGTCGCTTCAGTCGTGTCCAGCTCTGTGCAACTCCATAGACGGCAGCCCACCAGGCTCCCCCGCCCCTGGGATTCTCCAGGCAAGAATACTGGAGTGGGTTGCCATTTCCTTCTCCAATGCATGAAAGTGAAAAGTGACAGTGAAGTCGCTCAGTCGTGTCTGACCCTCAGCGACCCCATGGACAGTCTACTTAGGTATTTTTACGACCAGAGAGTGCCCACCATCTTATCCCAACCTCCACGACAAGGCAGACAAACCACAGTCGTTCAGGGTTACATAGCCAGAGTTCCAGCCTCAGGGCTCCCAGTCACCGCTCACAGATCCAAGCCCTGGCATCTGAGTGCACAGTGGCTTAAAAGTCCACCAGGAAGCTCCACACAGCTTGAGGAAATGAAAAACCAAACCCCCAGTTCCGCCAGCTGGCTGACACCCAAACTGCAGGGAGAAGAAACGACACAGGGCTCTGATGCCTCTGAGGCAGGGCATGGGAACCACGGGAGCTGTCTCTTATACACATCTTGTAGCAGCAGTGTCAGNTTTGGAATTTTGTCTTTATCTTCCCTGTGGGCCTAGGGTCTTCTGAGGCTTCCCTGACCTCTCAGGGCCTATCCTGAGTCGGAGGGGAGGGAGGGAGACAACAGGGCAGACAGCATAGCTGGATCGTCTTGGGTGAAGGGACCACCAAGATGGGGGAGTAACCCAGCCGATAGGTGCATCCCACGGGCAGCCCGGGAAGGAGCCGGGCCCCTGCAGGCTGAGGCCCAGGGGAGTCAGGGCAGGCCTGCTGCCAGTAGCCTCCCCCACCCCAAGCCACAGTCTCCTTGGCAGAAATGGAGGTTGGGCCAGACCAGCACAAGCCCTTCCTCTGCTCTGGGATGCCGTCGTGGGCTGTGCTGAGTGGGGGGCTGGAGACCTGGCGGACGCCAGACTAGAGCTCAGCAGGCCTCCCACCCCTCTGCCCCAGCCTCCCCTGGGAGTCCATCACCCGAACCCAGACGGGGCCTCAGAGCTTCTTCAACCTGGAACTCACCCAGGCCTGACCGTAGGGTCCATGAGGTCTGCTGCTCCTGTAGAGACAAGTCGGGGGCCCCTCCAGGGCTCCGGAGCTTCAGCTGAGGTCACCGCCTGCCCAGTCCTTGTCCTGATGCCAAAGACATTGCGCCCACCCCGACCCCATCTCTGCCGGCAGGAAGCAGTGAAAGCTGAGATTCAGAAGCATCCAGAAACCATCAGGTGCACCTTTGCTGGCAGACCTCCATCACCCTGCAGGGCAGGTGGGAAGGAAGCGGAAGCACGGGGTGACCGGGCGGGCGGTGGAGTAGCTGGCGCTAGGCCAGGAAGGAAACGTGTGAGCTTCCTGCCTGGGGCTGGTGTCAGGAGGAGGGTCGTGAGCAGCAGAAACAGAAGCCTGGAGCTTCCGAACATCTCAGATGTCTGCCTTGAGGCCGCAACCAAAGAGGCTGGCAGGGTTATAATTATCACAGAAAAGGACAAAGGGAAGCAAGTCTTCACTGGAGCTTGCAAGGTGCTGCTGCTCCACTCTCTGCTTCTTTCCTCTCTCAGCTCCAGGGAAGCCACGCCTCTGAGGGCCCATCTCACAGATGACAACTCCAAGGCCAGGCAGGAAACATCACAAGCCTGGATGAACAGGATTTGAACCCAAAGCCCTGCCCAACACACACAGCCTCCAGCCGGGACCAGCCCTTCATCACCTCTTTTTTCCATTCCCCCTCAGGTCACCCCTCATCCCCAACCAGATCAAGGTTCTCGTAACAGGGAGGGCTTTCCTGACCACATCCTAGAAACCACTCCACCATTCCCATGCCCTTCACCTGACCTTGCTGTGAGTACCTGCTTCTCAACTGTATAACTGTCCCCAATAGAACGTAATTCTTCAAGGGCAGGGATCACATAGCTATTGTTCATCTTTGCATTTCATGCCAGGGCTCAGACTTGTGCCGGGCACATAGGAAGTTTTCCATAAATGTTTCTGGAATGATGCAGGATTTAATTCATTATTCCACAATGACTATTGAGTACCCACTGAGTGTCTGGCACTAAATTAGCCCTAGGGATAGAGTGTCAAACATAGCAGAGCCCTTGCCCCCCAGGAGGTCACATTCAGGTAGGGAAGACAGATGAACACACACAAGACGAGACATATCAGATGGAGCTTGTGAGGTCAGGAATGGGAATTAACGTGGTTGCAAGGAGACAGATGCCATCTGGCCACAGAGATCCTCAGAGATGCTATGACTAACTCTGCAGAGGAAGGAGCCCAGGGAGGATCTGATGAAGGGTGCTCAAGCTGAAAACAGCAGGTGCAAAGGCCCTGGGGCAGAAGCAAGATCAAGGAAACTTGCAAACCAATGTCAGCCCTGCAGAGAACAGAGTTTCCTATGGTGACTGACTATCCCACCAGGGACAGCCCAGCTCAGACAGACAGCCAGAATCCACGAGGCTCTGGCCCATCTCATTTGTACCCTGGTTGGTCCCCATGGCAGAGGACTCTACCTTGGCCCACCCATGCCTAATTCCCTCCTCTGCTCACCTTCATAAACCTAAATACGTCTTCACCCTAGCTAAACACTAGCCAACTCCAAAGCCATCCAACCTATGACTTTGGCCCAGCCAGCTGGGTCTTGGTAGCATCATGCAGGGTCTTCATTGCAGCATACAGACTTTCTAACTATGGCATAGCAGCTCAGTGGTTGCAGCACACAGGCTCTGTAGTTTGGCAAGTGGGCTTGGTTGCTCTGCAGCATGTGGGATCTTAGTTCCCAGACCAGGGATCACCCTGCATTGCGAGGCAGGTTCTTAATCACTGGGCCTCCAGGGAAGTCGTTGTGTCTGACTCTTTGTGACCCTATGGACCACAGTCCATCAGGCTCCTCTGTCCATGGGATTCTCCAGACAAGAATACTGGAGTGGGTTGCCATGCCCTCCTCCAAAGGATTTTCCCAACCCAGGGACTGAATCCGTGTCTCCTATGTCTTGTGCATTGCAGGCAGATTCTTTACTGCTGAGCCACTGGGGAAGCCCACAGTGGAATATTATTCAGCCTTAAAAAGGGGGGGAAGTTCTGATTCACAACATGGATGAATCTCAAGGACCTTGTGCTCAGTGAGATTAGCCAGTCACAACAGGACAAGTACTGTATAATCCACTTATATGAGGGACCTGGAGCAAATACATGGAGACAGAAAGCAGGTGGTAGGTGCCAGAGCTGGGGAAGGGGAACTGGAAGTTTATTGTTTAATGGGGACAGAGCTTCAGTCTTGCAAGATGCAAAGGGTTCTGGGGATAGAGGGTGGTAAAGGAAGCAAAACAAAGTGTAAGCATCTATGAGACTAAACAGTACACTTAGCAGTGGCAAGCTCTAAACTGTGTTTATTTTACCACAGTGAAAAATGTAAAAAGCAGAAATGTAATCACTCGTGTTCTGGAAGCCAGATATCCAAAGCAGGGCCATGTGGGGAGGCTCTCAGGGAGGGTCCTTCCTGCCTCCCCAACCTCTGGGGACTCCACCTGCCCCTGGATGTGGCCTCATCCCTCCAGTCTCTGCCTCCAGGTCCTCGGGATTTCTCTGTGTGGCTGTGTATCCCCACATTTCCGTCTCAAGCAGGGCTACCCATCATCATTAGGGCCCACCCCAACCCAGGTCAATCCTGGCCCGAGACCCTTACCCCAGGTACATTTGCAAATACTCTTATTCCAGAAACAGAAGTCTCAGTCAGAGACTAAGACCAAGGCTCTAAGTGGGCATGTCTCTTAGGGGGTCACTTTAAGGGGACAAGGCAGCCCCAGACAGGCAGATCAGAGCAGAGAGGGCACGGGGCAAAATCTACAGTCGTCAGGAGAGTGGACCAGGAGTGGAGGGAGTGCTGAGGCCCAGAGAAGGGTTTCCAGGCAGCGTGAGGGCCAGCAGCTCTCCCCTGACCTGTTCCAGGGACGGGCCTCGGTCAGCTTCCTCTCTGCCTGGCCCAGGGCCGGTTCTCTCCCTCCAGTCTCCTGATTCCTGAATTCTGAAGCCCCATTGTCCCCTTGATCAGTTTCAAAGGCCCTCAGCTGCTGACTAGCTTTCCCTGCTTTAGAATCAGATACACCACAGTGCAACCTCACCTCCACCCTGTCCTATCGGGCACCTCGTTCTTCTCCAGCACCAGGGCCCCGCCCCACACAGCAAGGTCGTCGGTGCTGTGATGAGGTTCCAGGTCAGGTGGGCCTGCCTCCTCCCTCCTCACACCACCATCGTCTCTCACAGCCACCACGGCCTGGTTAATGCTGGCACGTGACCTGCCCATTAAGCAGACTCCTCTTCCTACACATGACATCCTGGGGCCCAATCCTGGGGACATGGCCCACACTGTAGGGAGATGACGTAGGCATGGGAACCACCTCCTCCGGGAAGCCTCCCTGTCTGTGCACCACGCTCCTGGAGCATTTCGTTTCAGCCTCACACCTCTGCGTCATCCCTTCTCATCTAATGACGGACGGGTGTCCGCTACCCATCACGTGTCCTGCATATGCTGGGCACTGGATCCAGCCGAGAATAGGTAAGACAGAGAGAGAGACTACAACCCGACAGACAGCACGGTTTGGAATGAGGACTATTTAGTGCTACGAACCTGTACTTTCCAGGTGATGCTAGTGGCAAGGAAGGAAAGGAAGGAAGATAGCACTAAGTCGTGCTGACGTGCGATCCCATGAACTGCAGCCCGCCAGACTCCTCTGTCCAAGGGATTCTCTAGGCAAGAATACGGGAGTGGGTTGCCATTTCCTGCTCCAGGGGAACTTCCCAACCCAGAGACCGAACCCAGATCTCCCACATCGCAGGCAGATGCTTTACTGACTGAGTTATGTGGGAAGCCCAACCTGCCTGCAGTGCAGGAGACATAAGAGATGCGGGTTCAATCCCTGGGATGGGAAGATCCCCTGGAAGGAGGCATGGCAGACCACTCCAGCATTCTTGCCTAAAGAATCCCACGGATAGAGGATCCTGGCAGGCCATAGTCCATGCTATCACAAAGAGTCAGAGATGACTGAGTGACTTAGCAGGCAGCACGTTCGCACATTTTATGTTATATGTATTCTGATGGTCAGGGACTCCAAGGCCAGAGAG
The DNA here is from genome assembly GCA_006410875.1 of Neotragus pygmaeus. Lineage (NCBI taxonomy): Eukaryota > Metazoa > Chordata > Mammalia > Artiodactyla > Bovidae > Neotragus > Neotragus pygmaeus. Next base: position 123,758 of record SJYV01021485.1, on the reverse strand, counting down.
GGTGAAAAAACTGCCCACAGCCACACAGCCTGAAAGGAGTAGAGCCAGAACTTGGAGCACTCCTGTCACTGGCTTACCTAGCTGCAGCTCTGACCAGGATCAAGTCCCCACCTCCGACATCTGCCAGGCCCGGCTGCGCACCTGTCCCTTCCCCACCTCCAGCCAGGCCCCCCAGGTCAGCCTGGGTTTTCTCATGTGAGCTGTAGGGCTTCGTCGGGAGCCAGGCCCCTTCTGTCACCAACCCCAAGAAAAAGACCAGCGTCCCACTCAGCTGGGAGCGTCGTCGGGCTGTCCTGCCTGCATTTATGGGGCATTACCGCCTGTTCCCACAGCCGGCACAAGACGCTCTCATGGGCTCTGCCAGCTTCCCAGGGAACTGCCGGCGGGCGGAGAACAAGATAAGATATGTAGGGCCTAACTGCCTGTGACCTTTCTTTTTCTCCAAAAACCACTTGCTTAAGAAAAATCTCAGCCGTCATAAATCACCTTCACTGGTGGGCCGGCCTGCGGGCTCAGGCACATTCATCATGGTTTCAGGGACAGTGACAGCCGATCGCACTTGAATTTGCAAACAGAGCCCCTTCCCCTCTGCGACCTCCCTTCCTTTACCTAGAATCCCCATCTTCCCAGGCCGCAGCAGGTCTTGTCTGAAGCTCACTCTCCATCTCCCACCAGGGCTTCCCATGGGCCAAAGCAGCCAGGAGCCCTGCAGCTCCAACCTAGCCAGTCCACCCCAGTTCTACCTGGTGCTGTGGTCCAGGCTGCGGTGCAGTAACAGGGTCACTGGGTCCAATAGTGTCCAGACAGGCTCACCTCACATGAGGACTGGCCCGACTGTGTGCTCAGCTTGGCTCTGCCCAGTGGGGCATGCCAGCAGGGGTGACGCAGCCCCGGTGTTGGGGAGTCTGTCTGCAGGTCGTCCAACACAAAGGTGGGAACCGTGTGTCTAATCACCCATACGTCCATTTACTTGTCCAGCGAGCACCCGCTATGTGCCGACACCGGGGAGCGAGGGGCAGGCCTGGTCCCTGAGTCCAGTGTCAAAGCACATCCATGAGGTGAGACCTGGAGGAGGAAGCAGGCTCTGCTGGGAAAGCAGAAGGGGGACAGCCTGGCGGGCAGCGGAACCGCACAGACAGATGCCCCATGAAGGGGGAAGCGAGACGGGCCGGGGGGCGAGGAGGAGACTGGCTTGCCTGCGGAGGCAGCAGAACCAGGAAGGAGCCTCGCGCAGAGAGTGTTTTGTCTCTATTCCAAGAGCAGGGAAGAAACTGCTGGAGTATCTGGTTTTTATTGTTTTGTTTCGTGGGGTTTGGGGGAGGAGGTGTGATCAGCTTCATGATGTGAAATGCAAGAGCCATTTAAAGGTAAAAGGGACAAGACAAGGAGTTGGGTGAGGAGAGCTTCCAGACTCCAGGCTCAGAGGAAGAGCTGCCCTTCCCGAGATGGGGAGAGGGGAGACTAGGGCAGGGGGGCAGCTGTGGCTTGAATTAAATGGCCCATCTCTTTCCCCTCTGGAATTCTGCAGGGACAAGAGTGCCTGGGAGACTCCTCAGGGAGTTCCAACCTCAGGACGCAAGAATCTGCCCAAGAATCCACCCCCACCCTGACTGCTGGGAACCCTCTGGCAGTCCTGAGGTTGGTCTGGAGCCCGGTGGCCTGAGGGGACCCTAAGACTCCATCCTGACCCCTCCTGACACTCGGACCAGGGGCCCAGGTGACAAAAGGTAGGGGACCCAGCATGCAGGACACCCTGGAGGGACAGTCCTGAGTGAAGCTGCCTTCAGGGCCCAAGACAATTCCAGGCATTTTGCCTGGATCTGTTTGTTGGAATTGTCTTAAATGCCTGCAGCTAGGGCCTTTATGAAATCGGCATGCATATTCATGCAAATCATATGCAAATCACACCACCCCCAGATCAGCTGGAGGAAAATGTCGCTGCCTCATCCTTCCCCCATCGCGGGTGGGGAGGAGGGTCAGCTCCACCGGAGCAGCTGTGAAGACGGAAGTCCAGGAGGGACCTCCCCATCCGCCCTCACACCCCACAGATGGGGAGACCGAGGCCCGAAAGAGGGGTGGAACCGGCATGTCCAGGCAGAGAGCATTGCAGCATCTCCCAAGCTGGGCTTCCTCCTTCCCTGAGAGAGTGAGCAAGGCAGGACTGCCAAGCAGGCAAGGCCTAGAATTCTCGACAGGAGAGAGGGGCCTTGGCAGAGGCTCCGCGATGCCTCTGATAAGAAACGGTAATATTTGCTTCTTAAATCAACTCCCTGGGGCCAAAGCCAACAATACCCTCCCCAAATAAAAAGCCAGCTCCAAAAATAAAGCATCCGCCAGCCCCTGCATGGATTAAATGTCACCGCAAAGAAGCGGAGGCGTAGGGAATCTTTCTCCAGGGCACCTGGAGACTCCCTGGGCCCCACGCCTGCTCCGGGTGGGGTCTGTGCACACACTTAATGGCCTTAAGTCTCTTCCCCACAGGCAGGCAGGCAGATCCCAGCAGCCCCACAGCACAGATGAGGCGACCGAGGCTTGGGGACATGAAGGGTTCACGGAGAGACGGTGCAGGGCTGAGACTGGAACTCGGGTCCCACGGAGGGTGTGCGGAACCCCAGGTCTGCCCCTCTGAGTTCCAGCAAGCATGTGTGCTACGGGAAGGTGCATGGCCCCTCCAGTGTGGACCCTGGGGGATCCCACGATACACCGCCACAGGCCTGTAGATGGAACTCAAGCTCCTCCATGTGCTGGCCGCACGCAGGCCCCCAGAGACCCTCTCCAGGGCACGGCACCAAGCACAGGACTCACAGCTTCATGCAGGCTCCCGTCTTCCAAATGGGGTAGGAGCAGGACTTCCCACACTGGGTGAACACGCAGTTGTGGTGAGTTCAGACATGGAACATTAGTGCTAGAAAGAACCAATCAGGAGGGAGGGCTCAGAAAATTCCAGCGCTGTGGCCGCCAGCTCCTCTGTGGGTGAGAAGAGGAGGCCAGCCAAGCCACCAGCTCTAGCTTCCGAAGCTCCCCTTCCAGGCCCTCCAGGGCCCACGTGGAAGCCCACCCACATACCACCACTA
>SJYV01021485.1:77315-120599 GCA_006410875.1 Neotragus pygmaeus | reverse complement strand
CTGCCTCGCTCCACGGGGCAGGGGTGGGGAGAGGACCCCATGTGACTGACCCGCTGTGTCTAATAAGTGGGCCCCCTGGGCACCGCAGTCTGCTGTCACAGCGATGTGACCCGCACCCGTTCGCGGTCCCTCGGAGCCTGTGCTTCCCACACACAGATGGGAGGCGGCCCCTCCCCGGCCCCTGCGGAGGCTAGGAGGAGCTGCTGGGCACAGCGAGCCTGGGCAGGGGCTGCCACCCCCGGGGGGGCCACTGGATCTGCCCACCTGCCTCCCGACAGACTTCCCCAGCACTGAGGACTGGACCACCTGCCCAGCCCTGCTCAAAGCAACACTGGTCAGCAGGGAGGCCCAGAACTAGTTTCCCCATCCGTGGTTTGGGGCCAAGTTCAGCCCACCTGGTCCCAGCATCCCTGCAGGAGGCCCTGGCACCTTCAGACGCCCTGCTGGCCTCAGGCCAGACACCTCTGGGGAGTGGCTCGGGCTCAGACACCTCCTCCCACGCTCACGACCAGGCTATGAAGCAGGCAGTGAAGTTTAATACCCAGAAAACGGCTTTAAATTGATTGAACTTTATGAGCAATGCCAGCTCCATAACAATCAGGCCACTGCCTCCCTCTTGCCCTCCCTGCCCCGCCCCCACCCTGCCTGCATTGTTCTCAGACCTCAGCGCATCACCCATCCCCAACGAGGGGCCTGGAGGCCATGAAAAGGTCAAGAGGGAGCACACTGGCAGATGGAGCAGGGTAGTGCCTCCCGGAGGGGGTCGATGCATTCCACTGACCCATCCTGGAAAAGGCAGGAAGGCCTGTCTGCAGTATGTTTCAGGACGGGCTGGACATTACCCACTGGGGAGGGACCCAGAAACCCTGGAGCCCTCCTCCAACACATTTCTGGCAAATAGCCCCAGCCATGAACTCAGGCCTGACTCCAGTCCCGAGACCGTACCTGTCTGCCTGAAAGGCTGTGGGGACCCCCCAGGCAGGTCCCTGGAGGTTTCCACAAGCTGTCTGGAACTCCAGCACTCAGGCTGGGCAGTGGGCTGGGGGTCTGCACTGGCATCAGGGGCTTGGGCAGGACAGTGGCCACTGAAGACACAGCTGTGGGTGCACCCTGGGCCAGCTGACAGAACAAGGATGCTTGGTCCTCTCTCGGCGTGGGCCCCTCTGAGTTCCTGCTGAGATCTGGGAACCTCCCCTGGAGAGAGTACACACAGGAAATCGGCAGACAATTTCGGTGGTCCTAGACACTCTGAACCATCTGTGAGCCACTCAGATGAGAGCCCTGGAAGGCTGATAGCCCAAGAATTCAGATTGAGGGTCCCCCAGGGCACTCACTCTGGGCCTTGTAGCCAAGAAAGGGGTTCTTAGGGGCTCAAGAGAACACGTCCCAATTGCTGTGGAGACTACACTCTGGCCCCAGCATGTGCCTGACACACAGTGGGTCTGCAGTCTGTGGCTGCTGATGCTGCTGTGGTTGAGCTGTCTTAGGAGAGGAGAACTGTCTTAGGAGATGGAGGACACAGTCCTGGAAAGAGCGGCCTCTGGGCCAACAGCGGAAAGGGCCGGCAGAACACGACAGGCCGGGGCAGGCACGGAGGTGCTGCTGCTGCTGCCAAGTCGCCTCAGTCGCGTCCGACTCTGTACGACCCCGGAGACTGCAGCCCACCAGGCTCCCCCATCCCTGGGATTCTCCAGGCAAGAACACTGGAGTGGGCTGCCATCTCCTCCAATGCATGAAAGTGAAAAGTGAAAGCGAAGTCGCTCAGTCGTGAGGAAGTGCCAAAGGAGAACAGAGGCTGGATCCGCTGCCCACAGGGCACCTGCAAGATCCCCGCCTCCCCACAGCGGGGGCTCAAGGAGAACACGTCCACTGGGGACTTGAGCCCAACACATCCAGCAGCCGCTCAGTCAGGAAGTCAGACGCCCGGGCGCCGGCCTGCTGGGCCGAGGCCCCAGTGCAGGCAGGTCTGCATCAGGAGTGTGGTCTCGGGACTGCCCTGGTGGACCCATGGTCAAGACTTCGTCTTTCAATGCACACGGTGAGTGCTCGACTCCTGGTGGGGGTAGCTAAGACCTCACACACCTTGGGGCCAAAAAACCAAAGCATAAAACAGAAGCAATGTTGTAACAAATTCAGTTAAGACTTGTAAAATGGTCCACATCAAATAATCTTTAAAAAAAAAAAAAAGTGTGGTCTTTATAACCAGGACAGAGCCAGGCTTCTAGCTTAGACCTGACATATTGCAGCCCTGCTGAGGCCACCACCCTTGGCTGCCCCACCTCAGCGCCACCACTCGCCACCTGGCCAAACCCGGTCCATGGGGTGAGTCACCCTTTTCTTCTATAAAAACAGGCTGAGAGGGGCCCTTTCGAGGTACTGGGTAAACTGGTGGGGACTCCCTGCTTCCACAGGCAAATCCCACCCCATCCAGGGCCCCTGAGCCAGTGGCCACACCCAGGTCAGCACGTGGTCCTGGCAGGGGCTTCTGCCCTGGACCCCTGGCCACCTCTCCTGGCTCTGCTTGGACAGTGGGCTCCAGGCCACCCACCCCGGCGGGGCCCCTCCACACTCCTAGGGGATGCTGGCTCCTTCCCTTGCCTTGGTTCTGCCTGGGGCACGTCTGGGGCCTCTGCCCGGGGTCAAGCCTCGCTGCCCCCCCTACAGCCCCCCTGGCCCCCAGGTGGTGGCGATGGGGCAAGAAAGAGAACGTGACTTTGCACAGGTTCAGCCACCCCTCTGAGTAACCGCGTCATCAAACGGTGCATGAAGAGCAGTGTGCCCCCNCTCCTGGTGGGGGTAGCTAAGACCTCACACACCTTGGGGCCAAAAAACCAAAGCATAAAACAGAAGCAATGTTGTAACAAATTCAGTTAAGACTTGTAAAATGGTCCACATCAAATAATCTTTAAAAAAAAAAAAAAGTGTGGTCTTTATAACCAGGACAGAGCCAGGCTTCTAGCTTAGACCTGACATATTGCAGCCCTGCTGAGGCCACCACCCTTGGCTGCCCCACCTCAGCGCCACCACTCGCCACCTGGCCAAACCCGGTCCATGGGGTGAGTCACCCTTTTCTTCTATAAAAACAGGCTGAGAGGGGCCCTTTCGAGGTACTGGGTAAACTGGTGGGGACTCCCTGCTTCCACAGGCAAATCCCACCCCATCCAGGGCCCCTGAGCCAGTGGCCACACCCAGGTCAGCACGTGGTCCTGGCAGGGGCTTCTGCCCTGGACCTCTGGCCACCTCTCCTGGCTCTGCTTGGACAGTGGGCTCCAGGCCACCCACCCCGGCGGGGCCCCTCCACACTCCTAGGGGATGCTGGCTCCTTCCCTTGCCTTGGTTCTGCCTGGGGCACGTCTGGGGCCTCTGCCCGGGGTCAAGCCTCGCTGCCCCCCCTACAGCCCCCCTGGCCCCCAGGTGGTGGCGATGGGGCAAGAAAGAGAACGTGACTTTGCACAGGTTCAGCCACCCCTCTGAGTAACCGCGTCATCAAACGGTGCATGAAGAGCAGTGTGCCCCCAGCACAGCCTCCCGGGGGACTCCAGGCCGAAGCGACCTCAGACAGCGCTGCCTCCCATCTCCTCTCCTGGACAGACGCATGGATGTGACCCACCTGCTCAAACATGTCTGACCTGGGGACGTCCACACACACACTCCCCACTGTGAGACCACACGGCGCTCCGACTCTCCCTGGGTCAGGGCAGGCCCCCCCCAACCTGGCACTGAAGGTGTGCCCCAGAACCCCGGCTCGGGCACCGAGCTGCACTGTCAGACCCCAGACACCCCTGAGCGCGGCAGGGAGGGGCCAGGCCCCAGGCCACGCAGCAGGAGCAGGTCTGCTGTCCCCGCTGCAGTTTTTCCCAGCCCCGCTGGCTAAGCTGGCCACACACCCCTCGGGTCCTCAGCACACCCCTCGCCCGTCCCCCTGGACAACCCCCTTGGCCTCAGCAGACCCTCCCCCTCATTGACACTGCCATCCCCTGGGAGGACATTACTCTCCAGGCCACTCTCTCCAAGGAGGAATTATGCCTCCCAGAAGTGACCGAGAGCACGCGCGGTCCCCGAGGCTGCACCAGTCAGTGACGGGAGAGAATTACAGCCCCAGTTTTATGAGGGCACATAAAGAGCCTGCATGGTCGGCGCGCCCTGCTGCAGCCACGCAGTCGTTAAGAGGGGAGGCCGTATTTCTCTCCATCTCCCCACAGGCCCCAATCCATACGCAGCATGGCCAAGTCATCCATCCAAGCCAGCCTACCCTCCCAGACGGTGCCTGCAAGCAGCTCTGCCCAGAGCAAGGCCCACCTCCCAGACTGACCAGGCAGTACAGGCAGTGGGCAGCGGCGAGGAAGAGGAGGAAATGGTGGGGCGGAGGCTGTTACCTCCATCGTACAATTGCTGGGAGACTTTGAGGGGAGCCTGAGAACAAGAGCCCCCTAGCAAAATAGTCACCGGGGCTGAATAAGCACTGTGGTCAGCCCTCACCCACCCCGCACACAGCTTTCAAACTGCAGAGTCTCTTGTTCATCCAGTCTTAACTTATTCTTTGCCAACTGAGCTATCAGCGAAGCCCCTTACCTTGTTCACACTTCAGCAAAGCCCAGGGTGTGAGGTGTCACTGCCCCAATTCACAGATGTGGCAAGCGAGGCTCAGACAGGCCAAGAGCAGGCTCAGATCACCTGGCTGGTGCATTCACACTTAGACTATCTACAGTCTGACTCTCATCCACACCATGAGTAAGGGGCTGGCCAAGTTCAGCAGAGATGTCACCTTGGATGCACAAGGTCTCAGAGGTTATAACTCAGGAGTTGAGCAACCCTCAGAAGTGCCCCCTGGAGACAGGAGGCTGGACATTTGTCTGTCCACTCCTGGCCTACAGATGGAGCCCCACTTAGGGGCAATGACCCCTCCATCCTCCAGGTTGCCCGTGTGCAGGCTGGGTATCCCGGGGGCTTCCAGGGACAAGCATGACCAAGCTGGTACAGTGCAGGGCAAGAAAGTCCCCTCCAAGGGGTCCCATGGAGCCTGCCCCCCAACCGACAGCACATGTTCCAGCCAAGGGGGCCCCCCTCTCTGCTTCTCTGCCCACAGACACTGCCATAGCAGGCCACTGACCAGGGCATGCACCCACCTTCCCCCACTAGTCCTGCCCTGGGCCTCCAGCCTCAGAGTAACTGTGCTCACGGAATCCTAGGAGGGTGCAGGATACTCTGCCTGCCCCAAAGGTCATCTGAACAGAAGTTGGTCGCCCAGCATCTCTAAACCTGCGACAGCCCCACAAGTGGCCTGCACGCCCAGTCCCACCCTTTGCTGCCCCAGGCATCTTGTCGCCCTCTGAGGCAGCCGGCTCACCGCCAGCAGCAAGTTCCACCTTCTGGTGATGCTGTCCGTGGTGCTGACTCGTCTAACCCAGCTTTCTTTCTGGGGCTATCCGGTGGCTGATGTTCACCCTGCCCGGACCCACCAGTGAGAGGTGGCGGCCTCCACAATTGCTCCCTGGTGTTCTGGAAGAGGGCTTGGCAGCAGCCACCCTCAAAAGCACTGGAACCTGATCCTCTTTACAGGGTCAAAGAGACAACTCAGAACACAAGACAGGCGACCAGGTGGGGCTTTCATCTCCCTCCCCAGGGGCTCCCGCTGCAGAGAGCTGCCCGCTGCCAGCCTGCGTGTCTGACAGATCGATACCCTTTTGAGACTGTATCAGGGCCTCTTGGTTTGATCTTAGAAAGCCTTGTTCTTCTGCAAAAGGATAGTAAGGTCCCATTCCTTTTAAAAGCCCCAAAGGGAGGCTATGAACACAGCTCTTAAAAGGGGGCATGCAAACACCAGGCCTGGCCCTAGTGGCTGGGACCACATCACACTTGGGGATGGGACCCAGAAGCCCCACCAACAGAACTAGTTAAATTCAGGAGCCTTTTATATATTAAACACCTTGAACCTGTTATAAAGTCACAACAAATGTAGAGATTCCCAGATCTGCAGATAAGGAAACAGGCTCAGAGAGACTAAGTAACTGACCAAAGCCACACTGTAGTGATTGGAGGACCCAGGGCTTGAACCCAGGAAGCCAGGTTCTTGGTCGGGGTTTCTGTCACACAGTGATAGGTCACATCTGGGATCTGGTCTCCCAGCAGCACCCTAGAACCCCTCTGACAAAGCCAGCACCCAAAGGGCCTTCGTCTCCCTCAAAGATGGGCTTCCTAGCTCAGGCCTAGAGCATCTCTGGGTAGAGTGGGAAAACTCCAAGCTAAGAGACACCCTCGCCCACTTTCAAGGGCCAGAGTATCAACCCCTGTGGCCAGTGGGGACACTCAGGTCTCCAGCAGGAATGTGCAGGACTCAATTCTTGAGGTGATTCAGCTACAAACAAGGACTCTCGGGGACCTCCAACAGGTGACACCAGGAGTCCCCTGGCAGCCATTTGGGGAGGGAAGGGAGCCCAGGAATATGGACACTGGAATGTGTGTAGGCCTGAGGGCCACAAGCCACCCGCTATGCCAGGAGAGAACAACCCTAAGCTCAGGATTTCGAGGTCTGGAAAGTACTGACTCCACTGGGACTCCTGCTGCAGGCCTGGCAGGGCTGCACCAGGCTGATAGCACTTGGCTCCCCTGGAGGCAGTGATTCCCAGCTTCCCTGCCCCTCCTTCCCTGCCTCCTTCCACCCAGAGCACAGTTTGAGGAACCTGCTGTGGTAGGGTCTGGGGGCAGGGGCGGCTGATGGGGGATGGGGCTGAAGCACTGGAGGCCTGTCACCCAAGTCCCTCCAGTCCAGTCTGAGGACCAAGGCGCTAGGGAGCTATAGATGACTCAGATCTGCTTTTCACAGGACAGAAAAGGGGTTGCAGGGGTGCACGAGGGAGCTGGGGGCCCAGTATCAGGGCAGGGCACTGGGGAAGGCTGGGGGAGGAAGTGGCTGGACGAGGAGAGCAGCTCCAGAAACCAACACCTTCAGATGCCGCCAGGTTGGGAGTGAGCAGCCCCTGGTGGTCTCAGATCAGGGAGAGACTCCAGCAGAGTGGAGCTCTGAGACGGGAAAGACAGGAAAGGCAAAGATGGCTGTGGCTGCGGGTGGAGGGGGCAGATGAGGCTGCAGGTTGGGGACCGCTGAGGAAGCCACAGCGGGTGTCCTCATAGAGGAAAGTGAGGCAGAGCCCCAGAGGTGGAGGGGAGGGACTCCATGCATCAGACCACCCATAGGCCCCATGGAGCAAAGCTGTCCCAGAAGGCCTGCTCCGCAGACCCCAAGAGGCATTTACCCAAGTGGGGGATGCGTGAAGCAGGCTACTGGGAGAAGCCGGGGAGGCCTGCTCAGCAAGGTCAGGGAGCCTCAACTCCCAGGCTGAGCCCTCAACCACGGCTTCTTGCCACGGTTGTTGTTTAGTTGCTCAGTCATGTCTCACTCTTTGCCACCCCATGGACTACAGCACACCAGACTTCCCTGTTCTTCACTACCTCCCAGAATTTGCTCAGACTCATGTCCATTGAGTTGACGATGCCAACCAACTATCTCATTCTCTGTTGCTCCTTCTTCCCTGGCTCCTAGGGGCCATCAGACTAGCCACCCTGGCTCCCAAGGAGGTCAGCTGAGGGGGTCTAGCCAGCACCCAGCCAGGCTGGGTCTGGTCTCAGCCTGGAGAGCCGGCTGGATGTGGGAAACTTCTCATCCAGAAATACAAATCCTGTTTCCTTCTCTCTGCTGCTATTAAACCCCTGCCCAGCCTCTGTGGCCCAGGAAGAGAACACAGAAGTCTGAGTGAACCCAGGAGGGGCCCAGGGTGGGTAGGGTCTACACCCTGCAAAGACCTGGCACCTCTGATGCTGATGTGTGTGTGTATGAGTGCCTCGCAGAGCCATGAAGGAATTAATGATATGAGCACACTCTGGGCTGCTTGTTAATTGCATGGGGTTCATTTGTCTTTCCCACACACACCATCATTTCATCACAAACAACACTGACAATGATGCCAGATATACTTCTCCGCAGGACTCACTGCCCCCGGACCCCAGGTCCCATTCTGGGCTGTGTTCTGGGTCCCTGTCAGAGGTGAGGAGGCTGAGGGGGAGCTTAACCATCTGGACAGTATTAACATGATTCTCACTTTGGAGTGAGAGCAGACTCCAGAGCCGGTCTGACCACAGGGACTGTAATCAGGGGGACCTGGGGTCCATGTCACCTGCCCAGCTGCATGACCTCATGGAGAAGGGGGGCTCTGCTTCCCCCACCTGTCTCCTTCCTGCATAAACAGATCNTAAAGACACTTACTCCTTGGAAGGAAAGTTATGACCAACCTAGACAGCATATTGAAAAGCAGAGACATTACTTTGCCAACAAAGGTCCGTCTAGTCAAGACTATGGTTTTTCCAGTGGTCATGTATGATGTGAGAGTTGGACTGTGAAGAAAGCTGAGAGCCAAAGAATTGATGCTTTTGAACTGTGGTGGTGGAGAAGACTTTTGAGAGTCTCTTGGACTGCAAGGAGATCCAACCAGTCCATCCTAAAAGAGATCAGTCCTGGGTGTTCATTGGAAGGACTGATGCTGAAGCTGAACCTCCAATACTTTGGCCACCTGATGCAAAGAGCTGACTCATTTGAAAAGACCCTGATGCTGGGAAAGATTGAGGGCAGAAGGAGAAGGGGACAACAGAGGATGAGAGTTGGATGGCATCACCGACTCGATTGACATGGGTTTGGGTGAACTCCACAAGTTGGTGATGGACAGGGAGGCCTGGCGTGCTGTGGTTCATGGGGTTGCAAAGAGTTGGACACGACTGAGCAACTGAACTGAACTGAACTTCCACACCCAGCCATCTACAAAACCACTTCCCAAGGCTCAGAATCAGGGCTCTGAGCTTCAGAAATGGGCTCCAGGCTCCTCAAACAACTCAGGTGGGTCTGCTCCTGAGAACAGCCCCCTCGGGGAGGTACTAAGGCACTCATGGGGTGTGGGGTCACCAGGAAAACAGTCATATCCGTGCCACAGCTTCCACTGGAAAGAAGAGACTTTCCAGATGCCCTGCATGTCGGCGAGGTTTTCTTGGAGACAGTGATGGGTGAGCTGCCTCTGCTTTCACTTGTTCAAAGATGTCATTCAGTCTTTCCTTGTTGAATTGGTCGAAAAAAATAAAATAGTATAATTTTTAAAAGAGGAAATAAAAAGAACTCTATGGCTCTGCCCCTTTAAGATATTTTTACCATTTTATGATGCTAGTGCTAAGCATGCTAAGTCACTTCAGTTGTGTCCAACTCTTTGTGACCCCATGGACTGTAGCTCGCCAGGCTCCTCTGTCCATGGGATCCTCCAGCAAGAATCCTGGAGTGGGCTGCCATGCCCTCCTCCAGGGGATCTTCCCCACCCAGGGATCAAGCCTATGTCTCTGAGGTCTCTGGCTTTGACAGTCGAGTTCTTCACTAGGGACACCTGGTAAACCCTTGTGAAGCTAGGAGGCAAAATTTGTAGAATTCTGTTTTTTGGCAGACCCTAGGTGGGGGATGAGAACCCCTGTGGCCCTCACGGGGGACAGGGAGGGGCCAGGCCATCAGAGGCAGAACCACCTTGACAACAGCATCCTGGGGCCTGACAGGAGGAGAAGGCAGAGCGGCAGGTGGGGGTGGGGGCGCTTCCTTAGCTGATCTCCTTTCCTCCCCCTTTCACAACTGATTTCCGCCTCAATTTGGGTAATTACTCTCCACTCAGCATCATTTCTTTCCTTCATTCAAGGAGGGAGAAAAAAATACACCCCAGTCTCTCTGGGGGCAGGACACTCTTTTAGGCTTTAGCAGCTGCTCTCTGCACCGGTGGGGCTGGCAGGGAGGGGGCTTCTTCAAAGTCAGGCTGACTTTTGTGTCCCATGAGAGAAGCCCTGTTCTTTCTCACCTGCCCAGGGCTTTTCAGAAGCCCCGGCCTCACATCAGGGTGACATCTGATCCCAGATGAAGGCTGCCTGGTGGGAGGGGATGGTCACGGTCAAGCCTCCCCCTGCCAGGCAGTAGATGATGGACAGGAAGGCCTGGTGTGCTGCGGTCCATGGGGCCGCAGTTGGACACGACTGAGCGACTGAACTGAACTGACCTGGGACGGGGGATGGGCACATGGCCCAGGCCCCATGGCCGCTCGGCGCTGCCCAAGGCCTCCCCATGGTATCGGCTGCCACGTCAGCCCTGAGGCACATGAGGCCCTGGAGGGGAAGTGGATTCCACGAATCCCAGTGCTCAGACTTGAGGAGAGCCAGGCTGGCACCCAAGGGTGCCCTGTGCTCCTGCGCCCACCAGAGGGGAAGGGGCCCTGTCGGAGAGTCTGGCCACCCTTTGCCAGGCACTTATGGGAGGGGGACAGACAGGGGACAGACACAGTGTGGAGCGAGGCCCCGAGGAGCTTCAGGTCTGGCAGGGGGAGGAAGCAGGAGCACCAGTCCAGTGACTGGAGTGGGAGGACACGGAAGGGCGGAGCGGAGAGCTGGGTGCCCGGGGGCCCTCCCAGGACCATGGGCAGGGCCACAGGCAGGTTACCAGGTGGACTCGGACCTCCAAAGGGGGAATCAGTGGAAGGGCGGCCAGGTCACAGGTGGCAGAGGCAGAGGTGTGGGGCTGGGGTGCTGGGCAGAGACCACCAGCCTGAGCCCCCAACTGACTGCTGGCACCCAGCCTCAGCCCAGCCTCCCCTTCTCCAGGAAACCCTCCTTGACCCCCAGGCTGGAACAGGTGGCCTGCACTCCTCCACCCACCCCAGGAGACTCCTGATGCTTCCGGGAGTATTAACTGTCTGTCTGTCTGTCTCCCACTCCAGACAGAGAACTCTGCAGAGGTGTGTTGGTTTCCTAGGACAGTCTGGGTGGGTTCATGTAACAGAAACTCATCCCCACCCAGGCTGGAGACACAAGTCTGGAAACTCAGTGTTAGAAGGTGGACCTCTGAAGCCCTGGGGAAGGGAGGGCCCGTTCCTTCTTCCAACCCCCTTGGTGTGAGGTCCTGGCTTGAGTCTCCACCTCTTCCTGCAGACTCTGTGTCTCCATGGGGCGCCAACCCTCCTTGGTGTCTGTTTCCAGCCTTCCGTCTTCTGAGAGGACACAGCCCATCAATAGGTGGTCACCCCACTCCACTATGACCTCATCTTGAGTCCATCTGCCAGAACCCCATTTCCCAAAAGGTCATACCCACAGGGCCGACCATATAGAGCAGGTGTCCCCAAACCCCAGGGCCACAGACTGATCCATCAGTGGCCTGTTGGGAACCGGGCTGCACAGCAGGGAGTGAGCTGTGGGCAAGCAAAGCTTCAGCAGCCTCTCCCCATCACTCCGCAGGCTCACGTTACCACCTGAACCATCCCCTGCACCCCGCCCCACCTGTGAAAAAGTTGTCCTCCACGAAGCCAGTCCCTGGGACCAAAAAGGCTGGGACTGCTGATCCAGAGCACAGTGCTCCAAGTGTCTGATGGCTGACTGTCACACCAACTTCACGGCTCCCACCCAGGACAGCTCATAATATTTTATGCCAGTCTCCGTCAACCTGCAGCCTATTAGAACATAGGGTCTCCGTTGCCTCAGGGTAAAGGGACAGTTGAGTGGGGTCCTCGACACAGCCCTGGAGGAATGAAGCCTCCAACCCAGGGGTCCGGACATCCTGCCTCATGCATCTTGGCTGCTCCTCCCCCCAGGGGACCCCCAGATGTGGACCCTGCAGGGAGGCGACTGAAGGTGCATTCACCAAACAGACTCAAACTTCCCCCTAAACCATGCCAAACACCAGAGCAGTTGCTGTGATTTATTAATCTGCCAGGATCCTTGCAGGATTTTAATGTGGTATTTGGAGTCTATTTAACTGGATAACAAAAATACCCAACTCCAGAAACCGTAAATAATTATCACATCCATCGGGCCTTTCATATGAAGACTGGTACTGGCTTCCCCTCCAAGCTGCTCAATTTTCAACTTTTCCTCTCTCCGTTTGGAACAAGCTCCCACTCATCAAAGAAGACTCCAACCCAGGGGTTTCGGGGAGCACCAAAGAGGAACCCTGCAAGTCTGTGATTAGAATACAAGAGGGAGGATCAAGGTAATTAATTTTTTTAACTTAAAAAAAATTTTTTTAAGTTTCCCATCAGCTTCTGCAAAGCCATGTGAATTATATCTGCTTATGTAAATAAAGCTAACGGGTGATAACATTAATTAGCAGAATAAAACTTTTGCTCATCCGGCTGGAGATAGCAGGTAGTTGGGAGAGAGGATTAATTTCTGTTTTAATTGGAAATTTACATGTGCGGCAGCTTGGCCTCCATCGGCGAACAATCAGATTCCAGGTCCCTTCAAACGTGTTGCCCGAAAGGGCAAGGGACCTATCTGCCTTTCAAGGGGGCTCCGCTTCAGTTCCCCAGCCAGCATGGAGTCAGCTGATCAAAGCCTGAGAAGCGTCCTGTGTGGGGCGGGCTCCTTTGGGGATCGGCACCCCGGCCTCCCACCTCCAGCGGGCAGGTCTCCGGGTCCAGGCCTGAGCTGCCACTGGGTGGGACGGTGATGCGATTAGGGAAGACTTCGATATGGGGAGGGTCACGTGGACAGGCCCCCACCCAGGGTGCCCTGCCCCTCCAGGAAGGCATCTGTCAGTGATGGACAAGGTGAGGAAGAAGCTAGGCAGGGGGCGGTGGCCTGACCACACCAAATGGGGAAGGGGGGCCCCCCCAGACTCTCTTCACTAAGAGGGCACCTCGCGGGGCCCTCCTGGGGGACCGTGGGTCCCGGACCCTCCCGTTCTCCACAGGTGAGAGCACACAGAGGGTGAGACTTCAGCATCAGGGCTTGATCCTAGTGACTCCAAGACCCCTTCCATCCTGACACGCTACTCCTGACCTCCCAGGGGAAATGCTGTTTTCAGGTCGCTTGGAAGCCTAGGAAGCCAGTCTGGGGGCTGTTTGAGTGAGGGAGACGTTCTGGGGCTCCCGAAAGCACCTCACCCCACAGATGGGGACGGCCCGTCTCTCCCAGGGTGGGGCAGGGCTTTCCGGGGGAGGATGGCGGTTCAGGTGGTCCTCTCTGAGCTCCCCATCCAACCACGAGCCTCCTGTGACGGAGAGTAAAGACGAGAGTCGTCCTGCCTGCATCCCTCCTCATCTGGCTCCAGGGGAGATGGTGGCAGGGCCGCCCGCAGCGCTCACACGACGGCTCCTTTCTCTCTTCCAGGAGCTGCTCTCATCTCCACTCCCTGCCAGGCTGCTTCCAGTTTCTCCATCAGTAGCTCAACCACCGGAAACACCCGGAAGAAGCTTTGTAGGAGCGCGTGCAGCCCCCTGAGCCGCGCTGGGAGCTGGGCTCCCCTGTGCCTCCTGACTGCCGTCTGGAGGCTCCAGAGAGGAGGCTGACCGGAGCTGCAGCCGGTGGAAGCCGGGACACACAGGAGGGAGGACTCTGGAACCCCAGGGGGACGATCCAAGGAGCCCCCAGCCCGGTGTGGTGTCCAGCCCTGTTGACCTCAGAGACGTAAAGTCACATCCCTGACCACGGAGCCCTGTGGCCTCGGCCTCACGTGGCATCCCATCCGGTCAGGGCCCGCATCACACAGAGGGCGCTGGGAGCACCCAGGAGGAGCCCGAATGGGGAGTGATGGAGGCAGACTCAGGAGAACCAGAGGAGGGGAGGAGCAGGCTGCTTGGACTGAGAGTCTGGATGCACACTAAGGAGCCGAGTGGCCCCGGCAGCGGGCAGAGCTGGGGAAGCGACTTTCACTCTCAGCCAGAGAGCTGGGGACCTCAAGTGGGCCCCCTCTGTATCACAGGAGGAACTGAGGCCCAGCGGGCTCCCTGCTACGGCCTAGGGTACAAGCGAGTGAGGAAAATTTGAGGCTTCCCTGATAGCTCATTTGGTAAAGAATGCAATGCAGGAGACCCCAGTTCGATTCCTGGGTCGGGAAGATACCCTGGAAAAGGGATAGGCTACCCACTCCAGTGTTCCTGGGTTTCACTTGTGGCTCAGCTGGTAAAGAATCGGCCTACAATCTGGGAGACCTGGGTTTGATCCCTGGGTTGAGAAGATCCCCTGGAGAAGGGAAAGGCTACCCACTCCAGTATTCTGGCCTGGAGAATTCCATAGACTATATAGTCCATGGGGTTGCAAAGAGTTGGACACAACTGAGAGACTTTCACTTTCACTTCAGTCCAGTAACTGATGGATGGGAAGATGGATGGATGGATGGACAGAGGAATGCATAAAGAAGATGCGGTACATATAGACAATGAAATACTACTCAGCCATTAGAAAAGAACAAAATAATGCCATATGCAACAATATGGATGTTCCTGGAGATTATCATACTAAGCAACGTAAGTCAGAAAGAGAAATATCATATGATATCGCATATATGTGGAACCTAAAATATGACACAATGAACTTGTTTACAAAACAGACTCACAGACACAGGAAACAATGATTACCCAAGAGAAAAGGAGGTGGGGGAGGGATAAATTAGGGATTTTGGATTGGCAGATACAAATTACTATACATAAAATAGATAAACAACAGTGTCCTACTGTATACTACAGGGAACTATATTCAATATCCTGTACTAAACCATAATGGAAAAGAATATGAATATATATATGTATGTGTGTATAACTAATCACTTTGCTGTACACCAGAAACTAACACAACACTGTAAACCAACAAGCCTTCAATTGAAAAAAGAAGAAGGAGAGAAGGATGGACAGGTGAGTGGATGGATGGGTTAAGTGGGTGGGTAGGTGGGTGGGTGGATGAAAGAGTAACTGGGTGGATGGGTGAGTGGGTGGGTGGATGNCCCATGGACTGTAGCCCACCAGGCTCCTCCGTCCATGGATTTTCCAGGCAAGAGTACTGGAGTGGGGTGCCATTGCCTTAGTTAACAAATAATAGAGCCAGGTCTACACCAGACCTCCTGATCCCAAATCACATGCTCTCTCGACTCTATGGTGTGATATGGGGAGCAAGACTCAGTAACCAACAATGTGCTGTGGAGAAGCAAAAATGAATGACTTGGGTACCCTCTGCACACTAATGTAAAATGTGTGCAAATCACCTACATTTTATTTCTCACCCTAAATGTGGCCCTGAATGAAGGCCCATGTATCTTGCACCGAGGCCTGTACATGCTGGTCGTTGTGGGGGAACCACAATGAGGTAGCCACTGCCATCAAGGAGCCCACAGATTTGTCAGGGGAACTGGCAACTCTTGTGCATGGAAAACCAGAAGCGTGCCAGGCAGTGCTGGCAAAAGCCGGCTGTGGAAAGACGGGACGAGGTCCAGCCCAGGCCACTCATTGGAGGAAGGCCGTGAGCTGGACCGAGGGGCTGTACTGCAGATGAGACCAAAGCTCCAGCCAAGGCCAGGAGGAAGTGGCTCAAGCTCAATCAGGGCAGGAAGAGCATCCCTGAGACTCATGGGGACAGGACAGCAGGCAGGCATGCTGGCCCGGGAATAAGTGGTTAGGCCACTGGCCTCTGACCCAGGGAGAAATGCAAGAGTTTGGGGATTCAAGGGAAGAGGTGGTGCGGGTCTCTCTAGATTTCTGGCAAACGTTCCACTGACTCAGAACAAGCTGGGAGGTGGGGAAGGGAGATCTCCTGAGAGATGAATATAAGGGCCAGTCTCATGAGCCGCCTCACAGCGACATGACTTTAGGGATACTAGCTGCGGCCCTTTATCCCCAAGCCTCCTCATCTTCACTGCTTATTTAGGGAGAGTCAGAAAACCGTTTAGATCTTCAAGAACCCCTTCTCTAGCTCAAATAACCCTAGAAATCTTAAGCTGCTGTTTCTCCTTCTTGGCTGCACATAAAAATTGACTGGAGATTCTCATATCTGAAGTCTGGAGTGGAGCATGAGTCTACTTAACACCTACCGGGTAATTCCAGTGTCCACCACCCCCAGGCTGAGCATCACTGGTCCATGCCCAAGAGTGCTGAATGGGGAGCCAGAAAAGTCAAGTTCTGATCCCAAATCTACCAACTTCCCCGTGCGTGCATGCTAAGTGGCTTCAGTCATGTCTGACTCTTTGTGGCCCATCGCCTGCCAGGCTTCTCTGTCCGTGGGATTCTCCAGGCAAGAATACTGGAGTGGATTGCTAGTCCCTTCTCCAGGGGATCTTCCCGACCCAGGGATTGAACCTGCATCTCTTCCTGCATTGGCAGGCGGGTTCTATACCACTAGTGCCATCTGGGAAGCCCACCTTCCCCACCCTTAGGCAAATCTCTTAGCTTGCTGCTGACCCATTTCCTTTGTGTGTGATGTTGGGCAAACCATCCTTAGTGAAATCACTCAGTCGTGTCCGACTCTTGCGACCCCAGGGGCTGTAGCCCACCAGTCTCCTCCATCCATGGAATTTTCCAAGCAAGAGTACTGGAGTGGGTCACCATTTCCTTCTCCAGGGGAATCTCCCTGACCCAGGGATTGAACCCGGGTCTCCCGCATTGCAGGCAGATGCTTTTACTGTCTGAGCCACCAGGGAAGTCCAACCTTAGCTGTGAAGATGTGAGGAGACTCAAGGGCAGTTCAGAACAAGGAAGGACTTACTGACACTTAAGGGAAGAGTCATAGCCAGCTGGCATGGCCGGGAGGGAGAGACGTGAATCCAAACCTTCACTGTAACAGCCACTTCCCCTCCTCCCTGTCCCCCAGAGTAACCTCCCAGCGGTGAGAGTGAACCTGAGCTTTTGTCCTGGAAGGGTGGGGGTGGGGACAGAATCAGAGGGTGGAGGGCAGGGACGGGGTATAAAGAAAGACCCGGAGAGGAGGGGAAATGGGACCGGTGCCCAAGGCCAGGAATGCTGTGTGTTTTGGTTGTTGTTGGTTTTTTTTGTCCAGAACCATGGAAACTGATCTTTCTTGTTGTGAACAAAAGGTGTTGAATTACTGAAGAGGCTGAGAAGCCCAGATGGCAGGAGGGCGCAGGGCGTGCTCTGTGGCTTTGTGTGCTCTGGCAGGGAAAGGCCTGGGGAAGAGGATCGGACAGCTCCCTTACCCACATCTCCTTCCCCTGGGACACTGCGAGTGGCTGCAGTGATTCTGCAAGTCAATGGCCAAGCCCTGTGGACCAGTTCCTGAGAACTCACGGGGATGGCGGAGCAGAGTCAGCTCCAGCTGCCGGCTGTGTGGGTGCTGGCTGTGCCTCTGGGACGCCTGGGATTCTGGCTCCAGCCTGGTCCTCAGAGACCTCCCAGCCAAACCCCTCATCTTACAGACAGGAAGCCAGAACAGGGAAGACACCTGCCCACAGGTGGCCTAGAGCCCAGCTCTCCTGGGATCCCTCAGTCCACAGAACCTTCCTCTGCCCCACCCTGAGAGACCGAGAAAGGCTCCATCTCTAGACGAGGGCTTAAGCAAGGTCATTTCCTCCCCCTGACTCCTGCCCAGCTCTGCAGCCCAGCAGAGGCCCAGAGGGCCTAGGGGTATCAGAGCAGAGCGTTATGAACTGCCTGGGTTCAAGGGCCAGGTCTGCCACTTACCAGCATCGTGACCTTGGGCGAGTTATTTAACCTCTCTGAGCCTTAACTTTCTTTCATCTAGGGGTGATTCTAGTACCCTTGAGTACTTCTGAGGATTACATGAGCTGGTATTATTCTCCTATAATAAGTGCTCAATAAATGTTAGCTGTTACTAGGGGCTTCCTAAACCAGCAAAACTCTGGGATTTGAGCTCAACCACAGAAGACTTGGGGCTTCCCAGGGAGCACTAGTGGTAAAGAACCTGTCTGCCAATGCAGGAGACATAAGACGTGACTTCGATCCCTGGGTCAGGAAGATCCCCTGGAGAAGGGAATGGCAATCCACTCCAGTTTTCTCACCCGGGAAATCCCATGGACAGAGGAGCCTGGCGGGCTACAGTCCATGGGGTCACAAAGAGCTGGACACACTGAGCGACTGAGCACAGACTTGGCCTTGAGATGGCCAGCTCTCCTGGAAGAAACCATGGCGAAAGGTGCTGGCCTGGCTAGCTGGGACAGCAGGAGCTGAAAGCAGGCCAGGTCTGGAAGCCTAGAATGGGCAAGAGGAGTAATAAAGACAAAGCCAGTGCAACTCTGCTAAGGCCTGGGACTGCTGAGCCTCCAGCTGGTGCCACCGGAGACTCAGTTCAGTTCAGTTGCTCAGTTGTGTCCGACACTTTGGAACCCCATGGACCCCAGCACACCAGGATTTCCTGTCCATCACCAACTCCTGGAGTTTACTCAAACTCATGTCCTTCGCATTGGTGATGCCATCCAATCATCTCATCCTCTGTCGTCCCCTTCTCCTCCCACCTTCAATCTTTCCCAGCATCAGGGTCTTTTCAAATGAGTCAGCTCTTCGCCTCAGGTGGCCAGAATACTGGAGTTTCAGCATCAGCATCAGTCCTTCCAATGGCTATTCAGGACTGATTTCCTTCAGGATGGACTGGTTTGATGTCCTTNGGCTGTCCCACCCACACCAACAGCAGTGCCCCTCCCTCGAGGTGGGGTGAGAGCCGGCTCTGCCCTCCCCCTGTGTGACCTCACCATCACACGGGGCCGCTCTCCCTTCAGTTTCCTTACCTGGAGGAAGGACAGCAGCATCGCCTGCCTGCAGGTCCTCAGGAAGCCACAGGCCACAGACAGAAGTAAATGGCACACAGTAGGTGCCTCATAAGCCCGTCTGCCATCTCCAGTTGGTGCTGGTGACACAGACGCTCTCCTGGGGAGTGGCGAAGCCTCCAGCCCTGAGCCCATCAGGGGCCCTGGCCCCTCCCCGCCGCCCCCCGGGAAGCAGCATATGTTTGTCGGCACCAGGCTGCTATTTTTGTGCAGCATGTTCTTTCCAAGAGTGAATGTTCCAGGAGCTCTGATGCCCAGGGACAAGCCAGCCCTGCCCATCACTGCCACGGGGAAGGGTCTCAGAATCCCAGGAGACAGAGGCTGAAGGGGCTGAGGGAATCCTCTGGGCTGTCACTAGCAAGTGGCCTCTCAGAGAAGACAGTGAGGGTTCAAGGTCACTTGAAGGTCAAGAACAAGGCCAGTCTGGGAACCGAGTGAGTTCACACCATGCAGGCTGCCCTCGAGCCCATGTTCTGCCCAGGCAGCCTCAATCCACAGCCACTCAGAGCCTGGGCATGCTGAGCCTGGGAGGGCAAGGAGGAGGACCCCCACCCTCCAACAAGTCTGGGGTCAGCTGGGCTCACCAAGCTCAGAGAGCAGCTCAGACCCTCGGTGTGGCCAAAAGTACCTGGGGCTCGCAGGGCTCCCGGGAGTGGGAGAGAGGGACCTCTCACGGGGCAGCATTTGAGGAACCTGGAATCCAGACCCCCCTAGGACTGTGGGTGCATTTCCCCCCGCTCCCCGCCCCGAGCCCTGCCCTCTCCTCCCAGTGAGCCCCCTTCTCAATCGTCTGCCTGTCCACGGATCCTGACACCTCAGTCTGTCCATCCCAGTGGGTCCCACCAGGTCCAGGTCACCAGCAGGGCTGCTGGAAGAGGGCTGCAGCCTCCACAACAAAGCACCTGGAGGGGCCCAGCTGGGACTCTGTCTGACGCCTGTGCTGCGCCTGCCCTGAGGGACCCCAGCAGCTGCCATCTGCCTCCCCACGCCCTCCAGGGGCCCGGTCACTCCCTCCCAGTAGTGTCCTGTCACAGGCCGAGGCCTCTTTGCCTCCACTCCTCCCTTCCTGCTGCTCTGTGGCCCATGAAAAGCCAGAAGATCCTCTAAGAATACCCACCCGAAGCTACCAGGACCCCCATCCCACTCATGGGAAAACCTAGGTCCCCGGCATGGCCAAGGCCTCCCTTGATCTTCCCCCAAGTCCCCACTCCTCAGTCCAACCCTAAGACGCCTCCTCTTCCCCGAACACACCAGATCATTCCCATCCCAGGACCTTTGCACAGGCGGCTCCCTGACGGAAGGCTGTTTCTGTCCCTTCCTGAGACTGCCTCTGACACACAGCTTCCACCTCAGCACTCCCAGCTGTGCAGGTCACCCTCTTTACCACCTGGGCTCATCTCCAAGGCTCCAGCCCCCACGCAGCCTTAACTGAACCCTGCCTGGGCCACAGGATACGCGGGCAGCTGCCGACAAGCGGCCCCCTGGTCGTCATCCTGCTCTCACGCTTGCGTCCAGCTTACCTGGCGCTGCACCGCGTGCAGAAAGCAGGGCTGAATAACTGCCAGGAGCACTGGACACACCTGGCTGCCTGGCTGAAATCAAATAGCACCACGAGAAGCCCTGAGCCCCACTGTGATCCTTGGGGCCTGCCGGTTTCCCGAGGCTAGCCCTGCAGCCCCTCTGGCCCCCTACTCGTGCCTGGCACAAGGAAGACACACACCCAGCCATGGGACAGAGGGTCTCAGCCACCCGGAAGCTGTCTCCCCTTGCCCCTGCCGCCCCTCACCCCTGTTTGTTCAGTGCCTCTTTCCCTCTGCACCCAGCTTGGCCCCCCATCAGCAGGACATGGTGATGAGAGGGCAGTGCCCAGGAAAGTGCCCAGGAAGCCAGCTCCGGACAGGACCACCGCCCTGAGAAACGGGCCCTGCAGGGCCTGAGCTACAAACCAGGTGCAGGCCTGGAAGGGCCCTGGGGGTCTGAGAGAGCAGGCAAGAAGAGGCACCGTGTGGCCCCAAGGAGGGGGGTGGCCAGCCTGGGCACCCCCGGCTAGGTCAGCTCCCGCTCTGAGCCTGTTTCTTCCCCTTGAAAACAGACTACTGGGGCCCATCTCCTAATGTTTGCTGGAAGCTTCTTCTTCCCAGTGATGACTGGGCCATTTTTAGAACCTCTGCCTACGCCGGCACTTTACAAACACTTGGACTTGGGAGAAGACCTCGCGGAGGATGTAACTACCCTGGGTTCCCAATGAAAGGACACATCCCGGGAGGTCAAGACCCCCAGGGCCACTGGGCTTGGTGAGTGGAGTCGGGCCTGTGCCCGTGTGCCCTGATGCTGCGGCCTTGCCCCGGGCTGTTCCTATTCCCGGAGGGTCTGTCCTCTGCGGCCACCAGGACCCAGGCCCAGGAGGGCCCTCGGAGGGTCACGGAGCCAGGGCGGACACCAGGATGCTGAGGCCACACTCGAGGACAGCCATCAGGGCTGTGTTCTCCCAGGGAAAAGGCAGCTGGCTGAGCTTGTAACTCAAAACAGAGGCCCGGGGCTCTTCCCAAGACCACCACTGTGGTGCCTCCCACCCCTCACAGAGCTCCTGCACAGACGACTGCTTATGGCTGAAGGGAGAGCCCCGACCCTCAGGGAAGCTGACTGGCTGCCTTCAGCGGGGCCTGGCTGCACATGTGCGGTCCCGCAGACGCCCATCACTGTAGCAGGAGTTGGCGCTGCCGCTCCGATCCATGCCCAAGCATCAGCCACTTTGCCTGTCACTGCTTTTGCACCATCTGTGCAAACACTGACACAGAAGAGGCAAACAACAGCATCTGAGTGTTACCGAGAAGGTGGCTTTGACCTTGTGGCTCCCCTGACAGCATCTTGGGGACCCCTCTCAGGGTTCCATGGAACCCCACTTTCAGAATTAGGGTGCTAAGGTGGAAGCCCCAGGAGGGCCGGCAGACTGTCTGTTTGTCCTCCTGGAACAGCGCCCGGCTCGCAGGCTGGGCTCGCGGAGTGAATTATCAGACCATCGCACACACGCAGCCCAGAGATGATGGCGCAGGGGGCCCCGCTGCACACCAGCCCGGGCCAGGTCTCCAGGCTCCCTCGGGCACTCGCCCCACACGGCCCTGTGCCAAGGGCCGCTTCCCCAGCGCCTCTCCTGCCCTCAGGCTCGGCGGCAACGTCACATCTCTGTATCTTCAAAGAGTAGGAGCTGCCCCCTCACCTTGGCAGCCCCCATCGCCACCCAGGAGCATCTGCCTGTGTGCCCCAGAGACCTAGGCTCCTGGAAGGCGGGTCAGCCTCTCGTCCACAGTGTGTCACCAGGACCCAAAACCCATCGGCTCTTAGCAGGTCTCAATGAATGTCCACAGAAGGCCCAAGCCCACCACCCTGCACTAGGTTAGACTCCGGCCTGCCTGGACAGGACCCTCAGTTTGACCCCAGGCTGGCCTCTCCAGTGCTCCTGGGCTCAGTTCTTCATGGGCCTAGCTGACCTGAGCAGGGACCCAGCCTTGAGACTCTCTCTGGACCAGCTTACTCATGCATTCAGAAAACTTGTGATAAAAGTCTCCTGCCTTCCAGGCTCAGAGCCCAGAGCCAGAACTACAAATGGACAGCAGGCGTTGTCCCTTCTTCAGGGGTCCAGAGACCCATGAGGACAGAGCGAAGCAAGCGGTGTGCCCTGGATTCCCAGCCCAGTCAACCCGCAGGGCCAGGAGGAGAGCAGGTTTGGAGAAGGTGAGCAGGTGATGAGCTCAGTGTGGGACCAAGAGGGGGAGGTTTTGAGGTGGGAACAAGGCCCCCTGCCTAGCAGCGCTGAGGACAAATCAGGGAGGGAGAAGGGGGAGGAAGGGACTTCTTGGAGCCTTAAGCCTTCCAGCGGAGACACCAGCAAAGGGAGCAAGGGTGTTGGGGTCTAAGGGCCCAGTCTGTGAACATGCTCTGTGTTCCATGCATGTCTGGGATCAGGGCTCAGATCACAATCAAGGTTAAAGCTCAGTTAGTGCCCAGGATGTGGACTCAGCCTGAGATCACGGTGGGCATTCAATGTGTGGCTAGGATCAGTGCTAAGCCTGTGGCTGGGGAGTAGGGCTCAGTGAGTGGCCAGGATTCAGCTCAGTGTTCAGCCAGGGATCAGCGCTCATTCTCTGCCCGGGTCAGGGCTCGGAAGTGAAGGTCAGCGAGGCTGGCGCGGTACCAAATCCCTGCCAAGCTCTGGCGTCTGTGAGCCGTCACAGCCGTGTCTGCGAAGGGGGGATCCGCAGAGCCTGGCTGTCATTTCCATGGAAAACCACACTTGTTTTGCCTGATTTTTTTTTCTTCCTTCCCCTACCCTCAGCCCAGCCAGGCAGCAGAGGAAGGTGTAATTAAAAATCAGGTTTGTTAACACGAACACGACGTACATAATATTTAAAACATCCAAGAGCCTTTAACTCGCTACCGACATGCATTTGCTCATTAAGCAGGAATTTTTTTTATGGCGACAACACTGCAAATCGCTCTTATTAAAATGCTCAAAACACCATCTGGTCCTTCGCTGAGACTCCAAAGCGTTGCGGAGGTGGGCCTGCAGACCTGGAGATTCCCAGCAGGGATGGGGGCAGGACTGGTTCCAGCTCCCCGAGTTCTCTGGGGTCCCAGTCGGCAGTCTCAGATCCCTGCCTCTCTTGGTCCCTCACCACCCTCATCTCACAGAGGCTCGGCGGCTGGGAGACCTTGCCCAGATGGTGCAGCTAGTAAGGGATACAGCTGGGTGTGAGCCTGAGTCTCTCTGAGGCCGGGGCTCCGTGCGGAAGGCAGGAGGTAAGGAAGGAGTCGGGCCACCCCAGCAGCACGTGGACCAGGGGCAGGAGAGGATGGAGGCGGAGAAGCTGGGCCGTCATTGTCAGGCTGCAAGGCATTTAAGAAGGGACACGACTGCCTGGGGCCTGAGGCCACTTGACCATGGGCTGACTGTCCACACTGGGTGCCCCAGCATGGAGAAGGCTGCCGGGCCTCTGGAGCAGCCCTGGGGATCTGGGACCTGGGCCATGCCTGGCAGGCTCTGCTGGGCGCCCGGGCAGGAGGTTTTGCGTTCTCATCCTACCAGCCGGCTCTCTGGCTCCAGAATGGCTGAGGCCGGGGCACCGTTGCCAGGAGAGCCGAGCATTGCAGGGCCCGCTCGGGGCCGCCCGCGTCCCGGCACGCCAGCTGGAGGAGGAGCAGGGAGCCAGGAGAAATCAGCCCAGGCAGGAGCGGGGCCGGCTGCCTGCCCTCTCACCCTTGGGGCCAGCGCCTGCGGCCCTCCTTGGCCTGCTCCCTCCTCCCTCTGCCCTGCCCAGCCCTCCCCTCCAGCCTCCGTCAGCCACTAGGCGAGCTCCGGGCTCCAGGCCCTGTGCCAGACTTACAAACGTGAGAGCCACTCCCGACCTTGCCCCGAGGACTCAGCCTTCAGGTGGTGTCCGGGGGGGTGCAGGCCACCGCCTCCCCGCCCACACCCACAGCAGACATCACCAAGCCACCAGGGCACATGTCTGGCTGCACTGAGCACTCGCTTCAGGATCTCAGCACATCAGCAAAAGCAGGCCTGTACCCATCCATGGGCAGCATCGGCCACAGTGAGGAACCTGCCTGCAGTCCCCCCAGGGACGGGACACGGGTCAGCGTTGAGGGCAGAGGGGCTCCGACCTGGGCCTGTGGTTCTAGTCCAACATAGGAAACCTCAGAGCATTTCTTCAGCCTCACGCACGCAGACACGCAGCATCCAGCCTTGCCAGGAGCAGACAGCCGTGGCGGAGCAGATCGCTCAGAGTGACAACAGCTCAGAGTCCNACAGCTGTCTGCTGTACACACAGGGGTGTATACATGTCGGTACTCCTCTCTCAGACTGTCCCAGCCCCTCCTTACCCGTTGTGTTCACAAGTCTGTTCTCTGTGTCTGTGTCTCTATCGCTGCCCTGCAAATAAGTTCCTCAGCACTGGTTTTCTAGCTTGCATATATATATACAGAAGCAGGTTTTAATCCTATTACAGTTCTCAGATTTCTAGGCCAGAATCTCCACTTTTAAGAATTCATAACAGAGCCATATTCATCTGTAGAGGGTTTGATTGTGTCCCCCCGGAAATCACGTCCGAGTCTGGTAGGTGGGACCTGTGAATGTGACCTTGCTTGGAAGTGGGGCCTTTGCAGCTGTCATCAGGATATGATGGGTCCTCCTGGATCAGGATGGGCAACACCCATGCCTGGCGGCCTTCATAAGGAGAAGACCCCGAGACACGGAGGAGAAGGCCATGTTAGGGAGGAGGCTGAGGTTGGCATGTTGCAGCTGGAGAGTCCCACCCAGAGCAGGGAGCTGGAGGAGGCTGGGCCACTCTGCCCTGGAGCCCCGGAGGGGCACAGCCCTGTCTGCATCGTGATCCAGCACTTCTGGGCCTCCAAGACCTGAGAGGGTGCGTTTCTGCACTTCAAGCCACTCAGTTCAATTCAGTNGAGCACAGGCTCAGAGTGGGGAGACAGACCTGGGCGGGGCTGGCGAGAGGCTCTGGGACCAGCCAGGAGGGAAGGGGGAGGCAGGGGAGGGGAGGATGCAGGAAGGGCCACAGAGCCTGTGTCCTGGCCCCCAGCCCCCAGCCCCTCCAAGCAGCCACTTCCGTACCTTCAAGGGGGCCTTGTGGACACAGTCCCAGCTGGGCTGATGCTCAGCTCAGGAGCCTCAGGAGAGCCCTTTAAGCCCTCACAGCCTCCGTGTCCTCATCAATAAAATGGGCCTAAAATCACAGAGCTCAGAGAGTTGGGGGGGTAGAGGGAATAGGGGGGCTTCAGGAACTTTGAAGATCTTTGTTATTTGTGTACAACAACCACAGGCACACTCAGACAAAAGCCTGCATACACATGGATGCATGTGCACACACGCATACACGAGCACGCACACAGGCCCACATCTGCACACCCACACACGGGCACAGACACGCGGGCATGTGCACGTTCAGCCTGTGCCCACCTGTTCTCACACTCCAGTCTTCACAGGTGTGGCCTCAGGCAGGATTAACAAACATCAGACGCCATGCTCTAAGAAAATGCCGATCAAATATTCCAGTTAATAAGCTGATTTCAGGCCCAATAAAAATGAAAACACAGAAAAAACATTCAACACGTGAGACGTGCAGAAAGCCCTCGGTGCATCCTCTGGGTCCAGGGAGGTGAGCCCCTGGAGCCCACAGCTGAGGCCCACCCCTCACCTCCAGATACACTGCCCAGCCGGACCTCTCCAGTAGCGAACCTGGAACAGGCCGGTCCTGGTGGGCAAGCTCCGGGCTGGGTCTGGGGGGTCGGCGACCAGGGATCTCCCTCCTCTGCTCCCTCCCCAAGCAAGAAATGGCAGTTTTTAGAAAGTGTCAACTTATTCCCAGCTGTTGTTGCCAAAAAGGAAAAAAAAAAAAAAAAACTCTCCTTGGTTTCAAGGAAACTCACAACAACTTCAGAAAACCGCGTGAACATGATGGATGCGTTCATTCCCCTGAATATTCAGCAGAGGCCAGAGGCCCGCGTTTATCACACGCAGTTTGGAGCCGCTGGAAGTGGGCCGGGNCCCTGACGCAGAGACAGTGCCGGAACACGGGATGGGATCTGTAAGCCTCAGTCGCCCTACAAAGCACTATTCTAAAAGCCGAAACTGTCCTCTGCTCCCTTTCAGAAGCTGGAAAGCCCCTTTCCCTGCAAGTTCAGCCAATTACCACTGACAGCCCTACTTGGCCATTCTGGAGAATTTTCACAGTCGTCTCAGCTTAAAAGCCACAGAAACCAGCTAGTTCATCTCTCTTCCGCCCGAGGGCAGCTGATAAGAGATCAAACCACAAAGCACCTGTGCACTTAGGCTGGAAGCGTCTTCTTCTCACAGAGCAGGCTAACTGCTCAGCTGCTGGAGCAGAGCCAGGACTCAGCCCGGGAACGCGCGAGGCACAGGGCTTTCTGCTTTCTTTTTAGCACCAAAATTTCATATTTTATTAGACATATTTTTTAAGAGGAAAGAGATGTGTGAAACCCTCCCTACACACGGAGCTTAACTTATCCTAATTTATCTTAAAGCCATGCATGAGATATAAGTGGTATTACACGCCAAATGAAACGTGGTGATGAGCAATTTTGTGCTGAAATTCCGTGAAAGCTGTGACCCATTAAACAGCATCCGATCAGTCTTCACTCCAGGCTCTTCTGTCACATCAGCAAGTCTGAGCAGAGGCTTAAGAGAAGGAAGCTATTTCTGCCAAATCCCTTATTTATAAAATAGCAGTTTAGATATTGCTGCAATCGTGTCTGTTTTCTTGGGGGACTTGAGTGTAACTAATAAACAGGCTGCATGCAATTTGCACATTTTCCGCGTTTGTTTGCACTTCCACTCACACTCACGAACCTCCTCCCCTTGCTTTGCGTGAGCTGCTGTCGGCCGGGGATGGGCTGGCACCGGGCGCCCCGTCTCCGGGTTCGGGAAAAGGGAAGTCCCAGTGCTGCTTCTCCTAGCGGCCCAGTCCAGGTTGATTTTCATCATTTAAGTTGCTTTTCTGCTCCAGAAAAATGCCAACAGGAGCTTTCTGTTTGATGCCCTGAGTAGGGGCAGCAGACTGTGGGCAGGGGTCCTAATAGGCTGCTGCTCTGGGCCGGCCGTGTCCCCAGGCCTGGGTCCTGGCTGGTGGGGGCTCCTCGGGGTGGCCGTGTCCCCAGGCCTCGGCCCTGGCTGGTGGGGGCTCCTCGGGGTGGCTGTGTCCCCAGGCCTGGGTCCTGGCTGGTGGGGGCTCCTCGGGCCGGCCGTGTCCCCAGGCCTCGGCCCTGGCTGGGTGCGGGGAGGTGCTGTGGGGTCCCGTTTCCCTTCCTCTGGGTGTCCTTCAGCACGAATGTGCTCTTGGGACTTTGCTTTCACTCCAGCTATCTCTGCAAATCCAGAGGGAGAAGACACAGTCTTGGGGCCCTGGATGCGCCCCCTCCCAGGCCGCTGGCAATGTTGGCTGAGCCCCCTGGCCCCAGCACTGGGAGGAACCCCCTTGGGCAAAGCCAACACTTGTGGGGGCCGGTCCCTTCCAGCACAGGGCCCCTGAGACCCTCCCTTCTCCCGCATGTGCCGGCCCGGGGTGCCCCCGAGAGCCCCAGTCCAGGAGCAGGGGCTGCATCCACCCCGTGCCCCCAGCTCTGGTCACGGGGCAGAAGCAGTTCTCAGCCCAACAAGGGGGCTCCTGGAGTCCTCATGGGGGTGGGCGGATGGCCGCCCCGGCCCGGGCTCCGCTGTGGATGGTTCTCCTCCTGGGAATGGTTTAATCTTTAACATGTGAGACGGTGCACCCGAACCCTGTGTGATAGACTGTTTAATGTAGAAGTCCTGGTCTCCGCGCGCGCCTCCGCGAGCAGGTGGCGGAACGCCGAGCCCAGGGGCCTGGGCTGAGGCCACCCTGCCCGAAGCCTTCCGGACGGACACATGGCAGCCTCCTGCTTGGGGGGCTTCCAGCCGCTGAGCCCCAGACCTGCCCCGGCTGGGTGGTACCAGTGCTGACATTCAGGAGAAGGTCCATCTCAGTGGCCCCGACGGCCCCGGCGACGATGGCAGAGGAGCGGTGAGACGGGACGGCGGTCTGCAGTCGAGGCTGGCGGCCTGCGCAGGGTGGCGGCGGCCAGCTGGGCACGAAGCCTGCTTTCCCGTGCAGTGTGGCCAGGCTGCTGCCGCTCCTCCCAGCGAGGAAGCCCCAAGCCCCCATGGCTCGCGTCCTGTCACGGACGCGTGCGGAGCTGGGCTGCAGGGCTGGGCTTCCGGCTGGCTGGCCGGGTGGTACCTCGCCTGCTGGTGCAGAGACAGGACCTGAGATGAGGATGCCATCGGCCGAATGGCCACAGTCTGGAGTGGGGCCGTCTCCTGCTTGGCATCACAGCCCCCACGCCCAAGGACGTCCCTGGGCAGGACGGAGCGGCAGGGCCTCCTGTTGGCCAAGCCCCCCAGCCCCGAGCAGGAGGACATGAGGCAGGGGGGGAGTGGCAGGCAGGGCCCCGTCCTCCCCTCCCGGACTCACCCCTGTCGGGCACTGCCAGGGCCATCTCACAGCAGCGGAAACTGAGGCTGAGAGACAGTCTTCTCCGGGGACACCGGGGGTGTGGGACAGGGAGGGGCACCCATGTGGCTGGCAGCTCCCGCGTCCCCCAGCCCAGGGGGGCAGCAGCGTCATCCCTGCAGGCCGCTTTCTGCCCATGGCAGCTCCTGCGTCCCCCCAGCCCTGGGGGGAGGCAGCGTCGTCCCTGCAGGCCACTTTCTGCCCACAGCAGCCCATGTGTACCCCCAGCCCAGGGGGGCGGCAGCATCATCCCTGCAGGCCGCTTGCTACCCACAGCATCCAGGCTCACTTCTGCTGGAAGAGACCCCGTGGTTCCAGAGCGGCCCTGCCTTCCTGACGGAGGCCCAGGGCTGTGGCAGCTGGTACGCTGGGGACCTGCCTGGCCTGGCCTGGACGCCTGGGTCAGGGCTTCCGAGGGTAGTTGTGGGGCCTCCAGGGTCAAGCAGCTTGCCCTGCTGACCCCCTCCTGGGGCTCCTACATTCTAAACTCCATCCTGGGGTGCCCAGTGCCCTCTTGGTCTCTGTGACTGTGATCAGACCTGAGAGGTGACCCCAGGGAGGAGCGCCTGGCCATGCTCCTCCATCTCTCAGAGCCGCCGGGGGCGGGGATGGATAAGCGGATGTGACGGGATGTGAGGGGGTCGTGGTCAGGACACTGGCCGTCCTGTGTCCACATGGCAGAGACTTAGAGGCGTGTCAAAGCCCTCGTCTGCCATGATATCATGGAACCTCAGTTTTGAAGGTTATGCCATTGGGGTTCATCTATATCTGATGGATTTCAAGAAAATAAATCTAGTGGGAACTTGGGTTTCTAAGGAAATTCAGTTATTCACCCCAGTTTTCCTTATTTTTGAGTACCAGAACTATCTCCAGAGCTCTGTCTCATGAAGTGTCCTATAAAAGCTTAAAAGCTGACCATTAACTTTGCTTTCAGAATGGGAGGAGGACCCAGGTTGGCAGTACCTGGAGGCTCTTAAAGAGAAGACGTTTACAGAACAGAGGCGCGTAGTGACCGGCCTGCCCCGCGCGGCGTGAGCCCGGGAGCCTCCACTCTGCACGTTGACGCCTTGTCCTCTCGGGCTTCCTCTCCGTACTGCAGAGTCCTCCAGAGTCCTGTGCACTTGCCCGCCTTTCACTGGTTCCCGTCTTATTGATTTCCCCCGTCTAGAATCTCATAGAAAGTTAAAGTGAGATTTCCCCATCTAGAATCTCATAGAAATTGAAAGTGAGATTTCCCCGTCTAGAATCTCATAGAATTGAAAGTGAGGTCGCTCAGTCGTGCCCGACTCTGCGACCCCGTGGACAGTGGCCTGCACCAGGCTCGTCCGTCCCCGGATTTTCCAGGTAGGAGCACTGGAGTGGGTTGCTATTTCCTTCTCCAGGGAATCTTCCCGATCCAGGGATCCAACCCGGCTCTCCCGCATTGTAGACAGACACTTAACCATCTGAGCCACCAGGGAAGTTCTAGTGTCTCATACCTTTGGCTAAAATGTTTGCTGATTTTCATTTTGATACGTTCTTTTTTTTTTCTTTCATCAGGCCCCACTACTCAAAAGCGACCCATAGCAGAACACCCCTGTCCCGGCCTGCCTGGTGTTGGGCCTCCATCTCACTAGCCATGCCCAGGCCAGATGTCCAGCTTCTTGTCCTCCTGGTGGTGGACCAGATCCCTCCAACTGGGGTCCTTGGGGAAGGGGGAAGACGGTGGACACCCAGAAGAGGGAAGGTGGGCTCAGGGGGAGCCCACTGTCCACCCAGATCTGGCAAGAGGGGGACCCCCCAGAGGCAGAGAGTGAACATCTCGACCTGCCCGTGGATGAAGAATTTTCTAGACCTCCAGACCTCATGGGTCTCCTGCAGAGACGCTCAGCATGGACTCAATTCTCATGCATGTGAGACAACCGTCCTTGGAGGGAGGCCATCACAGGCTGGACGCGCGTGTGTGTGGAGCAGCGGCGTCCACCCCTGGAGCAGAGGCTGCTGTGGAGGAGAAACGGGCTTCCCCTCCAGAAGGTTCTCCAGGTTTGGGAGGGGCTGGCCCTGGTCCTGAGGGTCTCTGAGGGCCAGTTGACCATGCAGAGGACCAGGAACGCCCACCCCCACCAGAGGACATACCCGGGCAGAGGCAGCCACTCCCCGGAGAGAGTGAGCCTGGGGACCGTGTGGGGTGAGGGTTGGGGTTGAGGCGGACTCTGCCCCTGCCCAGCCGAGGGGCTGCCTCTCTCCGATGGCGCTGTGATGGGGGAGCTCCCCGCAGGCTCGGGCGGGGTCCTTCATTCCCACTCGGCAGTCCACTTTCTCTCCCCGTTTCTACTGTGCAGAGAAAGAAGGCTGAGAACCAGCCTACAGCTGTCCTCAGATGGAGAGAGAGCAATCCCCTGGGGGAGGGCAGCCGGGACCCTGGGACGGGGAAGGGTCCGGAGACCCACTCCAACCGGCCCAGGGTGCACACCACCCCGCCTCCCCTTCAGAGTCCTGGGTCCCCGGCAGGGGCTGACCTGCTCACAGCCCCTCAGTCCCCACACGGACTAGTGTGGACCCCCGCCCACTGGCGCCCAGCAGCGGAGGGGCTGAGGGGACGTGNACCCACTCCAACCGGCCCAGGGTGCACACCACCCCGCCTCCCCTTCAGAGTCCTGGGTCCCCGGCAGGGGCTGACCTGCTCACAGCCCCTCAGTCCCCACACGGACTAGTGTGGACCCCCGCCCACTGGCGCCCAGCAGCGGAGGGGCTGAGGGGACGTGCAGGTCTGTGGCAGATTGGGGCTGGTGCGAGAAGCCTGAAGTCCTTTCTCGGTGATCTCCCCGGGGAGGAGAGCTGTGCTCCTGACCGTCTGGGATTCATCAGAAAGTGGGAGCCGTGGGTGCACCCTGACTCCGCGGGCTGTATCTGGAAAGATCGCTTTCCAGCCAGCTCTGAAAACAACCAGATGGGACCCAACAGGGCCCCAGAGATAAACCCTCAGAGGCATCTCTGCCCCTTCAAAAGCTTCCTGCGCTGATTGTAAAAGCGGGACAGATGCCTCCCAGGCCCCTGGGCTGCCTGCGGACAATCGGAGAGACCAGGCACAGAACGGGGGTTTCCACTTCAAAAGCAGCCTGTTCTGGGTTATCTGATCTAGACGGCCAACGGGGACTTTTTTCAAACCTCGTTGGTACCTTTGACTCAATACTGGAAATGCTATATCTTTTGGAGGGTGAACCAACTTGCGAGTATTTTGTGGTTTGAGTAAACAAGAGGCAAATGTAAATTCAGACCAGCAAACTTACAAGCGGTTCCGAGAAGACCAGGCTTGGCGACAGCGCCCTACCCTCTGCTGTGGGACAGGTGCAGCGGGGGGCTCAAAACCGCTTCTGAAGGTTGCACCAAGATGACCAGCATCGTCACTCCCTGAGCCAGAAATCGAGCCTCTGAGAGGTTAAGCGACTTCCGCAAAGCCGCACAGCGCCAGGCAGCGTCCCCTCCCTATGTCCAGCTTGCTTTTGTCCCTGTGTGGGGTTGACTGCCCTCTCCTTCCATTTCTGCTTCCAGAAAACTGCTTTTCAATCATACAAAGGGGTCAGCGATGACTCAGGGCTCTTTCAGCAGCTAGGCCCCCGCCATCCCCAGGGGGTAGGGCTACACGTGGCCCCTTCCTCCAGAGACTTCTGGAAGCGAGGGGTCACGTTGCTTTCTTAACAGAGCCTGACTCTCAGTCCCACGGTCCCGCGGTGAGTGCAGGTCCTGCTTCAGGAGCTGCAAGCAAGGCCTCTGGGCGAGGGCGGCGCTGGGATCGGAGGATGTTTGGGGGAGAAGAGCACATGGATGTGTTACCATTTAAAGAGAAGGAGCCATGGAAACAAGAAGTTTCCTACAGGAGTAGCAGTCCTGCCGCACGGGTGGCGCGGCCGCATCCAGCACGGAGCTCGGCAGGACTCGCTTCTGCNAGAAAACCGCGTGAACATGATGGATGCGTTCATTCCCCTGAATATTCAGCAGAGGCCAGAGGCCCGCGTTTATCACACGCAGTTTGGAGCCGCTGGAAGTGGGCCGGGGCCCTCACTGGGGCCTGGTGTTTTTCCCCCGGGGCCAACGCCAGGCTTCCTGGAAGGCAGCGTCTTTTCTCCCTCTTTATTCCCAGGAATAATGGCTCTTGACATAAACGATTCCCGCTAGCAATTAGCGGTGATTAATGTAGATCTCGCTGCAGAAGTGGAGGAAGTTTGCCTGGAGGGGGTGGGCGAAGATGGCATATTCATGGGTTTGTGACAAACGCGTGTGGAACGGGAGGCGGGTGCTCCTGAGAGCTTCATCCAGCGCTCTTGGGCCTGGGAACCAACGGAGGCCAGTGTGGCCAGGGACTGATGACCGGGCTGGGGTCAGAGGATGCAGGCCCCTTCCAGGAACGCTCGCCCACCACAGACCCAGGTGCCCGGGCTCCAGGCGGGAGCCCTCAGTGGCCAGGAGAGACCGGCCGTCCTGCAGCCGGGGCCCAGCTAAGCTCGGACGCACATCCACCCCTTCCTTCAGTTACAAGCTGACCCCACACGGGGCACCATCCCTCTGTCCCGTAGACGAGGAGACCAGGGACCAGAGAGGTCGGCGAGCCTGGCTGGCCTCGGCTCAGGGCCATCAGAGGAAGCACAGACACTGAACGAGGAACCTGCTCGTTGCTCCATCCACCATGGTGGCAGACCTGAGTCTCCCCAGCTGGGAGACTGGGGGATGATGGGACTGGCCTGGTCTGGGGCAGGCCCTGCCCTCTCTCCTTGGGCCACAGGAGCCGGCAGAATGACCTGAGCCTGAATGTCAGAACACCCTGCAAACTTCCGGCCCCCCTGCCCTCATTAACACCACCCGCCGGCCCCGGCCTGTCCCCGGGATCCCCATCAACTCCGTCACGGCGGGGGAGAAGGGATGCTGGCGGTCAGCTCCTCTTCNAGCCGGCAGAATGACCTGAGCCTGAATGTCAGAACACCCTGCAAACTTCCGGCCCCCCTGCCCTCATTAACACCACCCGCCGGCCCCGGCCTGTCCCCAGGATCCCCATCAACTCCGTCACGGCGGGGGAGAAGGGATGCTGGCGGTCAGCTCCTCTTCTTAATTTAATTTCAGGGCTTGTTAGCATTCAGTTATTAAAGGCCATGAGAACACTCAGCACCCCGGCAACAGCCCAGCACTGGGGCCTCACACGGGCCTCAGCAGCTCCTGCTGGAGACAGTCCCTGCCCCACAGAGATAAACCAGCCTCAGGCCAAGTGACAGAGTGCCCATTTCACAGATGAGAAGCCTGAGGGCGTACCAAGCCAAGGGACTCCAAGAGCTCCAAGTGCACGCTTCCTCGGCCATTCAAACATCTTAGCCAGCACCAGGCAGGTCCTCCTCCTGTGCTGAGCCTGGGTCCCCAACACACCCATCCGTCCGAGTCCTCCACCGAGCTAGCCTGCTGCCGCCATTGGGGTCCCCCAGGCTCCCCAGACAGCCTTCTCTCCAGCCTCCCCATCTCGGAGGATAGAAGCTCCAGCTCTCCCTCTGCCCTCACCCAAACTTTGGGCCTCCCTGACACCTCTCCATCTCTAACCAGGAAATTGCACGGGAGCCGCACCTCTCTCCCAGGTTCCTCTTGGATTTCCAGCGCGGCTCATCTGGATTACTGCAATTGCCTCCAGCTCTCATGACCTTCCCTGGTGTCTCAGATGATAAAGAACCCACCTGAAATGCTGGAGACCTGGGTTCAGTATCTGAGTCGGGAAGATCCCCTGGAGGAGGGGATGGCATGGCAACCCACTCCAGAGTTCTTGCCTGGAGAATCCCGTGGACAGAGGGGCCTGGCAAGTCGGACACACTGGGTGACTAACGCTTCCACTTTTCAGGGCCTCTGTGGGACCCGCGCCCAAAGCTATTTTCAACCCATTGCAGCAAAGTGATCCTTCTAGACCAGGACTTCTCAACCTTTCTTTCACTTTCTGCCCCTCAGCACCTAAGGAGTCTTTCGAGACATGTTTTCCTAGTTTGCCCCCCATGAAATTTTAAGACCACAGATGAACTGTGCATCTCTGTGTGAGTACTTTATGCGTAGCTGTGCTTCAAACCTAACAAGATTTCTTCACTGAAATCTTAAGAACAAGATTTTAAGAACTACCCCCTCCTCAAGAACCAGATTTTCCCCTTGGGGGTGAAATCAACACCACCCCTATGAATGCATGCTTTAAAGAGTTAATGAGATGCTGCTGTTGCTCAGATCCAAGCCCACCACGGAACGAGCCAAAGTTCTGTTAATTCTGTCCTGACCCCACACAAGAAGTCAGCGTCCTTCACCTCCTGGGCTCCCATCCTCAGAGTCTGCCCCCCACCCTCCTTCCCTGGGGGCTCTGATCAAACCCCTCTCTAGTGCCTCCTCCCCCACCTGCCTGACACCCCTTGAGCCTCTCGGCAGCCCTAGATGGCAGCACTCCCAGCCCCACACGCCCAGGGCAGGTGGCAGAGCAGAGAACCTGTCTGAAAAGGAACACCGCCAGCTCAGGAACTCCATGGAAAGCAGCAGAAGGCACCTGAGGAGGGGCCGGGAGGACAGCGGTCCCTGCAGGGGGACAGCGGACAGGGAGGGTGGCCCACGCCCTTCCCCTGCCACGGGCCCCACAGAACCTGCCTCCACGAGGTCTGCTCACAGCTCCCTCCTCTCGTTCTAAGGGGTCTGGGGCCGGTCACCTGGGCAGTCACACTCCAGGGCCAGTTCAATGCTCCGCTGTCATCATCCTGCCATTTTCCTGATTTTGAACAAGGGCCCCTGGTCCCATCTGTCTCTGGGCCTGCACAGTCTTGCCTGCAGAGGCTGTATCAGTCAGGAGGCGCTAGACCATGCCGCGGAGGTGAGGCAACGAGGGGCGATTTCTCACACTTGCTGCAGGTGCTGTGGGACGGTGGAGGAGGCACTGTGTCCGGAGCCACGGGTCACGGGGCAGAGGAAGGAAGGACTCCTGAGGGACTTGTCCCGGCAGGAAGGCCTCTGGTCCTGAAGAGATGCACGTCACGGTGACCAGGACTCGCTGGCCAGCACTAGTCACAGGCCCCACCTAAACACAGGGGGCTGAGGGAGTAGCCCCCACAGAGGGAAATTCCAGAGGCAAGAGCAGGACACACTGGGTGATGTGCATACACCAGGGACTGCAGGGAGCCGCTCGGCCAGCCCACGGCCCCGCTCCTGAGCCAGGGCCAAGGCGCCCCTGACCTGGGCAGGGAGCTCTTCATCAGGCTGGCTCCCGCCAGCCTCCACCCGGCTCCCTTCATTGTCATTCCGGGCTGAGCACAGGCCTCATCTAAGGGGGAGGGACGCAAAGTTGTCCTGCAGCAACTCAATTAATCCTCCATCGGAAATTCTAACATGATCAATTTGGGGAGCCGGCCGACATTGCAACACAGTAATTAGGAACAAGTTTCAACTCCCAGCTTCCTTTGAAGATTGTAATTGCAATTAATTAAACATTCTCACTGTTCCTCAGAGTCTGTTCCCGAGGAAACTGGAGCAGACACAGGGGTGGAAGGACCCTGACCCCTGTTCCCAGCAGTGCAGGGATCAAACGGGAGCCCTCTCCTCGGAATATGGAAGGACATGGCGTCTCCAGTCTCCCTGGGAATGCTGTGTT
This sequence comes from Neotragus pygmaeus, assembly GCA_006410875.1. NCBI lineage: Eukaryota > Metazoa > Chordata > Mammalia > Artiodactyla > Bovidae > Neotragus > Neotragus pygmaeus. The sequence continues at coordinate 84,358 of SJYV01021485.1, read as the reverse complement.
GGCTAGGAGGTTAGAGGGAACCTGCCTCGGGTTCTGAGCTGACACCCCGACTCCTGTCCTCCCCCAGGTACCCCCAGGATGCCCAACCTCCCTGCTCAGTAAGCTGGGAGCCCCCAGCCACATTCATAACATTCAGAGCAGCCCCCAGAAGCAGGTTCTAGGGACAGAGGTCCCTCGTGAGCACTGACAGGTCACACCCGGCCCTGCGTGCTGCTGCACCAGCGGTGATGGGAATGCGCTGGCGAGGCTGCTGGTGCCCCAAGGGAGGGATGTGAAGAGGAGGTGTGCGCTGGGCTCCAGGGTGGAGAGGCAGGACAGAGGAGCAGCAGCCACCCTGGGTTAAGACAAGAGGACAAGGCTAGCTGCCAGAGGGTGGACACTCCCAGCGGAAACAGCTGGCCTCTGTGGGCTGTCGCTGCATGCCAGGCCGACCCAGGGGCCTGAACAGTGAGCTCTCCCACCTCCCCTCAGCGGCCCGCCTGGAAGCACCGTGACCGTGCTCCCACCTACCACTGAGGACCTGAGGCCCTGGATAAGCGCTGACCAAGGGCTGCAGCGCCAGTGCATAAAGGACCCAGCTTTCTAGCAGAGGTACGTTGTCTCCCAGAGCCTGAGAGGCAGCCACTGCCCACCCTAGCGAGTACCAGGGCCAATGTCACAGCAGTCAGCCCCTGACACAACACCCACGATATTCAGTGCAGACCACCAAGCTTAGTTCTGAGAATACGGCAGAATCTTCTGGCAAGTCAGAGGGGGTGAAAGGGTCTGCAACATTCAAAAGAAGGTGTTTCTCTCCAATTTTTAAAAATAATTGGAAGCATCATTTTTAAGATTTTATCCCCTCAGCCTAAGACTCGAAAGCCAGTCCAGGATAAAACAGTGAGGCCAGAAGGCAGAGGCACAGCACCTGGGAGATCACGCCCGAGGAAAGCTAGGGCAGAGGGGCACAAGTGGGCTCTGAGCACCCTAGCAGCCAGAGCCAAAAGGCCCGGGGAGGGCTCCGTGGCGCTGTCTGTGAGGAAGCCAGCAGGAGACTCTGCGTCCTGGAGGGGCTGCCCAGACACTCATCCAAGGGGCGATGAGCAGAGGCCCTGGGTCTCCCAAGGCCCCACCCACAGGCTTCCTGATGCAGGAAGTCTTCCCACACTGAGTGGGTGGTCAGGAGACAAATTAGATGGTCACCCTTGCCTCACATGAAAGAACAGAGGTCCTGCTGTGGCCATTTCTGACCCAAGCTTCTCTCCGGTAGCAGCGTACTTAATTGGAAGAGAAAATGCGTGATTTAGCAAAAAAAAGTCTGCCCAAGGGCCACACCCCAGGGCTCACACCTCCTGGCTGTGATGGACATGGGCGCCACCTCCCCACTATCCCTTCCGTTCCCCTCAAGCTGATCCACCATGCTGCTCCTGGCCTTATTCTTAGAATCCAGTCAGGGTAACCCCACCCCTGGTCATAGGGATTGGTTCAGGAAACACATGCCTAGGTCAGTCAGTACAGGATACTCTCTGATTTAGGACTAGACACGTGACCCTACTGGACCAATAGGCCATTCAGGGAAGATTCTTGGGGCTTGAGATGGATCCATTCTTCCATAAGAGCTCTGAGAAGTCAGTGGCCTCTCTCCTTGTCAGTGGCCAGGCAGACTAAGAAGTCAGAAGGTGCATCAGGCATGGTGCCATCATTAAGGAAGCTAGTCTGAGGGCTAGAGCCAACCTTGAGCTCCTGGATCAAACCTTACCTGAACCTCAGTTTATTTCTGGATCTTCCAATTACAAGAACCATTCTTTTTAACTCTCTGCCATTTAAGCCTGTTGAAGCCAGGCCTTTTGTGGCTATAATGTGGAGTTCTAGTAACATGCCGGCTTATGGTCTTGAGCACGTCCCGTCCCCTCTCTAGGCCCAGGGCCCTCTTCCACCCACTGATCTCACAGAACCACAGGGAGAATGAAAAGATGCAGTATACATGAAAGGGCTTTGGGATCCTACAGTCTTGTGGGGAAGATTCTAGAGTCTGCCCCGTAAGGGGAAGGCTATTCATCAATGAGAGCCTCCTTGCTCATTGTGCTCTGGCTTTGCACCCTCTGCTTCCAGTCCTGTGACCTTTGAAACTTTTATTTTTAATTGCTCAGGCTTTGCACAGTCTGTCCCCTCTGCCTGGAGCCCCCTCCCCAAATGTTCAAGTGATGGGTCCTCCTCACTCTTCCAATCTCAAATGTCACCTCCTCCAAGAGGCCCTCGTGACCACTGTGTTTGAAATGGGACCTGTCCTTACTCACTTTCTTCATAGTACTTGCTGCTGTTTTTATTTTTTTTAATCATGTTTGTTTTTAGTAGGTTACTTATTTGGTTACTTGTCTTTCTCCCCTAGGTCAGTACTTCTCAAACTAGAGGTGGTAAATGGCCACGATTTTATTTCCAACATGTCATAAACGAAGACCCATGTGTGTGTGCTCAGTCGTGTCTGACTCTTTGCGACTCCGTGGACTGTAGCCCACCAGGCTCCTCCGTCCATGGGATTCTCCAGGGAAGAACACTGGAGTGGGTTGCTGTGCCCTCCTCCACGGGATCTTCTGGACCCAGGGATCGAACCCACATCTCTTATGTCTCCTGCATTGGCAAGCGGGTTCTTTACCACTAGTGCCACCTGGGAAGCCCCAATACTTCCATAAAACTACATTAAAAATACATTGCTAGAAAATTTCCTATTTAAGGAATATACTAAATATAAACTCCAAATTCTTATCACACTTTACACTTATAAAGCTACTCTGGCACCTTATAAAAGTTTCTAAACCATTCCTCCCCATGTATGCTGTTTTTGGGTGAAGTGCAGGCTCGGTCCCTGCACCACAAGGGAGGCAGAGCTTAAACACTGGCTTCCCCATCCCGGAGTCAGGATGGTGGTGCGGTGGTTCCCACGCTGCCTCCCAGGGTTCCCAGAGGGACTCCCATCCACCTGCAGGCCTACCTAGCTGCACAGCACGCCCCTCACTGGCTTCCTTCCCTTCTCTGTCTCACCTCCTCACTCCCCTACCTCTGTTTCCAAGGGTCACCTCCTGCATCAGTCACCTGCACCCAAATCCATGTTTAGGGCCTGCTTCTGGGGAAACCCAAACAATTAGTATTCAACACAGGGATATTGATAGAGTCCCTACCCCGTCAGGATCCACACATGTGAGGACTGTGGTATAACCACCATACATCTCTATAAAATTGGAGAGATGGTCCACAAGAAGAAAGGAATCTGGAACAGGGTCAGAGGTCTTGAAGGGGGAAGCTGAGGACCCCTCTTGCAGAGCCTGAGCCCCTGTCCTCCAGAGCTGAGCATTTCTTGTCCCGGGTTCTCCTGCACACCAAGCAAGACTGGAAAAACCATCTCTGCCCACCACCAGGAAGCTATAAATAACTCCTGGATTAGAAGAAAGGTGGGGGGAAAAATGCTCCGATTCCATCTGTACTTGAGTAAGAAGGTGCCCTCCAGCCCCCTGCCTCGTGCACGCCTGGGATCCAAGCCCCCAACAAGTGGAAGGCTGGGCCTTGGCCAGCAGGTGGGAGGAGAAGATCACCCAGGTCCTGCGTCCAGCGGCTCTGCCCGGCACCAGGAGCCCACGATAGACTGGCCTCTACCAGAGCTTCTCACCTACAGAGGGAGACCCCCAGGATGAAGGCCAGGTCACCAACAGCCTCAGCCAATCAGCCCCATAAGAAGTGTGGGGGTGGGAGTAGGGGGCAGGAGGACCCTCTTCTCTGCAGAGTCCGCACAGAGGGCCGGTAGGAAAGCAGTGGCCTGGGGACTGGGCTCCAGGTGTGATGTTTGTGTCCTGCACCTGTTTCCCCATCACATCCTTCCTGCCCCTCCCCCGCCCTGCGCTCCAACTCCTGTGTCCCTTCCCTCCCGTCTCTCCATCCAGGCCCCACCCCCCACCCTGATGCCCCTCTTTCCCGGAAGACAGGACCCCTGCTGAACTTGCAGTCACGCGGGAACCAAATCGCAGCTGCTCCCGGGAGCGCTGGGACTCAGGGTCCTCACTTGCAGCATGGGGGTGCTAATGCCCACCAAGAGGCTGTGACCTGGGTCCCAGAGGGCCATCCACCGCCACTATCCCAGGTCCTTTCCCTCACACAGCCGCTCCCGGCCTGGCCAGCCCATCCCGGCTGCCACTCTGATTTCCCGCCTTGATTCATTATCCACTTGGGACAAAGTGGACATCCCACACCACCGCGGACCCGGCCCCCGGGGATCTGCCTGGCACCAGATGCCCGCCCAGGTGTGTCTGGCAAACAGCCTCGGGGCAGGAGAAGCAGAGGCTCTGCACACTTTATTGACAAGCTCCGGCCGCGCTAGCCCAGCCGGGGGGCGCCCCCGCCGGGGGAGGCGGCCTCAGGCCCCGGGAAGGCGCTGCCCCCGGGGGCAGGCAGGGGCGCCAGCAGCACCAGGCCGGGCCGGGGGCCGGCGCCCGCGTGCGCGTAGCTCAACGCCAACTGCTCCAGGCGCCGCTTGCGCAGCGCCGCCTGCGCCGTGCTGTGCAGGGGCCGCAGCAGCGCGGGGGGCTGCGCGCCTGGGCCCCGCAGCAGGAAGTCGAAGCCCGTGCGGTCGTGCGGGTCATAGAAGAGCGGCCCGCGGGCCGGGTCGGGCCCCGGCGGCCAGGCGAACGGGAAGGGCAGCGTGAAGTCCTCGGTGAGCACGCGGATGGCGAAGTCGTCCTCCTTGCCCAGTGCGCGATAGGCGCGCCCGATGCCGCGGAAGTGCGCCTCCCACAGCTGCGCGTCCCCGCCATAGATGTCCGGGAACGGGGGCTCCGGGGGCGCGGCGGGGCCTGCAGGCAGGGATAGCTTAGCGGTGGGGGATAAGCGACTCCCCGCAGCCACCTGCGCTGAGCCAGAGAAGACAAGGGGGGCCACGTGGAGACAGAGAGGGGAGGGGTACCGGAGAGGGAGGCTAATTGCCAAGGACAGCGCTAAGGAGCTGTGAGAGGCAGAAAGGCCCGGAGGGGTGTGTTAGAATATAGCCACCACATACTATTTGGGCGGAAAGTTCCAGAAGGGGAGGAGTCTGGATAGCTTGGCAGGGACCACGCAGAGCCTGCTGTGGACCTGGGGTCATCCCCAGAGAGCAACGATGACCTGATGACTCTTAGTGGAAAGTGGATCCTGGGCCTGGGCAGAGGATGAACCCCGGGGAGGGGGAGTAGGGACAGAGCCAGGTGAAGGTGAATTCGAAAGAGGACTCAGCAGGGTGAGCACGGAGGGGCCAGAACCGGCCTTGTGTCAACAGATGGAGGGAGAGGGGAGCCCTGCCTGGGCACAGGGATCTGAGACCCAGGGGGCCGACCAGCTTGACCATCTTCACCAGGGAGAAGGATCCGGTTGGAAGCTGGGCTGGTGCTGTGTCCGTGGGACGCCGCCCTCCCCCCTCACTCCAGGAGCACATTCCAGGAGAAATGGGGGCATGTCTGATCGCTGACTCACACATGGATTCCCAGGAGGAAGGGGTCTGGTGAAATCCAGAAGCCGCTCTCAGCTATCACCTGTGTTGCACCCATGAGGCCCATCCATCCATGGCCCCAGGCAGCAGCCAAGCCGCCACTCCAAGCCCACACCTTCTGTGAGCTGCTAGGAGAGACCCTTCCCCCCTGCCCCTTCCTTCCTCCAGCAAAGTGCTTAGCTCTGGGGGTCCTGAACTCAACAGTGCAACCATGGGCCCTCCCTGGGTGTAGATAAGCCTCTGGGGACACAGGACCGACTGGGCAGCTCCTTGGAGACAAGGCAGGACTCGGGGGGAGGGCCTGGGAGGCAGTGATGGATGAACCCATACAAGGCTGTGACCAAGAGCTCTCAGGTCCGCCCCCTGCACCCCTGTGAGGGGCGACAGCACTCAGAATGTCTTCCTGGTGAGAATGCAGAGACAGAGCGACCCGCCCTGAACTGATGGCCGTAGGTACGCTCCGCCGTGCTACACCCTCCTGCTAGGAGCCCCTGGACAATGGCTCTCCCAGCCCTTGTAAGTACCCTGGGGCATCTACTGTGTGCCAGGCTCTGCCACAGCTGTGTACAACACACACTTGGCTTCTCCCAGCCCGGGACAGGAGCCAGCAGACCTGGGTCAGAGGTCCTTCCTTCACCTGGGAGAGCCTGTTCTGGGTTCTGGATTCCCTGAGCCTCAGTTTCCCCATCTGAAGAATGGAAGCAGTCGAGCCTGTTCTGCCATCCTTGTGGATGAGAAGGTCATGAACCTTTGTGAACCACCTCATCAGTGGGAAGTGCCTTCCCAGCTCAGCACCAAAGCGGTTGCTTCCAGAGCCACAGCCCCAGGTAGGAGAGACTGTGGACCTGCTCTGAGCAGGGTGTGAGGCCAGAGGGGCTGGCTCAGGGTCCACTGCACTCAGCACCTTGGACAGGTCCAAGGCAGCCCTGCAGGAGCCTCAGGTTCCGATGGGCAACATGGCAGTGCCCCCACCCCGGCAGCTTGGGTGAGTGCCCGGAGGCACAGCACTGCACTGGTGCCCACACCACTGGCCCGGCCTCACACTTAGTACCAACAGGCTGGTGGGCTGTGAGCAGAGGCTTTGGGGTTTGCTATGTGCCAGGGGTGAGGAGAGTTGTGGAGAAGAGGGGAGAGCCCGGGAGGGGCAGGAGAGGACTGACCACCCCGACTGGCATTTAGCCAGGTGGGTCTGGTGGTTGTGGGGTAGACAGGTGAGGGGTAAGGTCCGCCACGCAGACCACAAGGCGGCCAGGGCAGCGATCCAGGGCAGAGGGGCTGGGGCTCAGCAGAGAGAAGTGCTCGTCTACATGTGTCTTGAAGGTGGAGCCCACAGGCTCTGCCGGTGGAAGGGCTGGTGGGAGAAGGGAAGGGGAGCAAAGGGAAGACACGCGGTTTCTGGCCTGAGCCCCTGGAGGAAAGGAAGCCCCACGTACTGGGAGGAGCAACTTAGGGCTAGGGGCTCGATTCTACTGGACCGGTGATGCCTTCAGACAGACCGGGGAAGCGGTGCAGAGCAGTTAGCTAGAGTCTGGGCTTGAGGTGGGGGGGGGGGGGGGGG
>SJYV01021485.1:46607-77304 GCA_006410875.1 Neotragus pygmaeus | reverse complement strand
TGGCGTGGCCATCAGGGAGGACTTCCCAGAGGAGGCAGCCAACTCTGAGCCATCCCTTGCATGCCATGAGTAGGGGTTTGAGGAGGAAATGGTGTGAGTACACCTCGGGGCCTTAGGGAGGAGCTAGTCAACAGCCTCAGTGAGGGTGGGGGTCGGGGGGGTTGAGGTCAGGGAGAGAAATGGCTGTGGCAGGTCTGCTGTCTCCAGGGTGACCCAGAGGGGAGGCCTCAAGGCTGCTCTTGGGAAGAAGGCTGGGAGGAGACAAGCCTCAGCTTGGCTCGGCTGCCAAGCCACCTCCCCTGGAGCTGACAGGCTGGGTGGAGGTCCCTCTGTGCCTTGGGTCACCTCTGAGACCCACCCCCCCAGAGCAATCCCTCAAGTGGCCCCTCTTTCTGAGGTTGGGTTTCCAAAGCTCCATAAGGGCTTTCCAGCCCCCCAGTGTGCCCCTCTCTGGGCCTTGTTTTCCCACCCTTGAGGAGACCCAAGCACATCCCAAGGGGCCATGCCCAGCAGGAACCCTCCATACCACTGTCAGTGAGCCTGAGGCCCAGAGCCTGTGACCCACCTGAGGTCACACAGCATGGATGGCAGGACCACGGCTCCAGCCCAGCGCTCTGGACCCCCAAGTCCAGCTCACCATCCTCGGAGCTCACCTCCCCCAGGGACCCGGACAAACACAGGACAATGTATTCCTGACTCAGTCATGACCAAGGGATGGGGGACATGGAGCCCAAGACCCAGCCCCAGCCGTGGACACAGGACCTGGCCTCCAGTGACCACCACCTCCACTCTCTCCCTCAGAGAATCTCTTCAAGGAGAGAGAAGGCTGGCCGGGAAGAGNGCTCACCATCCTCGGAGCTCACCTCCCCCAGGGACCCGGACAAACACAGGACAATGTATTCCTGACTCAGTCATGACCAAGGGATGGGGGACATGGAGCCCAAGACCCAGCCCCAGCCGTGGACACAGGACCTGGCCTCCAGTGACCACCACCTCCACTCTCTCCCTCAGAGAATCTCTTCAAGGAGAGAGAAGGCTGGCTGGGAAGAGCAGCTGGACAAGGTAGGGAGGGAGCCCAGCCACAGGGGCCTTCTGCAGGGATGATGGGGGGCGAGGGTGGACACCGCTCAGCCCTGGGGGTGCGGAGGAGGCTCAGGACGGGAGGTGGAGGGCAGGCAAGGCTGGTACCAAGGAGCAACAGGGTCCCTGGGAGTCAGGATGTGAACCTGTCTCTAGACGCCTGGCATAGAGCAAGTGTCCAACGCACACAAGGCCCTTCCCACCCGTCCTGGGGTCTGGGTCCATGGCTGAGGGGCCCAGGGAGGGTGCGGAGGCCAGACGGGACAGCAGAGAGGCAAGGAGGAGGGTGGTGGGACTGAAGTTGTCACAGCGAGGACAGGTGTCACGCTGCTCCCGCTCCAACCACACACCACGTGGCCAGGAGAAGGGACGCCGGACCCTGGCAGGCCTGGATTCAAGTCCAGATTCAGCCAGCCACAGATGTGTGTCCTGGGTGACCCACTTTGCCTCTCTGTACCTTATTTCCTCCTCTATCAAATGGAGGTAAAAGTACCAACCTCCAATGCTTGCTGTGAAATGACAGGAAATAATCTACACGATGTCTGGCACTGTGCGTGGCAGACAGGAAGCCCTTACTCACTGCGTTAGTTATTATTATCGTATAGTAGCAGCAGAATGGTTGTAATTAAATAGCATTTAGTGGAAATAACACCGCCAGCAGCAGCAATACAAGTAATTGATAGAAAAATAAGACAGAAAATCACTAAGTACATAGAAGACTTCAACAACATAATTAACCAAATTGATCTAATTGACGTTCTTTTCAAATATAAATGGAACATTCACCAAGACAGATCGTTTACTGGGTCATATATCAGGTTTCAATAAATTTAAAAGGACTGAAATCAAACAGAGTACATTCTCTGCCCAGAACATCAATTAGAGATCAATACCAAAAATATATCTGGAGAAATTCCAAATATTTGGAAATTAGACAACACTCTTTTAAATAACCCACAAGCCATAGAAGAGATCACAAGGAAAATTAGAAAATATTTTGAAATGAATGATAAAGAAAGCACAATATGAAAATTTGAAAATTTGTGGGGCTCAACAAAAAACAATGCTTAGAAGAAAATTATATTTGTAATGCCCATATTAGAAAAGAAAAAAGATAAAATCTATTATCTAAACTCTATTTTAAGGAGCCGTCCCCCAAAGTGCAAATTAAGCCCAAATTAGAAAAAAGAAAATAATAAAAAGTAGAGGAAAAATCAAAATTTTTTAAATGGACAAACAATAGAGAGTGAATAGAATCAAAAGTGGATTTTTCAAAAATATTAATAAAATGATAAGCTCTTTGATAAGCTGATCAAGAAAATAAAAAATATTCATTATCAGTAAAGATGGAATATCACTGAACAACCTTTAAACATGGAAGAGTAATAAAATATGATTCCAATAAATTAGGCAATTTAGATTGAATAAACAAATTCCCTAGAAAACACAAACCACAAAACTGACAAGAGAAGAAGCAGAGGACCCGAGTAGCCCTGGATAAAACAAACTGGAGTCATATTTTATAAACCTTCCCACAGGCTTCGCTGGTTAATTCCATCACAAGTTAAAGTGTCAGTCACTCAGTCATGTCTGACTCTTTGGGACCCCACAGACAGTAGCCTGCCAGGCTCCTCTGTCCACGGGATTCTCCAAGGAAGAATACTGAAGTGGGTTGCCATTCCCTTCTCCAAAGCATCTTCCCAACCCAGGGATTCAACCTGGGTCTCCTGCTTTGCCGACAGATTCTCTACTGTCTGAGTCACCAGGGAAGCCCATCACAAGTTAATACAGAAATAATACCAATTCTGTCCAAATTCTCTCAGAAAATAGAGGAACACTCTTGAAACCATCTGATGAAGTCAGCACAACTCCAACACCAAAGCCAGAAGAAGACATTACAAGAAAGCTACAGACCAATATCTTTTATGAGGATGAACTCAAAAATCTTTAGCAAAAGATTAGCAAGAAAAACCTGCCTTTTTGTCCACCTGCCTGGAATCTCTCGCATCCCAGCCCTTTGGAGGTTTTACAGAGACCTTGTTAATAGGTGTGATTCACGAAACTGCTGATGGCTGATAATGAAAGTCCACCTGTCACCCTCTCTGAAGGTTCAGAGGTGGGTCAGAGTTCCAACCGTCGATCCAGGATTGGTTCTCCTGGCAACTCGCCCTCATCCTGGGTGGAGAGCCAGGGGCTCTCCAGAAGTGGAACCAGGCTTCTTGTGAACAACAAAAGACACCGTTACTGCTCTCCTCACTTAGGAAAGGGTCTCAGAAGCTCTGTGCCAGAAGAAAATGGAGACCACGTGTATATTTTTATTGTCAGTCCCAGTATCACATTGAGGAAGGCTCTTCACAGAGCAGGAGGAGGAAAAGAGTGTCTGTGGAAGCCCCGCCACTCATGCACCTAATGATGAGTGAGTGACACCTTCCCACTAAGATCAGAATGAAGCAAAGAGGCCCACAGTCTCCACTTCTGGTCAACATTGCACTGAAGTCCTAACCGGGGCAGTAAGGTAAGAGACAGGCGCAAACAGATATATGGATTACAATAGGAAATGAAAATCGGTCTCTTTGCAGACAACATAATTGCATATACGGAACATCTCACAGATTTTTAAATTCTGGAACTGTTACTAATAATTGAATTTAGGAAGATCTCAGGATATAGAATCAATATGCAAATGTCACCTGAATTTCTGTGTACTAACAATAAACAATTGGAAAATAAACTTCTAAAAAACTATTATGCGGTCACATTAAAAACAAGAAAGACTCAGGCAAATTTAACAAATTATGGGCAAGATCTTTACAAAACACTACAAAAAGAAATTAAATAAAGCCTAAATAAATGCAGATAAATGATCATGGATAACAAGAGTCAATAATGTTAAGATGTCAATTCTAAAAATTGATTTGTGTATTGCCAGTGTGTGCCAACCAACTTCATTATAGAATTAAATAAAATGTATAATTTAATATTCTATATGGAAATTTCAAAAGACCTAGAATAGCCAGAACAATCTTGAAAAAGAGCATAATTATAAGAATTACACTAGCTAACTTCAAGATTTCCCATATAGCTACAATCAACAAGATAGTGAGAATTGACAGAGATAGAATAGAAACACCAACATAAAACCACACTTACGTGATCTATTAATTTTTTTTTAATGGTACCAAAGCAATTCAATAGAGAAGGTCTTTTGAACAAATAGTTCTGCAACAATCACCTATTATTAAAAGTGTTTAAAGGAGGGTTAAAAGGAACTTTAATGCCTGCCTCGAACCATTCACAAAAGTTAATTTGAGATGGGCCCAAGGCCTAAATATTAAAAAACAAAAAAACTTCTTGCGAGAAACACAGGAGACAATCTTACCTTTATCTTGGGGCAGGTAAATATTTCTTGGAACCCAGAAATCACTCAGCATAAAAATATTTTTAAATGGATAAACTGGACTCCATCTGAATTAAAGCTTCTGCTCATCCCATAATACTATGAGGAAAGTGAAAAAAGGGAAATCAGAGACAAGAAGAAAATATTCACGAGACATGTCTCTGACAAGGGATTATATCCAGAATAAGTGAAGAACTCTTCCAAAACTCTGGGAGAAAAGACAAACAGCCCAACTGCAAAAGTGAACAGAAGATTTAAGTAGACATGTCACAGAGGAAAGCAGATGAATGACCAAAAGCCAAAGACACAATGGTCAGCACCTCGAATCCTCAGGGAAATGTCAGTTAACATCCGGAAGCAGCCTCCACCCACCCACGAACAGACCTCAAAGGAGAAAGAAAGGCTCGGCCAAATGCTGGTGGGGAAGTGCCCGCTGCGGGTGGGATGGGGAAACTTGCTTGGAAAACCAACATTTTCTTATACAGTTAGGACTAGGGAGTTCCACTTTCAGGTACTAACCCCAGAGGCATGAAACACTCGTATACAAAATTACACACAGAAGCATGTTCCCAGCAGCCTTATTCCTAAGAGCCTCAGACTAGGAACAACCTGTCCCAGGCAGACTCATCCCCTCCCAAAGACCTGAAATCAATTACTCACCCACCCACCTGAGGAAACTGGAGAAAGGAGAGGGAGTTACACTGAAGCTGAGCGGCAGAAATGAAATAACAAAAGTCAGAGCAGAAGCAGAGCAGTCAACTTGAACAAGCGTGCAACAGCACGGCGAATCTCAAACACACGCTGAGGGAAGAAACACCAGGCACGGGGCTTCCCCGGTGGGTCCAGTGGTTAAGAATCGCCTTGCAATGCAAGGGACACTGGTTTGATCCCTGGTCTGGGACGATTCCACATGGTCCAGGAGCAACTAATCCCAAGTGCCTCAATTACTGAGACTCCTCTCTGGAGCCGGCGAGCCGTAGCTGTGGGATGGAGCCCATGCTCCTCTCTGGAGCCGGAGAGCCGTAGCTGTGGGAAGGAGCCCATGCTCCGAGAGCCCGAGCCCCACAAGCAGAGAAGCCTCTGCAGCGAGCAGCCTGTGCGCCACAATTGAGAGGAGCCCTCAGCTAGAGAAAGCCCGCCCGCAGCAGGGAAGACCACAGCCGAAAAACGAATCAACACGTCTCTTTAAGAAATATCAGACAAAGAAAGGCACACACCACACGATTCCAGTCGTACGGAATTCTAGAAGAGGCAAAGTTAATCTCATGGCAGGTGAACTAAGTCAAACCAGTCTTGTGGGGATGGAGATTAACTAGGAGTGAGCATGACAGAGCTTTCTGGGGCAGTCAGAAATGGTCCCAATATTGACGGGGTGAGACATTACTTTGCCGACAAAGGTCCGTCTAGTCAAAGCTGTGGTTTTTCCAGCAGTCACGTATGGATGTGAGAGTTGGACCAGAAACAAAGCTGAGCACCGAAGAATTGATGCTTTTGAACTGTGGTGTTGAAGAAGACTCCTGAGAGTCCTTTGGACTGCAAAGAGAGCCAGCAAGTCCATCCTAAAGGAGATCAGTCCTGGATATTCATGGGAAGGACTGATGCTGAAGCTGAAGCTTCAACACTTTGGCCACCTGATGCAAAGAACTGACTCACTGGAAAAGACCCTGATGCTGGGCAAGATTGAATGCAGGAGAAGAAGGGGGTGACAAAGGATGAGATGGTTGGATGGCATCACCTACTCAATGGACATAACTTTGAATAAGCTCCGGGAGTTGGTGATGGACAGGGAGGTCTGGCGTGCTGCAGTCCACAGGGTCACAAAGAGTCAGACACGACTGAGTGACTGAACTGAACTGAGACATGCGTACCTTTGTCAAAATTCATTGCACTACACACTGATGATACATGTGTCTCACTGTAAGTTAAATAGACCTCAATATTAAAATATTTAAAGCTTTAAAGAAAATTTTGGAAACAGATTCAAATTTCAAAATATTTCAAAATATAAAAAGAAATATGGGGCCCACCTTATCACTGCAGATGATAACTGCAGCCATGAAATTAAAAGACGCTTACTCCTTGGAAGAAAACAACCTAGATAGTATATTCAAAAGCAGAGACATTACTTTGCCGACTAAGGTCGGTCTAGTCAAGGCTATGGTTTTTCCAGTGGTCATGTATGGATGTGAGAGTTGGGCTGTGAAGAAGGCTGAATGCCAAAGAACTGATGCTTTTGAACTGTGGTGTTGGAGAAGACTCTTGAGAGTCCCTTGAACTGCAAGGAGACCCAACCAGTCCATTCTGAAGGAGATCATTCTGGGATTTCCTTGGAAGGAATGATACTAAAGCTGAAACTCCAGTACTTTGGCCACCTCATGAGAAGAGTTGACTCATTGGAAAAGACTCTGATGCTGGGAGAGATTGGAGGCAGGAGTAGAAGGGGACAACCGAGGATGAGATGGCTGGATGGCATCACTGACTCGATGGACGTGAGTCTGAGTGAACTCTGGGAGTTGGTGATGGACAGGGAGGCCTGGCGTGCTGCAATTCATGGGGTCGCAAAGAGTCAGACACAACTGAGTGACTGAACTGAACTGAACTGATGTATATACTATTATATTTAAAATGAATAACCATAAAGGACCTACTATATAACACATGGAACTCTGCTCAGTGGTATTAGGCAGCCTGGATAGGAGGGGAGTTGGGGGAGAACGGAAAGGTCCACTTAGTTAAGCTATGGTTTTTCCAAGTAGTAAGGATGTAAGGGTTGAATTGCAAAGAAAGCTGAGTGCCAAAGAATTGATGATTTTGAACTGAGGTGTTGGAGAAGACTCTTGAGAGTCTGTTGGACTGCAAGGAGATCAAAACCAGTCAATGAATATTCATTGGAAGGACTGATGCTGAAACTCTAATACTTTGGCCACCTGATGCAAAGAACTGACTCACTGGAAAAGACCCTAACGCTGGGAAACATTAGAGGCAGGTATAGAAGGGGACGACAGAGGATGAGATGGTTGGATGGTATCGCTGACTCAATGGACATGAGTTTGAACAAGCTCCAGGAGCTGGTGATGGACAGGGAAGTCAGGCGTGCTCCAGTCCATGGGGTCACAAATAGTCAGACACAACTGAGCAAATGAGCTGGACTGATACATGTGGTTGGGTCCCTTAGCTTTTCAGCTGAAACTATCCCAACATTGTTAATCAGAAAAGTTTAAAAACGCTTTTCACATGGTGATGAATTATAGCAGTAACGATCAAAATCAACTGACTCTTCAGAAGAGATAATTATAAAGGATTATTATAACAAAAGAAAACAGCAAGCAGAGGAAAATGATAGGGAAATTTATGTATATNTGAAACTATCCCAACATTGTTAATCAGAAAAGTTTAAAAACGCTTTTCACATGGTGATGAATTATAGCAGTAACGATCAAAATCAACTGACTCTTCAGAAGAGATAATTATAAAGGATTATTATAACAAAAGAAAACAGCAAGCAGAGGAAAATGATAGGGAAATTTATGTATATATTTTAACCAAAGACAAGATTGATTTTTGTTTGTTTGTTTTTTTCTTTCTAGAGCTAAATCTCTTAATATAAACTCAATTTTTACACAGAAAATCCCAGGCTGAGATGAGAAAGAGATTTCTTAAGTCAAGAGGAAAATTTTCTTTGTCAGATGGCCTTTGAATTTGTTGAGCTGAATCTATCAATAAGGTAAATTCCACTGCACTTTCAAAGTAGCTAGTTTTTCCATTGGTTAGTTTTTCCATTTAAAATGAGCACTTATCTTTACCACCATGTGCCACCAATTATGTAGAATGGGATTATAACCAAAGGGTGAAATAAGAANGCGGCCGCTGACATGCTGCTCACTGCCATCCAGGAGCACGAGGCCAAGCTGGAGACTGTGAGGGCGGTGGGGCCCCCGTGGAGGGCCCACCAGGATGGGGCAGGGGGCAGGGGGGCGGGCCCAGCATCAGCATCCAGGGGCTAGAGCCGTGGGTCCCAGGCAGCGTCCCCAAGCTTGGGCCTGAGGGGGAGACCCAGACCCCACCATTTGATGGGTGAGTGAATGTAGGACGGAATGGCCCACATGGGTGTCGCAGGGCCCTGGGGAGTGTTTGCACGGTCTGGGGCAGACATGGGCTGATGGAGCGGGGATAGGATGGGAGTGGGGTGGGGGAGGAAAGCCCAGCCCAAACGCTCCAGGAGCCCTGGATCTGACTACAGACTGATGAGGAGGAGCAACGCAGGGCCCTGGGGGGACTCCCAGGTAGAGGATGACTGATGCCTCGGGGGGGCTGCTCTTGGAGCCAGGCATGAATGGATGAGTAATGAGACCCGAAAGTGCACAGGGAGGGNGGATCTGACTACAGACTGATGAGGAGGAGCAACGCAGGGCCCTGGGGGGACTCCCAGGTAGAGGATGACTGATGCCTCGGGGGGGCTGCTCTTGGAGCCAGGCATGAATGGATGAGTAATGAGACCCGAAAGTGCACAGGGAGGGGCCTGCCAGACCTCACAGCAGCAGGTACCAAAGTGATGAGAGGACTCGACGTCATCTGAACATAAGGCAAACACCCTGTGTCCCCCCAGCCCCAAGACAGGGGCTCGAGGCTCTAGCCCCTGGGTGTGTCTGAACCTTCAGTGACTGGGCAATGTTTGGACAGACTTGGACGACCCCAAATGCTGTGCAGATGGTGCTCTCCCCTATCAGCCCGGGGGTCCCCTTCTGACTCGTGTCCAGGGCAGAGAAGAGCCTGCCCCGTCAGACCTCCCTCTTAGAGCCCCCAGGGCAGGCTGTGCATCCCCCTCAGGAGAGCACTCTACCTGAAGGGGCCCCATGCCCATCGGGGCAGCTCCTGCCTCCCTGTTCAGGCTCCCCAGGGCGGGACCTGGCCCCTGCCCAGACCAGCCCTCTCCCCATACTCTTCCTCCCCGCACAGGTTGCCAGCCTGGGCTGGGCCATCTACCTGCAGCTTTGCTCCATCCGCATCCCCCAAACCAAGGAAAATGCCACGCAGGCCATCACCCTGCTGGCCTGGAACCACACCTCCGAGCTGGTGGCCACCTTCCTGGACTTCTCCATCCTGCTGGACAGGTACCCAGCCTGCTTCTCCTCCCCGCCCCAGTGCCCACCGTCCATCTTCCCCCAGACAGAGGGCAGGATCTCTGCACCCTGCCTGCCCTCCTGCTTGCCCATGAACAGGGCTGGGAGCCCCGAGGGAGCACTTATCTGTTCATCTACTGTGCCCCTCCTGGGGCCACCCCTAGGGAGGCACCACATACCGTCCCTTCTCTTGGTGACCCCATAAAACATCCCACCCAGCCACCACCTCCCATCACCCGGTGGAGAGGGGCCCGGGATCCTGGGTGCTCCTGGCAAGACCCCTGTCAACACCAAACCCTCTCCACCCTTCCTGCTCCTCCAGGGACCCTCACCCTGGCCCCGCCCCCCAGTGGCACCACAGTCCCCCGGCCCCTGAGCCTGGAGACAGTACTTTAGCTCTAAAATCCCAATTCTGAATCCCAGGTCTTCAATCTATACCACCTGCTTACCCAGCCACCACGCACCTGCCCTGGGTCACTCCCGGAACCTTGAGGTTGTAGCTCCTGGTCGCCGACACCCTCTCACTCACTCCCACTGCCTTGATCTTGGGGACACCAGCATCTTTGGCTTACCCTGATGCCTCAACACCTGGACCTCCTCTCCCATCTCCCTCAGCCTCCCCCTCCCACAGTCGTAGCCTCAGCTCAGCCACCTTCGGTTTCAAGCATCTGTCCCCTGCCCTGACCCACTCCTGCCTCACTCCGGCTGGTACCCACCCCCCGACCAGTGAGCCTCTGCCCTCCGGGACTCCACTTTCACCTGCCTTGCTCACCTCCTCATGGCCCCTCCCCTGTCCTCACCTCCCTCCCAGCCAGCATAGAACCTACCTTCCAGTGTCAAAGCAACCCCCTGAACATACCCCAAGCCCCTTGGCCCCTTTGTCACACTCAGCTTGCAAAACTCAACTGGCTCTGCCTACTTTGCACCCGCACCTGTGCAGCCAAGTGCAGGAAGGAGCGTGCCACCACCCCCTAAATTCCCAGCCACACACCTCCACGGAGCCCTCGGGGCGGCCCAGAAGCCATATTTCCCCACCTCTCCCCTCTCCTCAGCCCCCAGCACCTCTGCCCCTGCCTTATACTAGGCCACCGACCTCGCTTCCATACCCTTGAAAAATCGGAAGCCACCAGAAGAGAACTCACACAAGCTCCCGACACCCAGGACCCTGTTTCCAGGAAGATTTCTAATCTTCATATGGAAGGGATTTTTTGTTTTTGTTAGCAATGTCTAGTGTTATTGCACTGTGATCAGAGAATGTCATCAAATATTTCTGGTTTGTGTAATTTACTGATCTTTAAAACAATTTTTGTGACTATTCTATGGGCTCTTGAAAGGGTGTTTGTTTGTTTGTTTTTTCTATAATTGGGTGTAGGGCTTGCTATAGAGCTTTACTTTATCGCTTCTGTTGTTCAGGTGTCTTCTGCCTCCTTACTTAATTTGTGTCTATTTGATCCGTCTTGTACTGAGAGTGGTGTGTTAAAGTTTCCTGTTATTAACATGTCTCTGTCTGTATCTCCTTCCATCGCCTGTGCTTTTTATTAATCCTTCATAAGATTGTCATGTTATTTGGTGTATACATATTCATAAGTGTTGTATCTTCTTTATGGATTTTGACTTTCAGCATTAAAAAGTGCCCTGCCTCGTCACATTCGATGCTTGAAGGCCCTGAATTCCATTTTGTTATCAGAATCACGTCCCCCACTTTCCCATTTTTCCCCATTTGCCCCGTATTCATTTGTCCGCACTTTCATTCAACCTTTCAGAATCCATTCGTTTCAGGTGTCATCGTATATACAGCACCTAGTTCGGTCTTGACCTATGATCAAATTGAAAATATTTTTATTTTAATAGATGAGTTAAGTCCATTCACATTTATCGATACGACTGATGTGTCAAATCTCAGTTCTGTCATAACATTTTGTAATTGCATGTGTTTTATTTGCTACATATTTTTCTATGACATGTGTATTCTTTGATCTTTGGCTGTTTTTTTTTTTTATTTAGGAAGAGTTGTATTTTTGTTCCAACTGTTACCTTTGTACTCCTAACCTATTTTAATGTCCTTACCCCCTTGTTTTCTTAACTTTTTAACATCTGGTTTACCCATTTTTGCTGATACCCTTAAACTCTCACCCATGCCCATGGAACAACCAGTGAGATTATTCATCCCTATCCAGCTGTGTTTACATTTGCACAGTTCTTTGTCAAAATTTGCACTGTGCTCCTCCCACATTGGTTTTTAGTGAGTACACACACTCACCCTAAGTCCCTTTGCCAAAGGTTCTAGGGCATCCCTTAGCTTGACAAAGTGAATGCTCAGCTAGTTTCCTCAAGAAGGCTCGTGGATTCAGAATGCCCTGGCTTCTTTTATGGTGAAAGCTGTTTACTTGAAAGGTGGCTTGGCTGAATATAAAATCCTTGGTTCACACTTTCTTTTATTAACTTTTGTTTTTGGTGTGTGGGTGTTTTTTGTTTTTTGGGTTTTTTTTGGCCACACCATGCAGAATGCGGGATCCTAGGTCCTGCAAGGATTGAACCCAAGCGGCCCCCTGCTTTGGGAGCATGAAGGCTTAACCACTGGACTACCCAGGAAGTCTCTAAGTGATTTTTTTTGTACTGCTCAGTTGTTGCCTTGCTTTGTTTTTGAAAAGCCTCATGACAGTTGTTTGGTTTGGTTTGGTTTGGTTGTCTTTGTAAGGTATCTTTTGGCCTGGAGACTTGGAAAATTGTTTTCTTTATCTTTGAAATTCAACAATTGTACTAAGAAATATCTAGATTAGACCATTCTGTGTTCATTTTTCCAGGTACCTGATAAGTCTTTTGAGTATGTAGATTTAAGTCTCTAACGTTTCTAGGAAGTTCTCTAGGTTGTAATTTTTCTCTTCCGGTTTATTGAGACATAATTGGACATACAACACTGGTTAAGTTTAAAGGTGTACAGGATAATGATTTGACTTACATATATCATGAAATGATTACCACAATAATTTAGTGAACATTCATCATCTCATATAGATACAAAATAAAAAGAAAAATTATTTTTCTTTGTGATGAGAACTCTGAAATCTCCTTTCTTCATAACTTCCACATATAACATGCAGCAGTGTTATTTAATCATGTTGTATGTGGCACCCCTAGTCTTCTTAATCTTATAACTGGAAGTCCTTTTGACCACCTTCATCTAATTCCCCCATCCCCACCCCTCGCCTCTGGTAACCACAAATCTGGTCTCTCTTTCTATGAGTTTGTTTGTTTTGAAGTATACTGCTGCTGCTAAGTCACTTCAGTCATGTCCGACTCTGTGCGACCCCATAGATGGCAGCCCACCAGACTCCCCCGCCCCTGGGATTCTCCAGGCAAGAACACTGGAGTGGGTTGCCATTTCCTTCTCCAATGCATGACAGTGAAAAGTGAAAGTGAAGTCACTCAGTCGTGTCCGACTCTTAGCGACCCCATGGACTGCAGCCTACCAGGCTCCTCCGTCCATGGGATTTTCCAGGCAAGAGTACTGGAGTGGGGTGCCATTGCCTTCTTGAAGTATAACTGACCTACAACACTGTGCTAGTTCCTGATGCCCAACATGGTGATTCTGTGTTTCTATACATTTCGTAATGCTGTCAGCATGCAAAGGCATCACCTTATCACTGACTGTGTTCCCCACCCTGTACATTCCATCCCCATGACTTATCTTGTAGCTGAAAGTTTGTACCTCTTGGTCTCCCTCGCCCACTTCTCTCTTGGTTATAATTTTGAATATTGGTTCCATCCCCTTGTTTTTTTCCATTTACAGAGACTCCAGAGACTCACATGTCTTCCGTTTCCACTTCTTTCTCTGTGACCCTTACTGCCTCTCTTAAATTCATCTTTATTGTCTTGGTGGTCTCTCTTCCTCAATGTTCCTTTCTGAATTTTCACTTGAGTCGTATCTCTCTTGAGCACTTTATAATTTTTTTTCACTTCTGAGTTCAGTCAGCTCTTTTTTCCCTTCCTTATTAGAGGATGTTTCTTGGTCCTTTTTGAATTTATAATTCAAGGTGGTTTTTCGTGTCTTTAAATGCTTGTTTGAGTATATTGACCTGCAGGAGAGGTGTTGTCTTACACTTTTTTCTGCATCCTGACTGTTTATCAGGGGAGGAATTTTCTTATTGGATCTGTGTTGTCTGTTTTCCGTGGAAGGGTTGCAATAACTCTGTGAATCTGTTAATTTTTTATATACAGCACTATTGGAGTGTCTTGTAGGATTTCAAGTTCAATGGCACCCTCTTCTGTCAGCATGACAAAGACCAGATAACTTAGCAGATTTTTCCTTTTGGTGGGAGGTGGGAGGGTTTTGTGTCCTCCACTTTCAGGGGTGCCCTTTTTCTCGTGCAGGTCCTTGAATCTATCCTAGTTCACACCTTTACCTTTCACTAACCAATCTCAAAGGGTACGTCTGTCTTTTCTGCCCTTTCTTTCCTCCCCGAAGCTGTGTGTCTCGGAGGCTGCCCTTCAGATGAGCATCCTTTTCGGTCCCTTGCCTGGGACCCATGCTTTGATTTACTTGTTCTCCTTTCTGTGGTTTCGTAGTCGCAGACTTAAGATGGACCTCGTCTTCCTGAAGATAATTCAGATCAGCTCCGAGCCCTGTGAGCAGCTCCCGTCCCCTCTCCTCTCCACCCTGCCTTTATCTGCCTCAGAGCTTCGTGGAGGAGCAGGGGTGCTCTTCCTCTTGCTGTGTGGTTTCTCGAGGACATTTTGAGAGGTGAGGGAACCCCAGCAGCCCATTGTTCTCAGCTGCTCAGGTCTATAGGACAGTTTTACCCATACTGGAATTTATATCTTGTTTCCTCAGTGCTAAGAAGCACATTTTTCATACATCAACATCTATGCAGTGGGAACATATTTTACACTGATGGCACCTTCACCTGGGCTGACGGGAGTGGGGGGTTCTCAGTCACCTGGGGGCACTCTCAGCCGGAGACGAAGTCCCTGCTCGAGGGTTTTTTGGGGGCCCACACTGGTGGTGTGAATTCAGAGCCCTGTGTAGATTTTGTGGTTCAGATTCTCAGGCGCACCCTCCTTCTTCCCTTCACAGGCTGAGCAAGCACTGGGTCTTCTCGCTATTTCTTCCTGCAGAACAGGCTTTTTATCTTCTCTTGTTTTATCCCGTTGACCTTGTACACACAGCCCATGGGGTCCAGCCTTTATGATGGGGTCCCTATTAGACTCCCATCTTGGATAGCTTCCCTTTCTTAGGAGCACATGAAATAAATGGTGGTGTGTCCTAAAAGTATCAGCAGAATTGTGTGATTTGTGCCCCTCCAGTATTCTTTTGTTGTCTGTTTTTTTCCCCCCCTCAACATTTTGTGTTTAAGATTCATCCTGTTATGTTACACATAGTTGGAGTTCATCCACTTTGAGTTGCCGTGTCTTGTCCCATCTTGGTAAACACCAGTTACCCTTGTTAGTGTGGACGGACGTTTGAGTTTGGGTCTGTGCTTAACACTGCTGTGAAGCTGCACATACGTGTGTCCTGAGACACACCCACACTCAATTTCCTTGTGCAGGCATGTCACTCACCTAACATGATGCAAAATACTCCCAACATGCTTAAACCACCTCTCACATCCACAGTATTTTTATATATGTAGTTCCTGTTACTCCACGTCTTCACTGACACTTAACATCAATCTTTTAGCCAACCATCAAAATTTTAGTCAATCTGGTGGGTGGTATTAATCATATTTCCATGTTAATTTTCATTTTGCTGATTAAATAATGAGGTTGTACATCTTTTCATGCAATTTTTGGCCACTGGGGCATCTTCTTTGGGACGCCTGTTCAAGTATCCTCCAGATTTTTCTGTTGGGTTGTCCCTCTTTTTCTTATCAATTTCTAGGGATTCTTTATGTAATCTGGATACAAGGTCTCTCTTGATTATTATATTACATATCTTCTCCACTTTGCAGCTTTCCTGTCTCTCCTCTCACTCGGTCCTTTCATGAAGAGGAGTTCCCAGATCCCTCATTTATTCTCAGACATTACCTTATAAAAGTCCTAGAGTGTGGGAACTTCCCTGGTGGTCCAGTGGTTAAGGCTGCTCTCCCAATTCAGGGGGCCCTCAATCCCTCTTCGAGGAACTAACATCCCACATGTCACATGGCCAGGCAAAACAAAAGCCCTAGACTTTGCCTTTCTCATTCAGCCCACCAGCTGCCCAGCTGAGGGTCGTGTGCAGGGCCCTGCCCTCAGGCTCTCTGCCTGGCACTGCCGCCTGAGCCAGGCCAGCACCCAAGGTTCTCATTCCTACGACTTTAGAATGATTCACCTCCCTGATCCAGAAAGCCTCCCCTTCCTCCTCCTCCTCCTCCTCCTCCTGCGAGGCTGTCCTGGCCATTTGTGGCCCTTTGCCTTTCTTCGTAAACTTTAGAATCATCATCAAGCCTCCCTGTTTTCCTTTTCCTCGTTCACCCTTGGGTGGCTGGTTTTCTTGGATTGGCCCTCAGAGCTGGACTGGGGGTAACCCTTGCTTTGTCACGCTCACCCACCCTGGCTCTCGGCATGGCCAGCTTTCTTTAATTTCGTTCTTTACTTAGAACAAGGATTCTTCTTGGTAATCAAATGCTCACCTGGGAGGCCCTCATCCGGACAAAAGCCAGGGCCTGGGTTATGAGCTGCCCCTAAGGGCCAGGCTGCCCACCCTCACTGGCTCCATCCCCTGCTTACCCACCCAAGGGTCTCCATTCTTTTTTTTTCATTTTATATAGTGTGTTTGCATCCAAACATATTCCTAAAACATTTTATTTGCAGTTTCTATAATTTATATAAAGAGCATCATGA
Source organism: Neotragus pygmaeus (assembly GCA_006410875.1). Taxonomy (NCBI): domain Eukaryota; kingdom Metazoa; phylum Chordata; class Mammalia; order Artiodactyla; family Bovidae; genus Neotragus; species Neotragus pygmaeus. The sequence continues at coordinate 60,888 of SJYV01021485.1, read as the reverse complement.
TGCATATAGTCTTTGAAGACTTTTTTCACTGGCCTGATATTAATGTAGATTTTCAGGTCTAGATTCTCTATCTCACCTAAATCTAAGAACATCAGTTCTTCTTTCTTTAGGATTGTATTGTCTCTTTCCACTTTTTTTTTAATAGACTGTTTTTGGAGCTGTTTTAGATTTACAGAAAAATTAAGCAGAAGTTGCAAAGTTCCCATCTACTTCCCTCTCCTTCTCTTTTCTTGGTAACATCTTGCCTCAGTGTGGTAGGCTTATTACACTTGATAAACCAATATTGATACATTATCATTAACAAATCTATAGTTTACATTACAGTCCGCTCTTGGGGATGTACATTCTACGGGACAAATGTGCAACGACGGGTGCTGACTATTATAGCATCAAACAGAATAGCTTCGTGGCCCCAAAGCCCCTGTGCTCTGCCTCTGCAACCCTCCCTCCCTCTAAACCCCTGGCAACCTCTGATCTTTGGACTGTCTCCATGGTTTTGCCTTTTCCAGAATGTCATGGAGCTGGAATCATCCTGTGTAGCCTTTTTAGGTTAGCTTCTGTCACTTCCTGATAGGCTTTCAGGTTCTTCTATGTCTTCATGTCGACCACTCTCACCCCCTAGGAACTCTTTCTTTCTTAGATCTTTTGTGTTGGGGGCGGGAGTGTGAAACGATCCCCACAGTAAGTCTAGTCAGCCGTCATCATCATTCCTCGTTACAGATCTTTGTCCTTGTGACGAGAACTTGTAAAATGGCAAAAGTTGGAGAGATGCAAGACAGTGTTAACAGTTACAGTCGCCCTGCACTATGCTACGTCCCTGTGATTCATTTCCCCATTTCGCCTACCTCCAACTCCTCAGCTCTAGCACCCTCCACCCTGTTCTCTGTAGAGAGGAGCTTGGGTTTTGTTTCTTTGGGTTGGATTTTGGTTTCATTTAGATTCCCATGTATAAGCAAGATCATGTGGCATTTGTCTTCCTGTCTCTGATTTATTTCACTGAACATAATACCCTCAAGGCTGATACATGTTATCTCAAATGGCAAGATTTCCTTCTTTCTTATGGCTGAATGATACTTCATTTTATGCACACACATACACATATATAGAGAGCTTCCCAGGTGGCTCAGTGGAAAATAATCTGCCTGTCAATGCAGGAGACATGGGTTCGATCCCTGGTCAGGGAAGATCCCCTCGAGAAGGAAACGGCAACCCGCACCACCACCATCAGAGCATGAGGGTTCTATTTTCTCCACATCCTGGCCAGCACTCATTATTCCCCGTCGTTTTGATAACAGGTGTGAGCTGACAGCTCATTGTGGTTTGATTCCCATCTCCTTGATGATGAGAGACCCAGAGCATCTTTTCATGGACCTGTTGGCCATCCGTATACCTTCTTTGGAAAAGTGTCTGTTTAAATCCTCTGCCCATTTTTTAATTGGACGGCGTGGGGAGCTTTTGTTAATTTTTGATATTGAGTTGTGTGTGTTTCATATGTTTTGGATATTAAAACCCATTTTCATAAATATGATTTGCAAAAATTTTCTCCCATTTGCTGTGTCGCCTTTCATCTTGCTGATGGTTTCCATCATTGTGCAGAAGTGTTTCGGTTTGACGCAGTCTCGCGTGTTGATTCTTGCTTTTGTTCCCTCTGCTTTTGTTGTCAGATCCAAAAAACTGATTGCCAAGACTGATGAGAAAAGCTTACCGCCTATGTTTTCCTCTAGGCGTTATACAGTGTCAGGTCTTACATTCAAGTCTTTAATCATTTAGAGTTAATTTTTGTATTTGGGGTAAGATAGAGGTCCAATTTTATTATTTTGCATGAGGCTGCCCAGTTTTCCCAACACCATTTGTTGAAAAGACTGTCTTTCCCCATTGTATGTTCTTGGTTCCTTTGTCGTAAATTAGTTGAGCACGTCCGTGTGGGCTTATTTCTGGGCTGGGAATGCTTCCTTAACGTGGCTTCCAGGCCCACACTTGCCTAACCCTCCCTACACCTCCCCAGCTGCTACTGCTCAGCCTCCTGGCTCCTTCCTCCTGTCCCCTAACTTCTTCACTCAGGGATTGAAGGGCTGACCTCAGGCCTCATCTCCACTTACACTCCTTCCCTGATGGCCACACCCCAAGACCAGGCGGAAAGACCGTGGGACTAGACACGCCTGACCTCCAATACCAGCTCCCAGTTATGAGGCAGGGCCCCTAGTCCTCAGTTTCCTCACGTGCAAAATGGGCACAAGGACTCTGCAAAGCCCTCCACACGCCAGCGACGGCCGCTAAGTTGGCCCAGGTCAGGCCCCAGGGAGCTGGTGGTCCCCAGCAAACCCAGGCCTGGAAGGAAACAGCCACTATATGGCAAGCCCTAAAGGCCGAGTGGGAACAGGCCCTGTGAGGAGGCCCAGAGGCAGGAGAGGAGGGAAGGCAGAGGTGCTGGAGATCAGAGGGTAATAGCTTTGGGTACCAGCTAGACTTGTCCCGACTGTACTTAGGCGCCATGGAGGGTGACAGAGTCCTCCACTGGGATGAAAGGGGCCTGAAAGAGGGAAGACCCAGGACCATGGGCCAGGGCAGCCAGCCCCACCTCTGCTGCAGCCCCCGGGCCACACACACCGCTGTCCAGGCCCCAGCCCTCACGCCCCTCCCCCCTCTCACCCACCCATCCTGCCAGGGTTCAGCTCAGGACCAGCCTGGCTTCCTCCCAGGCACCCCACTGCAAGCACCTGAGGCCCTGGGCACGGCGGCTGCTGCTGTGACCCAGGCTGGGCAGGCTGGAGTCTCAGCACCGCCCTCACACCACCCTTTGCCTGCAGCCATGCCTTCCGGCTGTGGAGGGCCCTGGGTGCCGAGCAACCCATGCGCCACTGGGTGCTGGCCATGCTGCTGGGCTGGCCGCAGAAGCGGCTCCTGCCCACGGGGACCAGCGGCGGCAGCCCCCAGCCCAAGAAGGCCTACCTGTGCTCCCTGGCCGTGAGTCTCTGCCCCCACCACCCCAGACGCCATCCCAGCTGCCTTCTCGAGTGTGTTCAGTCACACATGGTGTGAGGCACCCACCATGTGTGCCAGGCCCCAGGGAGGGGGAGCCCCATACTCAGGCTGTGAAGGCCCTGTCCTGCCCAGCCTGGCCTGGACGAGGGGCCCTCCGAGGTGGCCCCAGCTGGGAGCTGACCCTGGGTACAGGGCCAGCTCCCCACTTCCCGACTGAGGGCCCTGGACCCTTCCAGCCAGGTGTAGGCAGTGAGGAAGGGCATGGAGAGATTCGTGAATCTGCCCCCATACTAGGGTTCTGGAAGAATCTTATAGGCTGCCTCCAGCGGCTCCCACCCCCAGCTTTCCCCACAAGCCCAGACCCTGCTTGCACAGTCCCCAGGGCAGGAGGCTCATTTCCTAACCTGCCTCACCTGGCCTGGACTCTGATGGGGCTGCAGCTGTGCCCCAGCCCTGTTTGATCCAGGGCTGAGAACCCACTCGCACCCCCTAGCCCCCCGAGCAGTGAACAGAGCCTCCTAGGCAAGCTGCTACCCCCAGCTGAGGGGTGTGACAGCCACACTCAGTGCCCGGGAAAGCCCACCCTGTCTCCATGCCAGCCCTCCATCAGCCCGGCCCCTAGACACCCCCAGACCCAGACCCTCCCTTTTGGAAACCAGACTCAGCATGAGGTGAGCAGGGCGGCCTTCCTGGGTTCCACCCTCCTCTTGTCATCCCCCCCTGCACCTTGAGAACATTCTGGACCCAAGGCCCCTCTCCAGGTGTGGGAGGCCCTGGGGCTGCTGTCTGGTAGCTCCCCCTTCGTGTGTCCCCCATCCAGCATTCATTCACAGGCATGTGCTAGGCCCTGTGTTTGGGGCATTGCAGGGAGCACAGCCCACGGGACGGAGGGGCCAGGCAGGAGGCAGTGACTCAGGGCAAAGGGCAGAAAAGACGGGGATGGTGGGGTGGAGGACCCGCCTGCAGGGCTGGCAATGGGAGGGGGGGGGCGGGGAGCATGCAGGGTCCGGAGAGCGGGCCGCGCCCCCAGGAGGTACGTCTCACGTAGGGACTTGGCTGTGGTCCCGGAGACAGCAGGCAGACACCGGGAGGCGAGGTCGGCAGTGGGTTTTGTGGGAAGGCTGGNGTCTCACACACCGCTGTCCAGGCCCCAGCCCTCACGCCCCTCCCCCATCTCACCCACCCATCCTGCCAGGGTTCAGCTCAGGACCAGCCTGGCTTCCTCCCAGGCACCCCACTGCAAGCACCTGAGGCCCTGGGCACGGCGGCTGCTGCTGTGACCCAGGCTGGGCAGGCTGGAGTCTCAGCACCGCCCTCACACCACCCTTTGCCTGCAGCCATGCCTTCCGGCTGTGGAGGGCCCTGGGTGCCGAGCAACCCATGCGCCACTGGGTGCTGGCCATGCTGCTGGGCTGGCCGCAGAAGCGGCTCCTGCCCACGGGGACCAGCGGCGGCAGCCCCCAGCCCAAGAAGGCCTACCTGTGCTCCCTGGCCGTGAGTCTCTGCCCCCACCACCCCAGACGCCATCCCAGCTGCCTTCTCGAGTGTGTTCAGTCACACATGGTGTGAGGCACCCACCATGTGTGCCAGGCCCCAGGGAGGGGGAGCCCCATACTCAGGCTGTGAAGGCCCTGTCCTGCCCAGCCTGGCCTGGACGAGGGGCCCTCCGAGGTGGCCCCAGCTGGGAGCTGACCCTGGGTACAGGGCCAGCTCCCCACTTCCCGACTGAGGGCCCTGGACCCTTCCAGCCAGGTGTAGGCAGTGAGGAAGGGCATGGAGAGATTCGTGAATCTGCCCCCATACTAGGGTTCTGGAAGAATCTTATAGGCTGCCTCCAGCGGCTCCCACCCCCAGCTTTCCCCACAAGCCCAGACCCTGCTTGCACAGTCCCCAGGGCAGGAGGCTCATTTCCTAACCTGCCTCACCTGGCCTGGACTCTGATGGGGCTGCAGCTGTGCCCCAGCCCTGTTTGATCCAGGGCTGAGAACCCACTCGCACCCCCTAGCCCCCCGAGCAGTGAACAGAGCCTCCTAGGCAAGCTGCTACCCCCAGCTGAGGGGTGTGACAGCCACACTCAGTGCCCGGGAAAGCCCACCCTGTCTCCATGCCAGCCCTCCATCAGCCCGGCCCCTAGACACCCCCAGACCCAGACCCTCCCTTTTGGAAACCAGACTCAGCATGAGGTGAGCAGGGCGGCCTTCCTGGGTTCCACCCTCCTCTTGTCATCCCCCCCTGCACCTTGAGAACATTCTGGACCCAAGGCCCCTCTCCAGGTGTGGGAGGCCCTGGGGCTGCTGTCTGGTAGCTCCCCCTTCGTGTGTCCCCCATCCAGCATTCATTCACAGGCATGTGCTAGGCCCTGTGTTTGGGGCATTGCAGGGAGCACAGCCCACGGGACGGAGGGGCCAGGCAGGAGGCAGTGACTCAGGGCAAAGGGCAGAAAAGACGGGGATGGTGGGCTGGAGGACCCGCCTGCAGGGCTGGCAATGGGAGGGGGGGGGCGGGGAGCATGCAGGGTCCGGAGAGCGGGCCGCGCCCCCAGGAGGTACGTCTCACGTAGGGACTTGGCTGTGGTCCCGGAGACAGCAGGCAGACACCGGGAGGCGAGGTCGGCAGTGGGTTTTGTGGGAAGGCTGGCCCCTCAGCAACCCCTGCCGCCCCTGCAGGCCATGAACACGCTGCACGAGCTGCAGTTCGCCCGCGAGTTCAAGCAGGCCATGGAGGAGGCCTTTCCCGAGCTGCTCATGGCCCTCCTATGCCAGACGCACTACCTCCTGGAGCTGAACCTGCCTGAGGAGCCCCAGCCCGGCAAGGAGGCCCAGGAGACAGCCCTGTTCAGCCCCCAGAGGTAAGTCCCGGGCCCCAGAGAGGCGGTGCGTGGGCTTCCCAGGGCTGAAAGACAGAGCTCCACAGCTGTGCAGCTTAGAGCCGTAGGCGGGTATTCTCGCACGGTGCCAGAGGCTGGCGCTCCGGATCCAAGGTTGGCAGAGCCACGCTCCTCCAAAACCTGCAGGGGAGGTTCCTTCCCGCCTCCTGGGTGCTCCTGGCTTGTGGACAGCTCCCTCCGGTTTCTGCCTCCGGCTTCACCGTGTGTCTCTGTGTCTCGATTGCTCTCTTATGAGGATGTCAGTCCTAGTAAACTAGGGCCACCCTACTGACCTCATTGTAACTTGATTCCATCTGCAAATACCCAAATGAGGTCGTGTTCCCAGGTACCCAGTGTCAGGACTTGGGTGGTTTCTGGGGACACAGCTGGATCCCCAACAGATGTGATTCCAAACACAGCTGCCTCTAGCAGTCAGCCTGGAGGGCAGGTGGGTGTCCCGCTTCCTTGGACTGCAGGTGCTTGGCAGCCGAGACACCCGGTGACAGCTGGCCCACAGGGACTCCAGGGGCCCGCATGGTGCACCATATCTTACCCAAATGTGGTCCCTGCAGGGATTCTGAGAGACGAATGTTCTCTTCCCCTTTGACGGATGAGGAAACAGGCTCAGAGTGAGCCAGAGGCTCCCCCGAACCACACAGAGTGTCTGTGCACTGCTGACCTAGAACTCATAGAATGGCAGAGTTGTCTGCCCAGCGATCACTGGGCCCTGCAGGCAGATGCCCACCAGGTGCTGTTGCACAGGATGCTCGACCCTGACACCTTTTGGCTCTGATGTCGTGGACAGTTGTCAGCCCCCCCACGCCCGCACCTTGGCCAGTGTGGACAGGACTCGTGCGGGAGGGTCTGCTCCCCACCCCTCACTCGGGCGGTTGTCAGCCCCCCCACGCCCGCACCTTGGCCAGTGTGGACGGGACTCGTGTGGGAGGGTCCGCTCCCCACCCCTCACTCGGGCGGTGGCACTGGCTGGCTGCCTGGCCTTCCCCTGCACAAGCACGCATCTTGAGAAATCCATTAAGCGAGTCTTTAAAAACCGCCGGGGCCGACTCTTTTCATTTGTTTGTATTACGATGTGCTTCACACAATTTGTCAGTTTGAACAGCTCTCCCCAAGGCACATCACTGGAAAAAAAAAATGTCACTTCTCTCATATTGCTTCTGAATTTGAATGTGCATAAATTTCTTTTTTATTCAAATCAACCATGCAAAATGCATGAATCTTCCCTAATAAGCTAATAAAATGTTCTTCTCCCTGAAATAGGAGGGTTAGGAGAAAGCTCTGATGAACCACCTCGATCCATCAGCTTCCCTCCCCTGCTCCTATGGGGCCAGCCTCCACCTGTTTCTCCCCTGCACGCCCCCCTTGCTGCCCTCCACCCCAAGTCAGATCAGGCCTCACCTGTGCTTGGAATCCTCCTTCCTCTTCCCCTTCTTTTAACTCCGAGAAGGGCCGAATCCTTCCAGTGGTCCAGTGGCCCTGCATCTGGCTCCCCATCGCCTCCAGAACCCCCTTTCCTGCCACACACCCTCATCCTCTACATGCACCCTCTGCTCCAGCCTCAGCGTCTTCCTGCCATTCCTCGCCCCCATGCTCCTGCCTCAGGGCCTTTGCACTTGCTGTGCCTTCTTCCTGGGACGTTCTTCCCGACAGCCTCGCCTCCTGTGGCTCCCAGCCACCTTCTGTACAACGGCAGTCCTGCTCCCGACTGTTATGTTCTCCCATCTACAGCTGTCGTCTGTGCCCCGTATGATGGAGGCTCTGGGGAGCAGTGACATCTGTCTGTCTCACGCAGGGGTCTCCCCCAGAGAGCAAGGGTGTCTGTCATCTCACTGGGGGGCCAGGGGCCTTCTGCTCAGACCCAGCTGTACCAAGATGCTCCAGCACCATCACCCCTCCCCCTCCACCTCTTGGGTCTTGGCTTCTCTCTGGGCCGATTCTTCCAAAGAGAAGAATGGAGGCCCAGCAACCACAGAACAGACTGGCACCCTGGGCTCAGTCCCTCGGGTTTGATGGGCCCAGTTTAGCTCACACACTCACCCCTGAACCAATCGCCTTGGCCACAGGGGCAGGTGGGGCTCGTACTAAGCAGATCTGGGTCCACACCCTCCCTGGAGCTAGGATGGAACCTGGGCCCCCTTCCCAAGAGGACAGCTGCAATACTGGTACCATCCCTAGGGACCCGAGAGTGGGTCAGGCCAGTCAGCAGCGATGCTGGTCAGCTGACAAGGATGGTGAAGAGGTCTGCAGCCGCTCCCAGGCCTCAGAGGGCGGGAGAGGCCTCAGAATGTAGGCAGAGCACTGCAGTCCCAAGTCTGATGCCTGGAGGATGCAGAGGGTCGAGGGAGCTGGGTGCCCAGGAGGAATCTGGGTGCAGCTGTTGAGAGGCCCACTGTCCTGTGGCCGCCCCTGAGAGCATGGTGGGGAGGGGTTGCAGCCACACCTGTTACAGCCACGCAAGACTCAAGGCAGAGGCAGGCTAGTCCTGGGCCTCTGAGGCTCCTGGCATCCTGCTAAGCAGGGCTGGCCCCTGGGACCAAGTGAGGGTTTGGTTCCACTTCCTGCCAGGACACAAGCACCCGCTCCAGCCCTGACTGTGGGACCCTCCCCTTCCTGTGCATCCCTGATGAACAGAACCCCTTTCTTGTAGAGACGTTTCCTGCTTTGGTCAGTTCTCAGCCAGCTCTTTCTCAAGTCGATGTCCATCCTGCCCTATAAAGGACTTCTCATCCCTCTTGTTTCATCCATTATGGGCTGAGTCTCTTTAACACTAATGGAGCATCTCATTTCTCCTCATTCCAAAGACATGCCCATCAACCACTTAGAAGTATAAGCCAACATATTTCCCTTTTTGCCTGGCTGCCAGGAAGCTCGTAAATAAAGTTCAGTTCAGTTCAGTTGCTCAGACGTGTCCGACCCTTTGCGACTCCATGGAGTGCAGCAGGCCAGGCTTCCCCATCCATCACCAACTCCCAGAGCTTGCTCAAACTCATGTCCATCAAGTTGGTGATGCCATCCAACCATCTCATCCCCGTCATCCCCTTCTCCTCTTGCCTTCAATCTTTCCCAGCATCAGGGTCTTTTCCAATGAGTCAGTTCTTCGCATCAGGTGGCCAAAGTATTGGAGCTTCAGCTTCAGCATCAGTCCTTCCAATGAATATTCGGGACTGAATTCCCTTAGAATTGATTGGTTTGCTCTCCTTGCAGTCCAAGGGACTCTCTTGAGAGTATATAAAGTTACTGTTAAGTAATCTCTCACTGCGGCACAGGGTGCTTCCTTTTGTTTCTTACTTCCTGATTAGTCTTCTTTTCATCTTAAAGCTTTAAGTTTAATTTAAAGCTCTTTTATTTAAAACTGTATTTACGGTCCTAGGTTTTTGGCAGTTGACAAGTAACAAATCAGCAATGAATAATGACATGCTGTGTGCCACCTGGATCTGAGATCTAAGATCTCCTAACCCTGCTGTGAGCATTCCGAGGTGGTGGCTTGTCTCACGGCCTTGGTTTCTTCTTCTGTGGGAGGGGCCGGTCCCTCCCTAGGTGTTGGGAGGGTCAGGAGCAGCAGAGGACTGGGCAGCCTCTATGCTAGGGCGACCCTGGGCGAGCAGCGGACACTCTGGGCCTCAGCTGAGGGATGGAAGTCCGGACCCCAGCCCTCCCATCTTCTCTTGCATTTGTCTAGTTGGGATGCTGTGGTCTCAGGCCCCAGGGGCCCCCTGATTCCTCAGACTCAGCGGTGAGTTGTGATGTCACAGGGAGTGAGCCGGGATCCCTGAGCAGGGAGGGATGGATGGGGAGGCGCTATGCCCCAGCCTGGAGTGCCCCCAGTCCTGCTCAGACCCACCTCCTTCCCTGCCCTCAGCCTTGGCCGCCCTCCCGCTCTGAGGTTGAAAAGAGGAAAAGATTAACAGACCATGGATCATTCGGTCGATACTTGCTAAGTGCACCGGGGGCCCCACTCTTACTAATGAATACAGACGGCGCGTGCTGAGTCCCTGACCGTGCTGTCAGCAGAGAGGCATCCACGCGCTCAGGAGCTCAGCCCCGTGGAAATGCATACAGGGTCCGGTGACGGCCCGGTGACGATGCCTGGAGAGGGCCCCGAGGAGAGACAGAGTCTCGCAGGGGAAGACACAGGGGCGCCCCTGCCTGCAGGTCCCTGAGGACCAGCTCTGAGCACAGACCTGAAAGACGGTTAGAGGTCACCGTGTGGGGAAGGAAGGGCAGACAGCCTTCCAGGCAGGGGGACCCCAAAGTGGAAGGGACAGGAAGGAGGGGGCCCTGAAGTGGGGGGAGCCACGGGGGCTCCATGCCGAGGGAGTGGCAGGACCTGGTCGGCACTGGAGAGACGCAGAAGTGTGAGGAGACCCCACACTGCCTCCGGAGGCTCGCATCCGGCAGGGGGGCTCCGGGTGGAGAGGAAAGGCCCCTCCCCAGTCCCTCATCGGCCTGGGGACGCGTCCCGGGGCGCTAACGCAAGGGAAGCCCCAGCTCCGGGCGGACCCCACAGGCTCCCCACCTCCGCACCCGGCCCTCCAGCCCCCGCCTCATCTTCAGGGCCCTCTCCCCCCCGCCCCCCGGGGCTGAAGGTGGCAGGGAGGGAAGTCCTGCATGGCTGGCCTTGGACCCCAGGGGCTCTGCCATCTGTTGGTCACGGGGCTGCGTGGGTTTCAGGTGACACAGGTCCTGGTGCAAGGCCAGGGGTCCTGGGCTGGGGGTCATGATCTTTAGGGCCCCACAAGGGAGGTCATTCACCCTGAGAATCAGCAAGGGAGCCCCAAGGATGCCCCACCAGCCGGACGCCCTGGTGCGGCTGTGGGGACACAGTGACCCCACGGTGCCCTGGGACCAGAAGATTCCAAGAGTCCTCACAGAGCAGACAAAATGCCACTGCACCCGGAGCCCCCTTCTCCCAAAGCCATTGTCACTCCGGCTGAGACCAGTGACCTGGAAAACGCAGCCTCTTCTTGGTGGCACGGCTTGGGGCGAGAGGACAGCCCCACTGACATTTGTGTGGGCGCCACCGGGGACTCACGGAGTGGCATTTCATCCCTTCATGTCGGGTTTTGCAAATCTGATCGGCGTGGTGCCTGGTCAGATCTGACAGCCTCGCTCCAGGGGCCGCTCACAGGTCCAGGAGAAGCCACCAGGTGCGGGGTGTCTGGGCAGGGAGACAGACCACACAGCTATTCCCGGGCCCTCAACCCTGCAGGGCCTGGGGCAGCCCTGGGCCTGTGGCTCGACAGCACCGTGCAGGCATGGAGCCCGGAGCCTGGCTGGACTCTGCTTCTGCGGGCCCTGGCCGGGCTGAGTGCGCAAGACAGGGCCCCCGGGCAGCATAGGCCCTGACCTGCACGCGGTCTCACCCTGCTGCAGTCTGGCACACTGTCTTGAGCCCACACAAACGCCACCAGCAGAACCCGGTTTCCCGCATCTTCAGGGTCCTGGCACTCTCTGGGCTCCCGTAATGCCACACCCCCAGCTGCCCTCCCACCCCGTCCACTCCCCCTGCATTCTCAGCCCCACATTCAAATAGCACAGTCTGTCAAGGCTCAGTCAGACCCCCTCCACCCTACAACTTGGGGAACCACTGGTCCCCTGGTATCTCTACTTCTTTCTCCAGCCCTGTCCTCTCAGCCTCAGCCCTGAAAAGCTGGCTGCAGGCATCTCCCACTGACCACGCGCCTAACCTATCTGGAGCTTCCCCCTGGAACCACCCGCCTCCCAGGACAGCCCCTGCCCATCCTACACCCCAACATTTCTGCTGAAGGGGGGCGGAAGCGAGCTGCCCCAGGGAGCCTTGGTGGTGCCAGGCCCGGAGCAGAGACGGAAGCCAGGAGACACCTTTCCACCCAGGGCAGGGGGGCACTCTCCCCGGGACCAAAGCTGCCCAGTGACCCCTCTGCTCCCCAGCAGCACGTCGCTGGAGGCGCTGAAGAGCCTGCTGTCCACCACCAGGCACTGGCAGGACTTCGCCCACATGGAGCTGCAGGGTGCCTGGGACCTCTTTGCCACCATCCACACCTACCCACAGGGCGTGTGCCTCCTCGCCACGTAGGGACGGGATGGGGCCAGGGGAAGGGGCCCATCCTGGGTCATCCCTGCCCAGGAGGCTGGGCTACAGACTGCAGCGACCCCCAGGACCTGCTGTGAACACAGCCCCAAAGACTCACACACGTGCACACTGGGCGCCCGGGTACAGATGGCACGGGCTCACTGGCACACCCTGGGAGCCTAGAATGCAGACCTCTTGCCCGACGCCTAGCCCTCACCTTGGCCAGAGGCTCCTAAGGGACCAGGGCCAGGTCCACTCCCCTGTCCATCCCACGCTTGGCCCATGCCTGGCAGCCAGTGGGTGGCCAGCGGGTGCAGAAGGAGCAGGAGAAGATCAATCAGAGGTGTGCCCACTCCACTCAGCAACACTTCTGGCCACCGGGCCCCTGGGTTGGGTGGTGGTGGGAGGGTGGACGTGGGCTATGCCCATGAGCCCAACCCGCCCTTCACCCTGTGCCCAGGACCATGGTGCAGAACCACTGCAGGCAGATCAAGGCGCTGACCTTCCACCTGCTGCCCAACCTGCAGAGCCGGGAGGAGCGGGAGAGGAAGACGGCTATCATCATCTTCATGGAGGTGGGGGCCTGGGGGGGCCCTCAGGGACAGCCTGCACCCTGTCTCCAGCTGAACCCACCAGGACCTCCCCTGACCAACAGATTCCTCACACCCTGCCTTCCCACTCCCAGCTCCTCGGGGCCCATGGTCAGGGGCTCCTGGTTTAGGCCCCTCTCCACCTGCATCCTGGGGGCCCATCTTTCTACTCCCCCAGCCCTGATGTCTTGGGGTCCCGCCCCTGGAACAGTAAAGCTGAAAGGCAATGACTGGAACCAGACAGGCACTAGGTATACCGGGCCCTGGGGCTGAGAGCTGGGCCACGGCCAGACAGGGTGGGGGCCTTTGTCATTTCCATAATGGACAAAGCCTGGTGTCACTCCACACACCAACCCTGTAGTGACATCTGGCTCTCCCTCCATGGGGCTGGGTCTCCAGGTGCCCCATGAGCCAGGCTGTATTGAGTATGTTGTTCCCAGCTTCGCTGTGTGACCTCAGACAAGGCCCTTTCCCCCTCTGGGCCCATTTCCCCAGCTATGCACTGAAGGATTGAAGCAGCTTGGCGTTGGGTTTAAACACTCATTAACCAAGATACCCAGAGAGGGGCAGGTCAGCCACTCTCCCCGAGCCCCAGCCTTGGCCCTAGAGCCTGGCTCCCACAGACGCAGGCCCCCTACGAGAGGCTGCCAGGCCTGACCCGCCTGCCTGGGGCCCCCCAGTTCCTCTACAGCCCCACCCTGCTGGAGGTGCTCCCCAGAGAGGGCGCCCTGTCCATGCTGGTGCGAAGCCTCAGGGACCCCGGCCCCGAGATACGCGTGCTGAGCCTACACAGCCTCGGGAACATACTTTTCCAGCCAGAGAAGGTAAGTGGGTGCGGGGAGCGGTGATAGACACCCCATAGAGCAGCCAGGCGCACAGGGCCTTTGTGTCCTTCCCGTTAGAAATCTGCTCTGCTGGTCCAGTCCATGGACAGACCTGCGTCCCAGCACCCAGGTGGTACTCAGAGAGTGTTTGTGCTGTTAAATGACTCACTGGCTGAAAACAAATCTAATATTGTAGAACCAAACAGAGTTTAGGAACCCAATGAAGCTGCCGAAAACTTGTTTGAAAGTTGCAAAACCAGCCTAGCTTGCACAAGGAGTCCCTGATAAGGTCTTTGACAGTAGAAACTGTTCATTTGCTGACATGTCACTTCCTGACAGTTCATCCAGACAGTTCACGCCGCACCCGAGAGAAGCAGAAAGAACTTGCGGGAAAGGAACTTAGCTTTTCCTTTTTAAAGTAATGTAAAATTGGGAAATGGTCATTGCCACTTAGAAGGGCTGGGGTCACCACTGGTGTACCCACTTCCCTGCGACATGAGATGCCAGGGACTTCAGCAGTGCCCACCCCACCAAATTTGTCTTGTCTGGCCCCCAAGACCCCTGTCCCCTGGGGAAGCCAGGAATTGGGGGCAAAGGCAGGGTAGGGCGGAGGAAGGGAAAGTTGGTCTCCAGGACTTAGTGGGGGACCCTCTGGCCAGAAAGGGGACAGATAGGAAGGACCTGGCAGCTGACTGACATGGGTTAGTGCTCCCCTGACCCCAGGAGGACCCCAGGGTCTCAGAGAGGGGAAGCCTGTCCCGTCTGTCCACAACTCCTGGGGGACAGACCAGGGCTAGGAGCACGTCTCCCTGGACGGCAGAGCCAGGGCGAGATGGAGTGGGGTGGGTACAGCGTGGGTGCCCAGGCATGGATGGGGGTCTGGGAAGGGGCCTCAGAGGGAGCCAGCCCCAGAACTCGTGGCCCACCGCCCCCCCCCCCCCCCCCCCCC
>SJYV01021485.1:16242-41151 GCA_006410875.1 Neotragus pygmaeus | reverse complement strand
CCCTTCCTCAAGGGCTTCTTCCAGAGCAGCGGGCAGGTGCTGGTGAGCCTCATGGGCACCGTGTCGGACGTGCTGCACCGCCTGGGCGCACAAAGCATGCGAGCCCAGGGCCTCAGCATTGCCATCAATGCCCGCTCCTTCTTAGATGACGTGAGTATGCCCGGGAGGGGCGGGCACCCCATCTCGTGCCCCTCTAGTGCCTCCCCCCGCTCCCTTCCTCAAAGGCCACTGTCCCACTGGGGCAGGGAGGTGGAGGGGCAGAGCAGCTCCCCAGGGGTGTGGCGTGCGTGGCACAGGTGGGCCGGACAGGGGCTGCTGCTGGCACTCGCCCTGCACCTTCAGCTGAACGCCACACCTTCATCTCAGCGCCACGTGTCTTCACCCTCCTGACTCATCAGCCCCTGTGGATTACAGATTCTCCTTCAGGGCAAGTCAGAGGGATAAACCCGCCCTCCCGAGTCAGCATCCGTGACACTTGGGTTATCCGGATCCCACTGTAGGCATGAGAGGAATGAGTGTAGGTCCCTGAGGATGGCCTGTGACCCTCCCCAGGAGTCGGCAGAGCTGGGAAGCACAGCCCTGCCCCGAGACATGTGTGAGCGGGGAGGCACATCCCTGCCCCAGAGCCCCATCTGAGGGGGAGGAGGCGCCCAGCCCCAGGGCCCCGTCTGAGAGGGAGGCCAAGTTCTGCCCCAGAGCCTGTCTGAGCGGGGAGGCCAAATCCTGGCCCATAGCCCTGTCTGAGGGGGAAGACGCAGCCCTGCCCCAGAGCCCTGTCTGAGGGGAGAAGCCGAGTCCTGCCCCAGAGCCCTGTCTGAGGGGAGAGGCCGAGTNGGGCGGCGTGGCCGTGACCAGCGGGCGACCCTGCTGGTAGTGACTCCCACACCTGCCGCCTAAATATAACCACAGGCCAGCCCGCACGCCGGGGCAAACAAAGAGGGCTGGGCCGGGAAAGGAAGCGCCGGCGGAGGAAGGGGAAACGCAAGGGCGGGGGCGCTGCCCGCGCACCCCGCCTTCCTCCCGCTGAGCCCTGAACCCTCCAGCGGCTCCCCCAGCAGGGAGCGGGCGCTGCCCCAGGTCCGGAGCAGCTCAGCTGGAGCCGGGGCCCTGGCGGGTACCTCAGTGCAGGTCCGGAGGGCGAGCTTCCTTTTGGGAATGGAAAGGAGGGTGCCCCGTGGCCCAGGTGGGCTCCAGAAGCTGACGCCCACAGGATGAAGGATGGTGACCGACACCTGGTCTGGCCCTGCTCAGAGACCTGCCCAGCTCCCCAGCCTCAAACGCCAGGACCTCTCTACTTGCTGAGCACCTACTGTGTGACCAACCCTGCTGTCCCTCACTGAATCCTCGACACACCCCTGGGGGTGCTGCCATCGCTCCCTCCCCCACCCCCACCCCCGGTATGCAGGTGGGGAAACTGAGGCAGGGGGACACTCGAAGAGGCAGCTGTCACCCAGGGAGGGTCTCCACCCCTGCTCATCCTCCAGCGTTCAGTGCAGACGCCCCCTCCCCAGGAGGCCCTCTATAATGGGAAACCCTCCCCTGGGCCCAG
The DNA here is from genome assembly GCA_006410875.1 of Neotragus pygmaeus. Classification (NCBI taxonomy): domain Eukaryota; kingdom Metazoa; phylum Chordata; class Mammalia; order Artiodactyla; family Bovidae; genus Neotragus; species Neotragus pygmaeus. The sequence continues at coordinate 39,602 of SJYV01021485.1, read as the reverse complement.
GCCTGAACCCCCAGCAGGGTGCTGGCTTCACCTCCTGGAAGCACCAGCTCAGGAACACATGCGCTCCCCAGACTGTGAGCCCTGAGAGCGCACAGCCACACACGGCAGGCAACCGTGTACCTGCCCCGGCCAGCCCGGGGGCCCACGGAAGGGGGTGGAGCAGGGTGGGTAGAGCCCCCAGCACACAGGGTCCCCAGAGGCCCTGCCTCCCTGGGAACCCGGCTCTGAGCCCAGCTCCCAGCCAGCCAGCCTGGCCCCTGCAATCATCGGTCAGCGCCGCAGGGGCGGGGTGGGAGGAACTGGCTGGGGGCCCAGCCCAGAGCAGGGCCGGGTCCCAGGCTCTCCCCACACACATACCCAGAGTGTCAGCCAGGCCCAGGGACCCACACTCCCCAACCCCTGCCAAGCGAGCAGGCAGAGGCGAGGAGAGGACAGCCGCATGCAGAGCAGAAAGGCTGGCCGAAGCCCCGCCCCAGCCAAGCCAGGTCCGTGCCACCAGCTCGGGAGCCCCAGGGCAAGGGCTCCCCAACCCAGAACCAAGGTGGGCTCGGCCCAGGACACCATTCCAGTGCTCTTAGGTCCCAGCTTCCAGCTGCCTCTTCCTAAAGGCCAGCTCTGGGCACTCAGGGCCCCACCAGTATCCCATCTGGACGGCTTCCTGAGAGTCTGTCCCCTCAGACACCGTGCTGGATGCTGCATGCCATGAGCAAAGCCCATCGGCCATACTGTATTAATAAAATAGCAGCTCAGAGGGGTCGAGGGACTTAACCTGAGTCACACAGCCAACAAGCAGAAGAACCAAAGTCGGGCTGTTCTGCTGACCTCCGGAGACCCGCACCCTCTGGAGAGAGGACCCCTGAGCAAGCTGCTCTCCCGCCACGTCACGCTGCATCCCCATCCATACAAGCTGAGAGGTCCCATCAGCTTTGTGGACCTGCACCCAGGACCCAGAGCCCACCAGGCTGCTGAGCCCGCAAACTGGCACCCCTGTCCCCACCCTCACTGGGGGCACCCGCTCTGGCCAGGCCTGGGGGGCACCTGCTGGCCTGGCATCATCCCAAGCCCTTCAGAGAAGTCTATTTTTATCAGGGCAGGAGCCGTTCCTGGAATCCTCCCAGACAATCCCAAGTCCACTTGCTGCTTAGGGGCAGGGAGGGGACCCAACAGGCCGAGCCCACGCCCACCCCCGGGGAGTCTCCCCAGAGCCCTCTGCTCCTGTGCCCACAGCACCGAGGGTCCAGCCCCCTCACTGACCAAGTTCAGCTGCCTGCCCTCTCTGCAGCCACAGGCTCTTCAGAGCAGTTTCCCCACCCCTCGGGGAACATGTGTCCTGAAGGAGGGGCTCAACTCCACCCTCCTCCTCCGCACAGGGCCTGGCACTAGGAGGCCCCCCACTTGTTGTGGAAGGAACAAATGACCCAACGTCCTGGGCAGAGCTCCAGATCTGGGCACCATCCAGAAACCATCACGGGATCGCAGCCCCTGAAGTCCAGAGGAACCTCAGAGGTCACCCACGCCGTCTCATCACCAGCTTGCACACCTCTGGTGACAGGGGGCGGGGCGGGGGGAGCTCACTGCTCTTTGGCAGCACCTTCCATGCTGGGCAGCTCCCTGAGTTATGCATCTGTCCCCTCTAGGGCCTCCTGGATGGACCCCAGCAGGAGGCACCCTGCANCACGCCGTCTCATCACCAGCTTGCACACCTCTGGTGACAGGGGGCGGGGCGGGGGGAGCTCACTGCTCTTTGGCAGCACCTTCCATGCTGGGCAGCTCCCTGAGTTATGCATCTGTCCCCTCTAGGGCCTCCTGGATGGACCCCAGCAGGAGGCACCCTGCAGAGCAGGTGCTGTGGAGGGCAGAATTGGAGGATCGGGTGGTCAGGGAAGGTTTCCTGGAAGAACTGGCCCGGGAGGGAGACAGGCATGCAGCTCACATCGGCTTGACCAGCTGCCCCGACTCCCTGTGCGACCTGGGGCTGTCACTTGCTCTCTGCAGAGCTTGAGACCGCCTCTGTAAGTGGTGACACTGCCAGGAAGGGAAGCCACTTTCCAGTGGTGCCAGCTCCAAGCCGGTCAAGAGGTGCCCAGGCTCTGACCTGGAAGCAGAGCTGTTAGGAGCAGGCTTGAGTTTCCACCCGGGGAAGGCACCTGTTCTCTGCCAGGATCTGGCGATGAGAAGAGGGCTGCAAACACACTGCCCCCAGACGCTGCACAGGGCCGCCCTCACCACACCAGGTTTAACGGTGCCTCATGGGCGTGGTGCACGCTTGCCAACCCAAGTGGCCGGCACCCACATGCCATCAGCCCCCAGCACGGCCCGGGTGGGCCACAGTGCCACTGTGGACTCAGGAGCAGGTGGGTGGGTGTGGGCAAGGCTTCTGGGCCCTGGCCTGGCCGTCACCAGTGGTGGGCACAGAGCAGGCAGTCAGGTGAGCCAGACCAGGCACCTCGGGTCTTCTGAACCCCGTGGCCACCCCGAGTCTACCAGGCCCACCCGAAGCCTCCCTGGTCTCAATGGCACCACCGGGCAGGCCTCCAGGTGAGGGGTTTAGCCTCCGCACAGCCGGGCTCCCAGGGCCCTGGCCCTCCCCACCTTGGCCTCCCTGGCCTGGCCTCACCGTGCGGGGCCTGGAGCCTCCCCTGAAGGGCGCAGCGCGAGAGGAGAAGGCAGAGGACAGGCAGANAGGTGAGGGGTTTAGCCTCCGCACAGCCGGGCTCCCAGGGCCCTGGCCCTCCCCACCTTGGCCTCCCTGGCCTGGCCTCACTGTGCGGGGCCTGGAGCCTCCCCTGAAGGGCGCAGCGCGAGAGGAGAAGGCAGAGGACAGGCAGAGGGCTGACCTGCCCATGGGATCTGGGGTTGAGCCAGACGCTGTCTGGGACCACCCGCCCCTGGGGACCCCGGCTCCTCATCGGAAAAAGGTATGACAAGCCCTGCCCGGCCGGGACAAGGGCCCATGGGCACTAATGGCTGGAAAACGGGGCCTCTGTGGCCAGCAGGTGGCAGCTCCGACGAGGGGACAGGGCAGCAGGGGAAGCAGGACTGCCAGGAGCCCTGCAGGTGTCACCTCTGCCCACAACAGCGTGGGCCCCCACTGGAGCCAGCCCCCTCTCCCGCATGCTGGTCAGCGCTTCCTGCTGGGAGCCCACGGCGGGGGCATGTGCAGGGTCAGTGGTGCATGGAAGAGGCGGCTCCAGTTGCCCAGGCAGGCTGCCTGTGCCGCCACACGGTGACACCTGGCTGCAGCTCATCCTGGGGGCCCGTACGCGGGGGACTGTGCCCGGGGCTGCCTGCCTCTGCCTGAAGCCCCACCATTCGCCCGTCGCTGACCAGGACCCCCCTCCCCCACCTGAGGCCTCAGCTCTGGCTCTGAGCCCTGGTGCCTGGGTCCTGCCTGCAGCCTCCCCTGCTTCTACCCTGGGCCTCAGGACTCCTCCAAGGGGGACAGGGGAGCCAGCACCCATTCATTCATTCATTCACCCAATTCTCAAATGTCCACTGAGCATCTTCCTCCACTGCCGGGTGCTAGGCTGAGCTTGGGGACACAAGGGAAGAAGTCACCAGATGCAAAAAGCCTGCCCTGCCCTCTCCTGCCCCACCGCCACTCCGATGGCGCATCTGGCCACCCCTCTGCACCCCAACCCCCACCCTGAGAAGCCACCTCCCAGACTGCCCAGCACAGGTGGGCTGGATAATACTGTAGCTGCCCAGAGGGGCTGGGAGTGGCCCCCCAACCCCATGCAAGCGGCATTACTGAGCCTGGGGTCACCGCAAAGGGACCTCACTCCCCCAGTGCCTCAGTTTCCCAAGCTGTCACCTGCAGGGTTAGAATGTGGCATTTTCACAGTGCCACCTGTCACTGGGCTACCAGGTCCCACCTGGACCACACGGGCCAACGGCCCAGCCACCCCTCCCCTGGCTTCCACCGCGGAGCACCACCCCCTACCACTGCCCCCTGGCCTCCGGGGGCGGACACTGGAGGATCAAGAGTGAGCAAACCTCCACAACCCCGGGGGCGGGGGGGTGGTCGNAGAGTTGGACACGACTGAGCGACTTCACTTTCATGCATTGGAGAAGGAAATGGCAACCCACTCCAGTGTTCTTGCCTGGAGAATCCCAGGGATAAGGGAGCCTGGTGGGCTGCCGTCTATGGGGTCGCACAGAGTTGGACACGACTGAAGCGACTTAGCAGCAGCAGACCTCTGAAGGAGGCATGTTTATACCCATCTTCCGCATGAGAAAGTAGACTCAGAGGGCTAAAGGACTTCCTCAGGTTACATTGCTATTAAGGGCTGAGTTGTACAATCTAACCCAGTTTGATAGACGCTGGGGCTTATTCCACATTCACTGTAAATCCTGCTCACAGAGAACAAGGCTGTGAATAAACCATCATGGACTGAGGACACAGGCCTCAGGCAGGCACTCTGAGACCAGGGTGGCTGGGTTCAAAACCCAGGAGTGTCACCGGGGCCATGACCCTGGACAGATGACTTACCCTCACCCCCGCCTGTTTCATACATCTGCAAAATGGGGAGAGTTGTTGTGAGAAGCATGTTAACCCTGGCACAGTGTCGGTCTTCCACAGGTGTTAATTATCACTCTCCAGTTATATATACCCCAGTGTTGTTTTATTGCTGCTTTTTTGCCCAAATGATGGTGGTGGTGGTTTTTGGTTTTTTGGGGTTTTTTTTTTTTTTTTTGCTACGCTGGCTCTGTTTTGCTTTTCGGGAGCTTTCTCTAGCNTATATATACCCCAGTGTTGTTTTATTGCTGCTTTTTTGCCCAAATGATGGTGGTGGTGGTTTTTGGTTTTTTGGTTTTTTTTTTTTTTTTTTTTTTTGCTACGCTGGCTCTGTTTTGCTTTTCGGGAGCTTTCTCTAGCTGTGGTGAGCAGGGGCTACTTTTCGTTGTGATGCACAGGCTTCTCGTTGCGGTGGCTTCTCTCTCTTCTTGCGGGTCACAGGCACGTGGGTTTCAGTAGCTGTGGCCCTGCGCTCTATAACACTGGCTTAATAGTTGTGGCACATGGACTCAGTTGCTCTGCAACACGTGGGATCTTCCCCAACCAGAGATCAAACCCATGTCCCCTGCACTGGCAGATGGATTCCTATCCAACTGTGCTCCTAGAGAAGTTCATGATGGTGTTTTTCTGTCTGTCTCTGTTACAAAATCATCCCCTCGGAATGGTAGCTCTTAATAGTGGGGTCATCTTTGGAACAGCCCAGGCAGGTTTTAAAATATTGATGCCTGTCTCCCACCCCTAGAAATTCTGATTCAGTTGATCTAGGGAGTAACCTGAGTAGGGGGAAGAAGGTTCTTAGTGGTTCTCAAAGTATGGTTCCTGGACCCACAGCTCAGTATAACCTTGGAGCTTGCTTATTGAAAACACAGATTCCCAGGCCCCCACCCAGACCTACTGAACCAGATTCTTGGAGACTAGAGCTCAGCAAAACAGGTCCTCTGGGTGATCTGACATCCATGAAGGTCTGAGAGCCATTGCTCCAAGGGAAGACAGTGCTTGAGACCACCTCACTGTCCTAAGTACAAGGCCCGGAGACATAGGCTGACCTAGAGGATCTATATGCTTGTTTACCAACCCCTGGTACACGAGAATCCTTATAACCCTCCTAAGCTGTGACTCCAATGCTACCCCACTCCAGTACTCTTGCCTGGAAAATCCCATGGACGGAAGAGCCTGGTGGGCTGCAGTCCACGGGNAGCAAACCTCCACAACCCCGGGGGCGGGGGGGTGGTCGGCAGCAGGACACACAGCCAGGCAGTGGACTGAGTTAAACAGAAAGGACGCTGGTGGGGGGGGGAACACGAGGCCTCACAGCGGGCACGGCCTTTACACAGAGACTCAGGACACACATGCATGGCACAGGTCCCCAAGAGGGGACACACCAGACCCCCTTGAGCCTCGCGAGAACAGCACGCCCTGTCTCGCACTGATTGCCAGTCCAGGACCTTTCCACCACCACCACCACCCTCGCCTTCACCTTACACACCCACCACCTGAGGAAGACTGCGTGCCCCGTTCCACACGGAGGCAGACGGAGACGCAGAGCAGAGCTGAGACCCGGGTTCCTTCTCTTCACCCCAGTGAGTCTCGGAAACCTCACGGTTGGGAGCCTGGGCCCGGGGGCGTGCTAACACAGACAAGGCCTTCAGTGCAGCTGCAACAGTGGCCCAGCAGCAAGCATCAGCATCAGCAGCTCCGCGTCCTCAACTCAGAGCCCAGCAGCTCTCGGGCTCCACACAATTAGCACCAACCCTTCAGGGGGTTATTAAAACCCAAGGTAATAAGGGCTGACAGTCTAAGGTGCAACTCGTTAACAGTAAACATTAACGATGGTAGTTACCGCTTGTCGAGAACCTGCTTTCTGAGGAAGCCCTAAGATAGCTGGAGTCAAAGGCCAGGAGGTCCTCACTTCCGGGCTGGGGGTTCCGCCTCCCTGATCTGTTTGGTACAAGGGGGCTGGACAAAGCCCAGTTGGTCACTGTGAGGCTCAGAGTCCCAATCTGCATTAACAGCCACACCAACCACAGATGCACGTGGGTCAGGCTGTCACCAGCCCCAGAGCACCCCCTAGGGCACCTGCTGACCAGGTGACCCCAGACAGCCCCCCTCACCCCGGCTGGCAAGGACTGCCACCTCCTTTCACTCCCCAGCATGGTGACACGTGACCGATCATGTGGTCACTGTGTCGTGACCCCCGTCTAACAAGAGAGGACACAGGTGCAGGGGGTCTCGATCACTACCCAAGGGGCAGAAGAACCAGGCTGTACACCCCGCCACTGCTGGCCCTGGGCCTTGCTCTGCACTGTGACCCTGTCTCTCCGCCGACTGTGTGACCAGAGGTCCCACTCACCCTTGCCCTGTACCACTGAGGCAGGGGTGCCACGCCCCAGAGGCCCAGGGCGCACAGCCATATCACAGGGCCTGGAAAGANACTGCTGGCCCTGGGCCTTGCTCTGCACTGTGACCCTGTCTCTCCGCCGACTGTGTGACCAGAGGTCCCACTCACCCTTGCCCTGTACCACTGAGGCAGGGGTGCCACGCCCCAGAGGCCCAGGGCGCACAGCCATATCACAGGGCCTGGAAAGACAAGGCCTCCTCGCCCCATTGGAGGGAGAAAACCACTGTGGCTCCCCGCTGAGCCATAAGCATGAGCAGGAAGGCCTGGGGACCGCGGGCGCCCGTGCTCTCTTGGGCTCTGCCCCCACAGTGCCCACATCCCAGGCCCCACCCACCTGAGCCTGCCAGGAGCCCCAGACACTCACTCGATGTCCCGCGTCCTGAGTCCTGGAGGCCTGCAGAGACCGCGCCCCCAGCCCAGCTTTATCCCCGGCCTGGCCTCCCGCCCTCCCCACGTCAAAGGCCCTGGGACCGCCCGCCGGCCCAGGAGGCGGGGGCTCAGGCAGGGGCAGCCCCAGAAGGATCCCGGCTCCCAGGGCAGTCCCGGCAGCCAAGCAGGGGGTTGTGGGGGGTGGCCGGGACACAAGTCGGAGTTCACAGCGGGCACCCCAGTCTCGGGAAGAGGGCAGGAGAGCCCCTCCCCCGTGGGCCAGGCTCTGGGGTCCACTGGTAGCAGGACAGTCCCCAGGGCCCTGTAACCGCTGGCAGGCAGAGCTGAAGGAGACAGGCGGGGCAGGTGGGCGGCAGCAAAGCAGCGGGGAGGGGTCAGAGACCCAGCCTGAGCCTGCAGCTGGCAGGGTGGGAGCTCTGAGACACAGCCTGGGGGCTTCCCAGGTCTCTGACCTGTCTCCCCACTGCCTGCTGTGGGCTGGAAAGGGGCTCCCGGGGCCCTTTCCTTGCAGAGGGGAGCTCACTGCACCTCCAGAGAAACAGCCCAGCCCTCTGCAGTCTGCCCCCACCCAAGAAGTCCCCCAGGAGCCCCTGAGCCTACTCAAGGGGCAGCCAGGTTTGCCCAGAGCCCCCTCTGAGCTCAGTGCTCAGCTCCTCCTGCCGTCCTGTTTCCTCCACAAGGAAGTGGGGGAGAAAGCCAACAGGCAGGCTAGCCCGCCCACCCAGGCCTGGGAGCCGGCCCGCAAAAGCACTAAGGAAGTGGGAACCCCCACCCGGGGGGAAGGGCTGTTCCTGCTTCCCAGGGTCAGGGTCACTCGCCCCTCCCCCACCAGGATGTTGCCCCAGTCTTGGTGACATCAGGAGGGGTGGAACCCACAGGGCTGGGGTGGGGTGTGTATTTCAGGCTCACCCAGCCCCCAGGCCTGTACTTCTTGGGGGCAAAGGGAGGCCATGCTCTGCTTGCACCCCGCCTGGTGCGCAATGGGGGCAGTTCCTACCCTCTGCCACACATTTAGCCACCCATAACCTCCCCTTCCCTGCCCCATCGCTAGGTCCCCGCTGGTCCCCACCAGCCACCACCCCAGACGGAGGCCCTTCCCCAAGGGCCTATCACCCAGGTTCAACCCATCGTGACTACCCAGTGCCTCGGCCAACCCCAAAAGCCCTCTTCAGCAAGCCCCCAGCCCTCTGGCCTGACTCTGCCTGGGTCCCCCACACAGACATTGGGTGTCCACCATTCTGGGCCCAGGCCTCCCACCCCCCGGGGACCCTGGCATCTGTATTCACACAGGCAACTGGGCTGACCTAGGTGGCTGGGAGCGGTGTTCTGTAGGTCCTGCCAGGCCCCCAGGCTCCCTGCTGGGAGAGCCCCCCAGCCCTGGCTGGGGGTGGGGAGGTCTAGTTATCTGGGATGCAGAGCCCATCACGCTGGGATTCTAGATGGGAGGAACAGAACTTCAAGCCTGCCCTGCGCTCAGAGTTAGACCAGCACCCACAGCCCTGGCACGCTCCTCCTGGGCCCCATGGGGCTGGCACCGATGCCTGGCACCATGCCACCCCGTCTCCGAGGTCCCTAAAGGCCGATGACCAGAATGGGCCTGGCTCCGGGAAGGGCATGGAGTTTCACAGATCCACTTGACACTGATGGCCCCTGAAAGGCCCTCACGCCATCCCCTTTACCAGCGCAAGCCCCTGCCAGGAACACGGAGGCCCCAAGGAGGCCCCTGATCCTGGCCTCCCGAGAGCTGAGCACTCCCCAAGCAGAGCCCCAGCCCTCCTGTTTCACGAGCACATCGCTGGGACCCTCAACAGACAGAGGGACCTCTGGGCTACCACGCTGGGGCCTCAGAGAACAGGGGTGGGAGACGGGGCCTCACAGATGGTCCGTGTGACCTAAAAGGCCTCACTGCCCGAGAGGAGGCTGCCCTGCCCACCAGGATCAGCTGGAGACCCCACAGGGGCCCTCAGCCGGCAAGGGGACAAGGCCTGCACGAGTGCCCGCGGTGCAGAAGTCCTCCTGCCCTGGCTGCTGGGTGCCCTGGGCCCATCTCCTCCCCTCTCTGGGCCTTCTGAGCCAGCAGCCAGGCGCAGGATGAGAAGACAGAACCGCACCACCTAAATGCCCGTAAGAGCAACCATGAGGCCTGCCGGGTGGGGACGGGGTGCGCACGCGACTGGGTTCCAGCGAAGCCCACCCTGCGGGAAGGATCCTAATCAAGCTGGGCGATGGTCCCCAGCCCCTCTCCGTGGAGAAGTGGCTATGGCTAACTCCTGGGGACAGTGAGGGGACAGGGTCCCTGAGGGTGGGCAGGAGAGTCTGAGCAGAGGAGAGAGGCTCTGAGAAGCAGCCAGCACCCGGCAGGCACTCCCCCCTGCAAGGGGGAGCAGGGTCGGCTCCCCCCAGCACCCTCAGGCAGGGCCAACAGTCCCCTGCGCCCACCCGAACCCTCTGCACCCCCCAGGGAGGTCGGGAGCTGAGCTGGCCCCTCCTCCTCCAGGACCCTGGCAGCAGGGTGCCAGGGACCTTGAGGGCCCAGGGGCGAGTGGATCTTGGAGCATCAGGGTGTGATGGCCACTTCTGTGCACCCCCACACCCAGGAGCCTGGCCAGAGCAGGACCCCCTGCCTGGGTCACTAGACAGGAGACTGCAGCCCAGCTGAACCCAGGTCCATGGGCCCCCGGCACCCCCAGGCCACCCTCAGCCACTGCCCAGCTCACCCTTCCTCTTACCTCCCATGCACCTCCCAACCCTGGGCCCAGGGTCCAGCCCCATAAAGGGGGAGAAAGCAGGAGGTCCCTTCCACATACTGGCCCCACATGGGGCCCTTGTCATGGGGCCCTCCCCACATCCTCCCCAAACTGGTGCTGGAAGGCATCCAGCCCCCATCATCTGGATCAGGAAACTGAGGTTCAGGCCTCACAGGGCAGCTCTGAGGGGCTGAGCCAGCATTCCCGGCCAGCCAGGGTGGGTACTTCTGTGTATTTTCTCCTCCAACCAGGCCCCGGAGGGGAACCTGAGGCCCAGCCTCTGCAGACTTTGGGGCTCCAGGAGGCCTTGTCACTGGAGCCTGCCCAGTTCCCCCTACCCCACCCCCACCCTGTGCCCAGAGTGCAAGGCCTCTGTGGGTCAGGCAGGCAGGAAGGGGGCGCGAGATCACGGAGGTGGCTGGGGCCCCTGGCCAAGGCCCTGGTGGACGCACGTCAGAGGGGCCTGCAGGAACCGCGGGAAAGAGCGCTGACCTGGCCTCAGGAGGCCACGTCCAAAATAACCAGCCCAGCTACCCTGCAAGGACTCGGCCAGGCGCACGTAGGCCTCTCAGCCCAGGCACTGCCAAGCTGGGTGCAGAAGGTCATAGCTATTTCTGGGCCAGCCTGGCAGCGAGACGCAGCCCCCCAGTGCCCCCAAAGAGCTGGTGCGAGGGGGCAACAGAAGCAGGTCCCAGCCGCAGGATGCGCGGCCTCTACCTGGGGCAGGGGTCCTGCCAGGGGACCCCACGCTGCCCCCTTCCAAAAAGCCCATTGGCATCATCAGCATGTCAGGGTCACGTTGGTCTCATTGGGCAGTTCCCGGCCTTCTCGGCCACAAATCCCTGTGCTGGGCCCTTGGCCGCACAAAGAACCATAGCTGCCCGCAGCACACAGGGGCTCTGCTCTCTGCTCTCCAGCAGCTCCAACCCTAAGTGCACAGGGGAGGCTTTGACTGTGGCAGGAACCCCCTGTGCCCACATGGGCACCCCCTGCCCTGCTGGGCCACACCCCCAGGAATGCCTTGTCACACACAGCCTCCAGCCTGGGGCTCCGCCTGCCTCATGCGGGTCAACACCACCACCCCCATAACTTCGTGGGTATCAATGATCGTCTGACCAACTGGAACCTGGGGCCCAGAGAGGACGTGAGACGCTGAGGTGCAGGCTTGCTCGAACCCCCAGGCAGGCACGTTCTCCGTGGGCCAAGAGGAAGGGGACGGTTCCCTTTCATCACTCAGACCTAGGCTTCTGTCCACAGAGCCTGCCCCTCCCAGCAGAGCACGAGCTTGGGAGCCTGCCCTGGTTCCCACTCTGGCTTCCCCACTGCAAGCTGTGTGCCGCTGGGCACATCTCTCAGCCTCGCTTTGCCTCAGTTTGTTCATCTGTGAAATGGGTTCACTAGAAGCTCATTCCGCATGGAGCTGCTGCTGGCTGTTCTCCTGGGTCTGGAAGGAAGCTCCCCTCCTGAGTAGCCTTGCCTGAGTCCCTGGATGCTCCCACTGTGCTGGGCACCCACTGGGTCTCTGATGGGACTCTGGGATCCATGGGAGGGTCCATGTTCAGGGTCCTGATTCTCCCAGTGGGTTCCTTGGACATTTGAGAGGACTTCTTCCCGCAGGGTGTCTCGGAGCCCTCATTTCTCTACACACAGGGCAATCTGAAGGCGGGCAGTCAGCAGCGCATTTCCAGAATGTTTCTGAAGCCAGGCACTAGCAACGAGGCGCCTCCCAGAACCCACCTCGGCAACAACAGGCTAGGCTAGAGGAGGGCCCCAGCCGCGAGGGTCTGAGAGCCTCCAGGCCTGGTCCCCGCCTCCTGCTCGCCTGTGTGTCTGGGAGCATCTCTCTGAGCCTGGGCCCCATCTGTGAGGACNCCACCTCGGCAACAACAGGCTAGGCTAGAGGAGGGCCCCAGCCGCGAGGGTCTGAGAGCCTCCAGGCCTGGTCCCCGCCTCCTGCTCGCCTGTGTGTCTGGGAGCATCTTTCTGAGCCTGGGCCCCATCTGTGAGGACGGACGATGAAGACTGCGGGCAGGGCTTTGAGGGGTGCGGTGGGCGGGCCACGCTGGCAGTCACTGCATGGCCATCACAGCAGGGCGAGGGCCGAGCACGCACTCCTCCCCTCCCCCACGTCCCCACCCGCGCCATGCCATGGTGACAGTGACCTGAGGGTGGCAGGATTAGCTCCTGGATGCAGGGGTCCCCTGCCACGAGAACGGCCCAGGTGCCCAGCCCGGGAGGGCAGCCGGAAGGCCCCAGCCGCAGGGAGCTCAGAGCCCCCGCCACAGCCCCGCCAACCCCAGCAGCATGTCTGGAGCACCGCATGTCTGGAGCAGCCAGGTGTCAGGACCCTGGCGCCTGCACCCCCAGCTTAAGCACCTGCTCAGCTCCCGGGGAGGGAGCAGGGACGCGTGGGGACAGAGGACCGCGGGAAACCCTTCTCTCCAGGGCTGAACCTCCTGCGGGGCTGAGGTACTTTCCAGCCTGGGGTCTGCACCAGGCCCCGGCTCCCTTGAGGAGCTCTGGGCATGGCTGCAGGCCAGCGGGCAGCCTCAGCCACCCCACCCCTCCCTGCCCAGCAGCTGACTTCAGCCCCTCTCCCTGGACCGCACAGCACAGCCCCACAGCCTCCAGAAGGGGCTGGGGGCAGAGGCCGGGGGAGCTGGCCTGAGGGTGGCCCCCAGGGCCCAGGGACTTGTCTCCACCTGGCAGCATCATGCCAGCCATTCCCACGGTCAGAGGAAGCAGCGGTCCGCAGGCCTCCTCCAGACAGCCAGGCTGGGACTCGGAGGGGACGGTGCCGGCCAGCACCTTGGAAGCCAGGAGGCCCCTGGCAATACCTTCTCCAGGCCAGGCACAGACACCCAAAGTCAGACAAGCAGGCCCTGCTGTGCAGCACAGGGAACTCTACTCAATATCCTGTGCTAAACCATAAAGCAAAAGAGCATGAAAAAGAATACGGAAGCGGCAGGCTTCCCCTGTGGCTCAGTGGGTAAAGAATCTGCTTGCAATGTAAGCGACCCAGCTTCGATCGCTGGGTTGGGACAATCCCCTGGAGAACGGAATGGCTACCCACTCCAGTATTCTGGCCTGGAGACTTCCACGGACAGAGGAGCCTTGCGGACTACAGTCCACAGGGTTGCAGAATCGGACATGACCAAGTGACTAAAGAATATATGCAAACGTATAAGAGCCACTTTGCTGTACAGAAGAAATTAACACAACACAGTAAATCAATTAGGCTTCAATTCAGTAAAAATCCCCAGGGCCAGATGGGTGTGAGTGCTGTGCAGCCCCTCCTCACCAGATCCAGCAAGGCCTATGTAAAAAGAAAAATGAGAGCAGGGACAGGCCAGGCAGGGGACGCACTTCAGAGGCCACCAAGCGGGTGCCCTCTTTGCTCCATCTGACCCCTTGGCAACGCTGAGCCCCTGCGGGGACCTGGGGGCAGAGCACAACAGGGGCTGCCCAAGGACCCGCCCAGCTCTGTGCCCAGGCCCCTGGGGCACTCTGCCGCCTGTGCTCTGGGACCAAAGTGGGGGAGGCACCAACAACAGATCCCAAACAGAGAACACAGGCCCCACGCCGCGGGGGGACAGGGGTCCTTGAGCAGGGGAGGGGCCTTTGTGTGCAGGCATCGACCTGCCCCGAGGCCATCAGTCCCCTATCCGCACATACTGGGGGCAAGGATGCCTACCTGTGCTCCCGCACCTGCTTGGCCCGGCGTCCTGACAGCGAGCAAGTGCTGCTTCACTTTCTCCTGCAAGAGCGGACCAAGCCCCTGCCTGCTGGAGCCCTGGGCCAGAGCCAGGTTAATCCTATTTGCCAGACTAACTGTGAGCCTGCTCAAGCCAGGCTGTGTAGGGCAGGGGAGCTGTTCAAAATTTTTTTTTTAATGGAGACAAAATTCACCTAACGTGATGTTCCCCCTTTTAGCTATCTGAAAGTGCACGCTTCGGTGTTTTTTTTTAGTACACTCACAGTGTCGTGTAGTCATCACCACCACCAATTCCAGAACATTTCCATCACGCCCTAAAGGTACCCCACGCCTGTCAGCAAGCATTGCCCATCCCCCTGCCCCAGGCCTTGGCCACGGTGAATCTGCTCTCTGTCTCAGTGGATTTGCCTGTTCTGGACGTTTTACACAAACAGAGTAAATCACGTGTGGTCCTTCACATCGGGGTCCCTTCACTCCGGATAACGCCTCCCAGGCTCACCCACACTGTCAGGTAGATCAGGACGCTGAGTGACGTCCGCAGTGTGGAGAGAGGACATCTGGGTCGTTTGCAGGTCTGGTCTCACTTCACCCACGGGGACTGAGCTGTAGCACGTTGCCGGGGAGCAGGGCCGCATGGGAGGGATCCGGGTGGCACAGGGGCCACACGTGGCAGCGCCTGGTCAGCTCCTTCCCAGGCCCACCAGGCTGCCCAGGTCACTGGGCAGGTCCTGGGGGGACAGAGGCCCCAGCAGCTGGGTGGGAGGGAAGGGGCCTCCAGGGTTCCAGGCAGGANTCAGCTCCTTCCCAGGCCCACCAGGCTGCCCAGGTCACTGGGCAGGTCCTGGGGGGACAGAGGCCCCAGCAGCTGGGTGGGAGGGAAGGGGCCTCCAGGGTTCCAGGCAGGACAAGGCTGGCCTTCAAGGAAGGGGAAGGTCAGTCAAAGCCTTTTTAAAAGTTAAAAACATAATTGTCACACAAGTTGTGACCACGGGTCTAAGATCTACTCCATCTGTGATGGGACTGGCGGGCGGCAGTGCTGGTTCAGAGGAGAATCCCTCGATTCCAAGTGCTAAAACCAGAGAGGAGGGAGATGGGAGCTATTCGACAGGGCAACGTGCCAGACAAAGAGGCATGTCCAGGCAACTCCCCCACATCCAGGGCAGGTACAGACGTCCGGAGAGAGCTGGACAGCACCCAGCAATCACAGAAGGGCACGCCGTCCCCCTTCTGCCTTAAGAGATCCAACTGGGTGAACGGGGGCTGGCGTCTGGGCAGAGGGCACGGCCTGAGCAGAGGCCTCAAGGCAGGCAAGGGCAGGGTCCCCAGGGCGGGTGGGCTTGAGGTGGGCACTGGTCCTTGGAGTTGCCAGAGGCATGAGGGGGTCTCTGCGATCCCAGATCCATGCATGTCAGAGAGTCAAGTGCGAGGAGAGGGTGAGGCAGTGGAAACGCCCCAGAATTCCCGGCCAGGGGCGAGAGGGCTGCCACGGGCGGTGAGCTGGCAGCTCCTGGGCTCAGGTAACCGAGGCCACCTGGGGTGANGGCATGAGGGGGTCTCTGCGATCCCAGATCCATGCATGTCAGAGAGTCAAGTGCGAGGAGAGGGTGAGGCAGTGGAAACGCCCCAGAATTCCCGGCCAGGGGCGAGAGGGCTGCCACGGGCGGTGAGCTGGCAGCTCCTGGGCTCAGGTAACCGAGGCCACCTGGGGTGACCAGGAATCTGGGGAGCACCTACCCAGAGCCAGTCCCCCGCTGGCACCCCAGGGCCCCCACGCCACCCCCACTCCCTACGTGGTGAAAGCTGAATCAGTCCTGTCCACCTTGGCTGAATCACGCCGAGGGAAACACGGCATGCTTACGGCTGGAAGGAAGGCCCCCCGCCATTTCCTTCCTCCTCTTCTCCAGCCTCACCTGTGTGCTGCACAGAGGCGACTCTCTGCAGCCCCACAGACTGTAGCCCACCAGCCTCCTCTGTCCATGGTATTCTCCAGGCAAGAATACTGGAGTGGTTGCCATTCCCTTCTCCAGGGGCTTTTCCCGACCCAGGGATCCGACCACGTCTCCTGTGTCATCTGCACTGCAGGTGAATTCTTTACCGGCTGAGCCCTCGGGGAATAGCCTTCTGCTATTACTGAATCGCACCCCCAGACCCGCCTCTGGCTCTCTGCACCCACTGTGAGTCTGTCCCGGCACCATCCTGCACCACCACCAGGCCTCTGCCTGCGGGTGCCACCGCCCCAGGACTCCCTCCTGGCCCTCCTGCGCTTCTGCAAGTCCTACCTCCTTGGAAGCCCACTCACCTGCTCACAAGCTCTCCCTGAGCTCCTACAGGTGCCCTGGCTGTGCTGTGGACCCCAGGGCACTCTCGGGGAGCAAAGCTCAGTTCTTCGCATGACAGTGAGTTCAGCCACAGCAGCCCGGGGATGACTCTGGAGGCCAGACACCCCCAGAGCACAGCCCTAGCAATGGCAAAAGAAGAGAGGCCCTCAGCGGCCGAGGAGCCCAGCCTCAGCTGGACCCCCAACACACTGGGAAGCCCCCATCTCTGACTCAGCTTCCACCCAGGCCCCTCACCGCAGGGCAGGGGCGTGGAGCCCGCTTCACAGGCCATCACAGAGTGCACCGCACCCAGGAAGACAGTCTGGGGGCCCTCGGCTCAGTGTTCCTCAGCACCCCCAAGGCGTCTCCCATTCCAGAAACCTCTCAACGAGCACCAGAGAACCCAGCCTCAGCCTCTGCCGCCTCCCCCACTCCTGGACGTGCATGCCACCACCATCTCTTACAGAGAGCACCCCGTGTTCTGCTGGACTCTGTCTTGTTACAAGGCAGTGGGGCAAGGCCAGCGCTGCTCAGACCTGGGTCAGCCACACGCCACCTCTGGGAGGTACCCACAGCCCCAGGGTGACTGCAAGGCTGGGACACAGACTAGCAGGCCTGGCATGAAGTAGGTGCTTGGGAAAAAGGGTCAGGGACCCTCCTGGGCCGGGCCCGAGGCTGCCTGTCCTCGGCCCCTGGATGCCCCTGGACCATCCGCCCTGGCCCAGGGCTGGCTGGTGGCCACGCCTCCCGGGAGCGGGTCCTGCATCCCAGATCCGCCCGAAGCCCTGGTTCTCACGCTCACTTCCTCGGGGTAGGGAGTGGGGGCAGGGCATGATGCGCTCACCCAGGCCCTGAAACCCCAGCCCCCTCTCTGGGAGCCTGTGCCCACAAGGACCCGGAACCAGAGCCTTTCACTGGGAGGGGGGTGAGGGGGAAGGACGGGGAGCACAAGGTGGGAAGCCCAGGGAGCACAAGGGGAAGAGGGGGCGGGAGCAGAGCAGGAGGCCCGGCGGGGATGCCCCCTCGCCTCCCCAGGGCTGGCCAGACAGGGGCATCTGACCCTGAGCCCACCAGGGTCCTTGTGAAAACAGGAGGCCAGGCAGGAGCGAGGCAGCCAAGCACACAGGACGCGAAGGGCCAGAGTCCGTCCTGAAGATGGGCAGGCCTGGCAGCGTCCGTGGGAACAGGGCCCGATCCTGCCCCAGCCATGTCCAGACCTGCAGGCTGATCTGGAGTGGGGAGTGTCTCACGGGGGCCCTGGGGAAGGCTGGAGGGGCCGTGAGGGGAGAGAGAAAGGGTCGGCAAGGCACGATCACCCCTACCCTCACCATCCACGCACCCAGACCCCGCCGGCGCGCCCCCCATCTCCTGCCTCCCCTCGGCCCTAGCCCCCTCATGGCCACTTCTACCTGCAGCCTTCTCCCTGCCCCCTTAGCCACCTCCTCCCTGGCCCTCAGCTGGCACCAAGTGTCTCCCTCTGGGTTAGGGGCTCCTCCTCCAGCTCCCTGGACCCCCACCTCCCCTAACCGCACGCAGCCCACCCAGAGCAGAGGCTGCAGTGGCGTCGTGCATGTGTGGAGACCGTGACGTCGTGGGCTATGGCCACACTGGACCTCAGGTGGGAGACAGGGGAGGCTGACGAGGTGGACAGATGGCTGGACACTCTGATGGGCAGCTCAGTGTGCACTCCAGCCCGCACGCCCCGCAGGCTCTGCCCGGCTCAGTCCTCCACGCTCCCTGCCCCCCATGCCCCAGCCGGGGACCCCCAGCCACTGGCTGTCCTCACAGGCCTGGGGGTCCCTCGGGACGGCCCTTCCGGTGACTTCCTGCCAGGGAAGCTGGGGGGAGGGGTAAACAAGGCCTCCAGATGGCTTCCTGCGGGCTGCCCTCGAGCGTGGGAACAGGCCAGCCCCGGGGCCATGGAGGAGGGGAGGGCTGCGCCCTCAGCAGAGCACCTTCTGCCCCCCTCCCGGGACGCCCCCTTTGACACCTCCCGACACGCGCACCTCCATCTACGGAGTGGGACAGGCCCCACCGGCGGGCCAGAAGCAGGGCCTCCTGCCCACCGCGGCCCTTCCTTATCAGGCCTGCCCGCCCGCAGAGGCAGGGACCCCCGCCCCATCTGAGAAGCAGGGACACCGAGGCCAGAGAGGAGAGGGTCTCCCAGGGTGCGATGAGTCAGTGGCTGGGCAGAGGCGGGTCAGCCCCCACCCCAGCACGCACCTGGAGGCTCCTCATCTGCAAACAGGGGGATGACAGTCCAGCTCCAGGACCCTCAACAAGGACGGCACAGCCCCGGCTCAGGAGGCACCGGGGACGGCACGTCTGCCCCTGGACCAGGGTCCTTGGTTCTGGGAGACAGGGCAGCGACAGCCACCGCCACCCAGCTGACCGCCATGCCTGGACCAGCGCCCCTCCGGCCCACAGCGGCCTCACAACGGCCACTGAGGAGATGCTCTTAACCCAGGCTCTGAGTCCCAGGGAGCCACCCTCGCCCGGCTCCCCTCCAGCCGCTGCGATGACCACATCCTTCAAGCCCAGGTGAGATACCATTTCCTCTCAGAAGGCCTCTCTGATTTCCTGTCCCCACACAACCTCAAAGTCTGGGGGACGCACACAGCAGGAAGGTGACAGCTGTCCCCTGCAGGTCCTCCTGTTCACCCATGGTCCCTCCCAGGGTCAGGACCACCTCTCTCTGCCCTCTCCCATCCCCCACGGGGCCAGTGCAGGCCTGGCAGCCCCTCGAGAGGCACATGAAGGCAGGAATGAGTAGGGGGCCTGTAGCCTGCGCCCCCTACCCCACTACACAGCAGCCAAGCTGGTCGTGACAGGGCAAGGGGGGTGCACCTGGGGAGAGGAGTCTATCACGGGGGTGCTGATTCATAAAAGGGTCCGTCCAGGCCCCCGAGTGCCACCAGGAGAGAGGCCGGCAGTCAGCGGCGAGGGAAATTCAAGTGAATAACTGCACATCCTTCCGCAGCCTGTTCCTGTGTAATCCAGCACAGGCCCAGCAGCCCGGTGCTCGGAGCAGTTATGAACCTCCTGGGCTGTCTGATTTTTCATGAGGAGCCACATCATAAGGAGCACCACCAAGTCTGTGCCGAACACTAACACGGAGCACGGTTAGGGTGATGCTCCACCCGCGACGTCAGCTCCTGGGTCGGGCAATGCCGTCAAGGTAGGGCCCTAGGCCCTCTCTGCCCACGCCCTGCACAGGGTCAGGCCCAAGAGCACAACTTGACAGGAGAACGGAGGCCCCCCAGAGGCCCCTTCCGAGGTCGTGGCCTTGGCGACTTAAAGGGCTAGTCTGCCGGGCGGTCACACGGGGCAGACACACAGTTGCAAGTGGGTCGTTTGGCTCAGGTGGCTCCGGCTAAACCGCCAAGGCCACCAGTTTTGTCCTGACCCCCATCCAGTCTGCGGTGGGGTCCAGGGTCTACTCCGAGCTCCCCATTCTCTAGACAAGAAAACCGAGGCCCAGGAAAGGCAGGGGCTGGCCCAGGGTCACCCAGAAGCCTGGCAGAGCTGGGGCCATGACTCTGGGCTCCCTAGGGCCATGTGGAGGGGACAGCGAGGTCTTGGTGGGAAGTCCCAGGCACCCTCAGGCACCCCCTGAGCTCCTCGTGGCAATTCCCAGCAGATGCGCTGGTGGGCAGCCAGCCAGAGAGAAGGGAAGGCCAGGAGAAGGCCCAGCAGCTGACCCCGTGGGGAGATGAAAGCAGAGGGAATGTTTGGCTTGGCAGGGCCCGGGCTAGGCAAGGGAGGAGGAGGGCCACCCTGGCTTCAGCAGACGATACCCAGGGATGCCAGCGGGCACGGCAGAAAGGCGCATGGCTGGGGGTGGGCGCAGGGCCGGCAGCAGGTAACCCGCCGCAGGGGGCAGCCATGGAGCTCCGGGTGGGGTGGCGGGGAATCCTTCTGGCCCTCCCACGCCTCTTCCAGGAAGCCTGAGTCACAGGAGGGCCCCGGGGCCCGGAGAGCGGCCGGGAGCACCAGTCCCACGGGAAGGGGACAGGGCATGGCCGCCCGCCTCCTCCAGCTGGGCCAGCCCCGGCTTCGGGGTCTGTGCGGCGAGTGAGGCCATGGGAACAGGCTCAGGCCGCTCCCAGGAGGGGCTGGGGGGATGGAGGAGCTGGTGACAGCGGGTCAGAGCCCCCCTTCCACAGGAGGGGAACTGAGACCCCAGAGGAGAAAAGTTGGCTCAGAGCCAGACAGTTAATGACTTGTTATCAACCAAGGGGGGCTCCAGTCAGGCAGGCCTGGGTGCTGAGGAGACCCACAGCCGCATGCATCGACCTCCTGGCTGAGCCCCGTTCCAGCACATCAGCTCCCCGCCTTGCACCAGAGCCCATCCCACCGCCCTGCTCTAGAACACTCCATGGCTCCTGCCGCCCCTTCCCTCAGAACCTGAGTCAGGAAATGGAACCAGGGTACAAGGCAGCCCCAACCTTCCACCTACCCGCATCCGCCATGCTGCTCCCTGCCTGGGGGGCGTGGGGTGCACGCACAGAGCACCAAGCATCTGGGGCGCCGCCCCCATTGACAACCTCAGATCTGATCTTGGCCCCTCATTTGCGGGTGCAGGATGGAAACCCAGGGCAATGACATCCACCCCTGGATTCATCCAGGACTCAGCCAAGCTCCAGGCAGGCACACAGTAAGTGCACAGTAAAGGCGGTGGCCGGGAAGACCCAGGAGAGAGAGTGGGTTCGTGGCTCAGAGGCCCGAGAAGGGGAGACAGCGGGAGGAGCCACGCGGGGCTCAGGTCTGACCACTGGACGAGTTCCTCCTGATGTGCCTCCCAGAGGCTGCAGTGGCCGAGAACAGCAGAACCCCCGGCCAGTCATCCTGGAGGATCACCACCTTTTAGAAACGAGCGCTCTGGTCTCTGCAAGGCTCAAGCCGCCTCCCTGCCCGCCGAGACCTCTGGCACTGCAGCTCGGTACACACCACCCGCCTTGTGAGGGCCGGCAGGGGATTCTCACTCCTAACAGAGGCCGGGGAGGGGCCAGACCCCGGGCCGGGCCGGACCAGGACCCCTAGGCCACAGAGGGGCCACTGTGACAAGCCCTGGGCCTGGCCGTGGCTTCCCCCCACCCCTGGCCTGGGCAGTCCTTCCACATTCCCAACAGGAACCCTTTCCAGCCACCCAGGGGGACTCGCGGCACCAGGCCAGAAGTGGCGTTGGACAGAGGGGCTCCCCTTCCTGCACCACCACTGCCTGGAGCCCCTGTGACCTCAGGAAGTGAAGAGCCTCAGTGAACTTTGGCCTCTCGCTGCAGGGCAGGTGGACGACGACTCCTGTTGTTGGGGGACAGATCAGAATGGACGGAAGGGGCCTGGCACTCAGCAGGCACTGACACCCCCCAGTAACCACCTTCTCCGAGGCTCGGCTTTATTACTTGGAAGGGAGCCACCACCCCTGCCCCCCAGACTCCCGGAGACAGGAGACGCTCTGGCCCTGGGGACGTGGACAGAGTCTCGTTCCAGAGAAATGGACCTGCCCTCATACCCTCCAGCCTTCGGAGGACCCCCGGGCCTGGAGTCCTGGCCAGGAAAACAGCAGGGTGGGGGGAAAACAGCAGGCCAAGCCCCGCGCCCTCCAGCCAGCCCAGCAGCGCACCCTACCAGCCACCCAAACACCCAGCCCTGAAGGTCAGATGTGAGAGCAGGGCCACTCATGTCCCCTGGTCCTCAGTGCCCGCAGCATGGCCCCTGGACGGGTGCGTCGTGGGCATACACAGCCTCATCGGCCACTTGGTATCACTCTCTCAAGTGAGAGAAGCGTACGGTGAGGGGGGGGACCTGAGGCGGGCTTGGGGGTCCACCATGCCCAAGACAGGACAGCCACGCCGCCCCCCCCTAAGGCTGCCCTCTGCCCCTCACCAGCCCCCAGCCCAGCTCCACTCCTTCCTGGCACTGTCGCCACCTGCAGGCGTGGGCACTGCCACCTGACTGCCAGCTCCACGGGGCCAGGTCTGCCCTGATAACACCTTATCAAGGCCCAGCACACAGTAGGCGCTCAAGCGTTGGGGACTCTGCGAGACGGGAACGCCACCTTGTGGCTCCACCAAGGACCACCACCCAGACAACAGACCGGCGCATCATCGCCCACCCCTCAGTCCAGCACCGCGCCTGGCACAGACTGCGTGGCAAGCACTGCAGGGCTGTTGGCGGAGGCCAGCTCCCCGAGGGGACAGTGAGGGGCATTCTCCCTTCTTGAATACCTGCAGTGAGGGAGGCCTGGGTGGCTGTGGAGAGACCCCCAAGCCCACCTCCGGCCCCCTTTACTCCGCACAGCAGCCTGTCGGGTAGGGCCACCAGCACCCACTTCACAAGGAGGAAAACAAAGGCCCTGGTGAGGGGCTGGACATGACTCTACCTCTCTGGGCCTTTATTTCCTCATCTGAGAAGCGGGGTTAATAAGCTCATGGACAGATCTGAGGAGGTCACTGAGGCAAGGCACCCACACAGAGCTGCAGAGGTGGGGTCCCCATCCAGGCAAGGCCACAGGCACCCTGTGTCCACTGACCCCCCTCTAGTCCACAGCCCTACACGGCTGCGGCCTGGGACCAAGGACCCACTGGAGTCTACACACCACTGATGCTGACCTCCCAGCCACTACTCACCACCACCTGCTGGGCTGACCACAGAGCCCACCAGCCAGGAGGGGAGGCTTAGTGCCTGCCCGCTGGCCAGGGCCAGAGTGCCCGGCACACTGTGACCTCTGGCCTGGACCCCACTCACCCTCAGACCCATGATCAGGGTCCAGCCTGTGGGGTCACCACACTCCACCCGGGGAAGGGCAGGCCCAGGCCAACAGCTGCTCTTCGGTCACGGAGCTGACATGCCACCCACCCTCGTTCCACCGGCCACCAGCTAGCTGCCCTGGAGAACACAGGAGCGTGCCCCCGAGCCGCCTGGCTAAGGCTGGGAGCTGCTCTAAGCTGGGGTACTGATTGGACAGATGAACCGCTGCCGGGCTACCAGCGCCCATTTGGTCTGAGAGCCGGGGCTCGAACGGGTCCCCAGCACCTGGAGCTCAACCTGGGCGCCAACCGCGGGGCCGGGAAGCCCTGTGGGGTTTGTGGCGGGCAGGGGCGCTAGAGACCAAGTGCCCCCAAACTGTGCCGAGGAGCAAACTGAGCAGGGGGTTGGAGGGCGGCACGCGATCCCCGGCGCTGCTTGGGCACAGGGACTCCGGATGAGGGTCTCCCGCCCCCGGGATCAGGAGCAGGGACCAAGCTCCCAGCCTGGCGTCCACCGCCCGCCA
>SJYV01021485.1:0-12432 GCA_006410875.1 Neotragus pygmaeus | reverse complement strand
GGGGGGGGGGGGTTGTCCCTGGCATCAGTGTGGGACCCTAAGGAGGAGGGTCCCAGAGTTCGACTCCCCAGATGTTCGCTGAACACCGGCCTCTTGCAAGGCACTTACACCATCTGTCCAGCCAAGCCCACACCTCACCCTGCAGTAGAGGGACTGCCACCCTCATTCTGCAGGTGAGGAAGTCGAAGCTCAGTAAGGCAGAGCCGTGGGAATTCCCTGGAGGTCCAGTAGTCGGGGGCTTCCCTGGTGGCTCAGTCAGTAAAGAATCTGCCTGCAGTGCAGGAGACCGGGGTTCGAGCCCTGGGTGGGGAAGATCCCCTGGAGGAGGAAATGGCAACCCACTCCAGTATCCTTGACTGGAGAATCTCACAGACAGAAGAGCCTGGTGGGCTACAGTCCACGGGGTCGCAAGAGTTGGACATTGCAAAGCCACTAAACCACCACCACCCAGTGGTCAGGACTCGGCCCTTTCACTGTCAGGGCCAGGGTTCAATCCTGGCTTTGTGATGTGGCCAAAAAAAAAAAAAAGGCAGAGCCGAGACTCAAGCTCAGGCCTGGGGAAGCCAGAGCTGGCACCACTACTGTGAGTTGAATGGGCGAGGCTAGCAGGGAGACAGAGCTGAAAGTGATTCACAGACGACTTCACGGTAGGGAGGGTTGGCTCAGAACTGACCTCCTTTACATGGAAATGGGGCCACAGAGGTGACAGGTGAGTGAGGGAGAGGCAGAGTTTGAATCTCAGCCTGAATTCCTAATGCCCAAATCCTCCCTGGGATTGAGGGTCCCACACTACTTACCCCCAGTCACTGGACCTGCCCCCCCCACCACCACCAGCATGGCTGACAGCTGGGGCGGAGGACCTGAAGGGGAACTGGGTTAGGACGGGAGAGGGGCCCCCGGGGCTACAGGATTAGCAGATTAGCTCCAAGGAGGACAAAGATGAGGTCAGTGCTAAGTGGATTTCCAGAAAGCAGCCTCCAGCCCAGCAGGCCCAGCCCCAGAGAGGCAGGGCCCTGAGGAGGGGCTGGCAGCCAGCTGTGGTCAGTGGGCAGCCCCATGACCAGTGGACAGACCACAGGTCTTAACCTCTTCCTGCCTCTGTCCCCTCATCTGTGATGGGGTCAGAGGGGCAGCTCCATCTCTGAAGATGAGGTTGGATGCCAGCTTGGCTTCTCCTGGCACTGAGCAGGTGCTCAGTACATGTTCTTAGGATTCTCCTTCCAGAATCGTCTTCAGGCCCCAGCATCAAACACGAGCAAAGAAAAAAAAGAGCTTCCTGGGGGTTTTGTTTGTTTATTTGGCTGTGTTGCACAGCGTGTGGGATCTTAGTTCCCTGACCAGGGATCGAACCCTGGTCCGATCTGCATGGTCCTGCATGGTCCATAATCTGCGTGTCCCCAGCAGTGGAAGTGCGGAGTCCCGACCGCTGGACAGCCAGGGAAGTCCCAAAGAGCTTCCGGTTGAACATTAAGCCAGGTAGATGTAAACGCTGGCTGCAAGGTATAGGCCGAGAAGAGTAACATCGGGGCTGGCCTCTGGTGGCCGCGTCACACCCACTGTAGTCCAGAGGCAATGACACGTCCCGAGTCCAGTGGGACTCCTCCACCCCAGACGGTGCCCCACCCCCAGTGTGCACACCCAGGACAGCCCTCACCTGAGGTCCTCTCCAGCCTCCTTTCTGCAGACAGGCCATCCCCAGGGTGTCCAGAACACCCGCAAGGCCCCAGAGGCACCGAGAGATCTCCACGAGGCCCCTGTGTGATGGCTCTCCCGCCCTCACCTGGGGCCAGCCGGGTGACCCTCCTGCACCCAGGTCCCCACCTCGGGCTCTGCTGTTCTGAATATGAAGAGGAAGCCAGACTTGGAGAACAGGGCCTTGAGGATTTGTGTCTCTCGCTCCCAGATTTCCAATAACACAGTCAAGTTGCTTAAATGATAAGACATTTTGGGGGGAGAAAAATTAATGCTTTATTTCTGTTTACAATGGTATAATTTACTACTTAGTATAAATTATAAATAACTTATGAGAAAAGAGAAAACATCCCTTATATCTAGAAAATAAAACATTAAAGAACTATTGTTTTAGTCACTCTTTGTGATCCCATGGCCTGTGGCCCACCAGGCTCCAAATGATGAGACATTTAAATGGGCTTCCCTTGTGGCTCAGCTGGTAAAGAATCCGTCTGCAATGCCGAAGACCTGCGTTCGATCCCTGGGTCAGGAAGATCCCCTGGAGAAGGGAAAGGCTACCCACTCTGGTATTCTGGCCTGGAGAATTCCATGGACTATATAGTTCATGGGGTCACAGAGAGTCAGACACGACTGAGCATAGCTCAGCTGTAAACAGCTGAGTGTCAAAGAACTGATGCTTTCGAACTGTGGTGTTGGAGAAGACTCTTGAGAGTCCCTTGGACTGCAAGGAGATCCAACCAATCGATCCCAAAGGAGATCAGTCCTGAGTATTCACTGGAAGAACTGATGCTAAAGCTGAAACTCCAGTATTTTGGCCACCTGGTGCGAAGAACTGACTCATTGGAAAAGACCTTGATGCTGGGAAAGATTAAGGGCAGGAAGAGAAGGGGACGACAGAGGATGAGATGGTTGGGTGGCATCACCGACGTAATGGACATGAGTTTGAGCAAGCTCCGGGACTGATGTTGGACAGGGAAGCCTGGCATGCTGCGGTCCATGGGGTCGCAAAGAGTCAGACACGAGTGAGCGGCTGAACTGAGCTGACTGATGCTGAGAAACAGTCACCTCAAGCTTAGTAGCTTGAAACAGCAAAGACCACTTGTCCTGTCTGGGCGCTCGTGGGGCAGGATTTCTGACACTTAGCTGAGCCATTCTGGGCGAGGCTCTCTGGGGAGGGGCACTGTGGCCGCCATCATCTTCAGGCCCACCTGGGGTACTTGGCAACCTCCGGATCAGTCTCTAGTGTCTCCAGGTCACCTGGTCAAGCCCACCTCCTGGCCTTTGCACAAGCTGTACCCTCCGTCGGAGAAGGTGCAGCAGAGAACCAGTGGTCAGAGGACCCAATCCACTAGGGGTCTCAGCAGTGAGGAGGCCCGGACACCCATCTCACCTGTGTTCCCAGTACCTTTGAGGGTGGGCTTGGCATGGATTCCTCCAGTGCCAGCCCAGAACAGGCATCAGGCGCACCTCGTGGGCGCCCCCTCGTGGTGCCTGTGGGCACAGCCAGCTGCTCTGGAGTGAGACCCGGCAGCTTGAGCCCAGCCCAGAGGTTTTAGTGCTCTATCTAGTGTCCCCGATACGACACACCGTATTAAGAAGCAGAAGCATTACTTTGCCAACAAAGGTCCATCTAGTCAAAGCTGTGGTTTTTTCAGTAGTCATGTGTGAATGTGAGAGCNAGCTTGAGCCCAGCCCAGAGGTTTTAGTGCTCTATCTAGTGTCCCCGATACGACACACCGTATTAAGAAGCAGAAGCATTACTTTGCCAACAAAGGTCCATCTAGTCAAAGCTGTGGTTTTTTCAGTAGTCATGTGTGAATGTGAGAGCTGGACCATAAAGAAAGCTGAGCACCGAAGAATTGATGCTTCTGAACTGTGGTGTTGGAGAAGACTCTTGAGAGTCCCTTGGACTGCAAGGAGATCAAACCAGTCCATCCTAAAGGAGATCAGTCCTGAATATTCATTGGAAGAACTGATGCTGAAGCTGAAACTCCAATACTGATGCGAAGAACTGAAAAGTCCTTGGAAAAGACCCTGACGCTGGGAAAGATTGAAGGTTGGAGGAGAAGCGGACAACAGAGGATGAGATGCTTGGATGGCATCACCGACTCAATGGACATGAGTTTGAGCAAGCTCCAGGAGTTGGTGATGGACGGGGAGGTCTGGTGTGCTACAGTCCAGGGGGGTCACAGTCAGACACGACTGAGTGACTGAACTGACTAAATGACTGACTGTCCCTGTGGGTAGTGCTTATCAACTGGGAGGCCTACAGTTTCATTTCGGGCCGGGCTCTCGAAATTATGTCTCTGGTCCTGCCCAGCCCCTCCACTCCACCCTGGAGACCTGGGACTCCAGAGAGATGGCAGCAATGAAAAGTGCCAGCAGGGACCCCACCACTCAGTTCAAAATGAGGCGCAGAGGGGCCAGACCATACACCCAGGGGCTGGCGCTGAGGTTCTGTACCCCCAGAGGGGGACTGGGATGGGAAAAGCAGGACACTGCCTTGGCCGAGGCCCACTGTGAGCCCAGCAAAGCTTCTACACAACCCTGGGGGCGGTCTTTCATCCCAGTTCTTTGGGGTCCCCGATGTATCTGAGTCTGTCCCCACCACCCCTGTGGGACCACGGACAGGTCTCTCTCTGTCTCCTCTCTACCCCAGGGCCCGGAAGGCCAGCCTGGTATAGGCATTGGGAAAGCAAAAGACTTAGTCGCTCAGTGTCTCAGCGTCAGTGTCTGAGCGTCAGCACAGGACGTCCTTCCTGGGCTCGGCAGGGGCTCGTGAGGCATGGTCAGGACAGTGGCCACACAAAGCGCCAGCAGTCCACCCAAGAGGGCCTGTCCTTTCACCCTGACACAGTGGGAAAGGCCTGGCTCAATATATCACCACCCGCCAGCATCTGAGACCCAGGGTGGCTAGAGCTGGGAGTCCTCTCAGGTGCACGGTCAGGGGGCCTCGGTGGGCCCCGAAAGGGTCACTGCACCCCCACGGGAATCAGCACACAAGAGACGAGGGCACAGTGCCTGTGGAAGGCAGGATGGCAGTCTCTGTTGAGACCAGGTCAGGAGGCTTCCTGGAGGAGGAGACATCCCCCAGAGCCCTGAAGGGGGAGGGCGGGTTTGTCCAGGTCAGGGTGGGGGCTTCAAAGGCCTGGGGGAGGAAGGGACAGCCAAGACCACCAGCAAGCCAGCAGTGACAGCTGGGGGGCCTGCAGCAAGACCANCCCAGGAAGGCGCGGTCAGTCTGCATAGCCCGGAGTAAGTGGCCCGCGGAGCTGCAGCGAGAGGCCAGCTCTTCTGCCAGCCGGAGACGGTGCGGTGAGTCCCCCTCAGGCAGGCGGGGCCTCCCCTCCCTGAGATGAGATGAGGTGGTCAGTGCAGGGTCCCCACACCCCAGGCAGGCAGGCAGGCAGGCAGGCAGGTGGTGGGGCATCGGCAAGAAAGACTGGGAGGGAGGGAGCTCAGAGCTGGCAAGGGGCTTTGAGGTCCTGCCCTGCAGGGAGCCATTGTACAGACAGGAAAACTGAGGGTGAAGGTGAAGGTGCTGCAGCTGACCAGGCTGCGTGAGGCCTGGGGAGGGGGGCTCCCCAGAACTCAAGTGGCGCCCCTGCTGCCCCGAGCCCCTCGGAGCCGCGGGGTTCAACACCCTCCTCTGGACTTCCTTCCTTCCTTGCTTCATTGCTCTCCTGGTGATCTACCGGGAGCCTCGATTTCCCGTCCGGCTGGCCCCAGGGGCCGGGCCAAGGAAGGGGTGGAGGAACCCCAGAGGCACTGGACGAGCCCTGGGACCGTGGGCTCCGCGGTCCCCCCACTGGGGCAGGGCTGAGCTTGAGGGATCTGTGGGGACAGGCTTCACACAGGGCGCGCTCCCCGCCACAGGTCCTCGGCCCAGCCTGGCCCTGCCCTCCCCTTGGAGGGCTGGAGAAACTGAGGCCCGGGGCCTGCCCAGCCCCCAGCGCGGACCTTGCAGCTGGCACTGCCCCCGCCTGGCTCGCCGGCTGTGCCTGCCCTGAGAAGGCAGCAGAAACAGGGTCCCCAGGGGGGAGGGCCGGTTGGGAACTGGCCCGTGGCCAGGGTGCCGGGCAGGGCAGACGAGCAGCAGCTGTGCGTCCCAGGGCAGCACTGGGAACCGAAGGGACTGGGCTGGTGGCAGCTCGCACGGCCCTGGGACAGGCAGCTGAGGCTGCCTGGCGGCCCCCATGTTCTTCCACCAACATATATTCACTCTCAGCCAGAGGGTTACCAGGACACCCCGTCCCCTCATGGCTGCGTGGCTGTGGACAAGTGGCCGCCTCTCTCTGAGCCTCGGGAACAGCAGAGGCTGCTGTTTCCAAGGCCTGGCATGTGGGGGAGGGAAGCTGACGTGTCCTGAGCACCTGTTGGGAGCCGGTCCGCGGGTGACCTGATGTGATGAGGTGTGCATGCCCATCTCACAGATGAGGAAACTAAGGCTTGAAGAGCCCAGCGAGGCTCTCAAATCATCCGCTGGTTTCTTAAGCCACAGCCCAGGCCCTGGCCCTCACGGCACTGCTGGTCCAGTAGGGGAAGAGCAAGAAACAAATAAATTTGAAGCAGTCGGGTGATGAGTGGGCTGCAAGGGAAAGAAAGCAGGTGGAAGCTGAAGGTGTGCAGGTGGCTGGGTGGTCCGAGAGGATCTTCCGGAGGAGCTGGCACTGGGGCCTGAGGCACACCGGGGGATGCCGAGCCTGCTCTGCCTGCCAGCTCTCAGCACCCCCTCCATGGAGCTCTGAGCACAGGAGCCTGCTCCCACCTCAGGGCCTTTGCACCTGTTGTCCTAATCCCACCGCCCAGAGCGCTGTCTCCCCAAGTCCTCCTGAGGCCCTTCCTGTTCCTGACCAGCCAGAGTGGTCCCCCCAGCCACTGTCTAGCCTCCTCCCCCCACCCTGCCCCTGGCCGTTAGCTCCACAAGCTGGAACCAGATCTGCCTGAGGTTCTCCGGGCCCCAGCACCAGGTTCAAGGCCAGGTCTGATGCCTCTGAAACGTGTGTTTCTCACAGTTCCCCTGACCTTGCCACTGAGCTGTGTGGCCTGGGGCAAGCTGCCAGAGTCCTGAATCTCTGAGCCCCCGGCACACTGGGCCCTGGGGAACCTCCAGTGGCATGCAGCAGGTGCAGGGCAGAGTTCAAAGCCCAGCTCCCCCACGCCCAGCTGGGTGACCCCAGATGGGCCACCTAACCTCTCTGTACCCCAGTTTCCTAACAGGCAAAATGAGGCCAGCCACACCAACATGGGGGCATCTTGGCAGGGAGTTGTGAGAACCTGGAAAGAGTCATCTCAGAGACAACCCATAAACTGTGGGGTTACGGCTCTGCCCTAATAGAGGGGTGTCCGGAGCCCAGGAGGGGGTTGTGGGTGCCAGGAGCCTTCAGCAGGTGACGCAGGCAGAGGTGGTATGCCAGGTCGAGGGATTAGGCAGAGGCCAGGCGGGTGCAGCCACGGATCCTGTCCCACCACCCCAGGGAGGCTGGCCTGGGGGAGACAGGCAGATGCTACACTGCTTTCAGCATCAGGATGAAGTGAGGGGTGAACCAGGGTGGCAGGGAGGGCTGTCTGACACGCAGCAGGACCCCCACGGGCGGCGATGCCTGGGGCTGCCTGGCCCAGAGAAACTTGCATTTCCATTAGGGCCAAGACCTCGGCCAAGGGCTCTCAGACGGTGGGGCGTGAGGCTGAGCCAGGCATGCTGGAGCTGAGAGCCCAGCGCCCAGCCACCCCAGGTGACCCTGTCCCTGAGCTGGGCGGAGGGACCCCTGACCAGGATGGGGACCTTGATTCCAGCTGGTGCCCCCTGGGACCTTCTAGACAACCCAGAGCTAGTCTGGCCCCCTTGGGGCCTCAGTAAGGGCCCAGCCGTCCCTGGATGGAAGAAGCAGATGCTCAGACTAGCCAAAAACAGCAGGCCATGTTCTCAAGCAGATGCCATGAAACCAAGAATAATCAGCAAAATAAACAGGCAGGTGGTTCCTCCAGTAAGGGCTGTTTTGGCCTTGGGAGGTTGTGAGGGTGACCCCGTCGGGGGCACAGGCATGTCCAGGTACTCTGTGTAGCCAGAATCCGATTGAGCACGGACCCCAGGTCCAGAGACGCCCACCCCACTCTCATCCCACTCTTGCTGGGCCGGGAGCCAGTGGACCTGGCTTTGATTTCCCGCTCCATCAGTTTCACACTGTGTGTCCTAGGGTGTGACATTCACCTCTCTGGGCCCCCACATCCTTGTCTATAAAACCTAGGACTGCCATGTGGGTGCAGAGTGTCTGACGGCGACCGGCCCATAGCTGACGTACCGGGCACCTTGGTGGGGAAGGCTGAGCCTGTCCTCCACACCGCCCCTCCTGGCTCCAGGTGTGAGAGCTTTAGGAAGGACAGGGGATCTTGGGCCACATGCCCAGGCAGCTACTTATTGCCTGGGGCCGAGGCCAGGGCCCCTGGCTCCCCTGGCCCCGTATGCGGCAGGATGGAGGCAGCCAGGCTGTGGGCTTGGCTTCTGCTAGGCGGCTGGACGGCTAGAGGACACACAGGACCAGCAGCATGGATTCAAGAGAAACCAAGATGGGGCCAGGATGGATTCCCCCCAGGGACACTGGTGAAAGGCCAGAGTGGCTCGGGCCCCCTCACGGTTTCTGGGCAGTTACTGGCACCCGGAGCCTCTGAGTCTTGGCCTGGGTTTCTGGACACACAGCAAAGACGCAAAAGCTGTGAGAGGCAGCAGCGGGCACGACCCTCCATCAGTGCCCTGGGCGTGGGGACTTGGGGTGATGGTCAGGCTGGATAGAAAGGGAGTCCCAGGAGGGGACAGGGTCAGGTAACTTAGGAAAACATGCTTGTTCCCTGGGAGCTTCACAAAGGCTCTGAGGAGCTGTGCCCTGAGCACCTGGGGTGACCCGGGCCTCTCCCCAAAATGGGCAGGCAGGCTCAGGTGGACCGCCGTTCAGGTGGGAGGCCAGGGGTCTCCAGCACAGCTGCTGTTGTCATCAGGTGTCTTCCATGCAGGGGCAGCTGCAGCTGTGTATCCACCCAGCACCCCCAGCTATCCTGACGACGCCATTTGTTGGATGTTCACCTGTCCATTTAAAACACCAATCCCAGAATCACAGTCACCAGGACTGAGGCTCTGGGACTTGAACCAAACACCACTGACGCACACCAAGGACCGGGGAGAGGGAGGGTGACGGGGATCCATGGGCCTGACGGTCAGGGGGTGCTGAGTGGGCTCTGGAAGAGGCGTTAACCCTGCTCAGCTGGGAAGACTGATGGTAGTGAAGGTGGAGCTGAGGGCAGAAGCCAGTTCAGGCGCTGGGACGCTGAGTGGGCTGCAAAGGGGCTCAGCCAGGCAGGGAGGGCCCCGAACGCCGGGGTGAGAAAGGGGCCTCGCCCTGCTGACCCTGCGGACTCCCGCAGGGGTTCGCTCAGCCAGAGAGAAAGACGGGTGCTGCTCTGTGCCCGGTTGTCCTGGGCGCTGGAGGAACAAGCCCACCTGCATTGCTTGCAGTCAGGACAGTGGGGCAGCCCTGGGCTGGAGGGACCCCGGGAAGAACACCCGGGAGAGCCGGCCCAGGAGGAGAGAGAAGGCTTCCTGAGGAGCTGGGGCCCGGAGGAGGCCCTGGAAGTGTCAGGAAAACTGCAGGGGCGGGAGACGGGGTGGCGTGGGAAGGGCACGGAGGTTGAGGGGTGCCTGAGGCGTCCTCTTTTGGTTGAGGTGCAAGGAGACGGGGGATGGGGTTCCCCTAGCTTTGCTCAGAACCGCAGGCTTTTCCCAGGGAGGACCCCTGCCCCCACAGCCACATCTCTGTAGGCTAGTTGTGGCCAGATGCCTGAGGGTAGAGGCGTATCAGGGAGGACAAGACAACCTTCACCCCCCATGCCTCCCCAGAGGGTCTCAGGGCTCCAGATCTGCACCCCCAGAGGGGAAGGGGGAGCAGAGCACTCCACCTGCTCCCTGCCCCACCCCTTCACACCTGCACCAAGGGCTCGGTCTCAGTGAAGGCCCACAACAGCCCCGAGAGGCAGCATAATGCAGCCGTTTCAGTCCCCACGTCACAAGAGGAGACTGAGGTTCAGAGAGAACCCCTGCAGGGCCAGAAACTTCACCCAAGGCCATGGGGGCCCGGGACGGAGGCTCGCAAGGTCGCCTCTGGCCAGAAGCCTGCCTCCCTCTGAGCTGTATCTGAGCACCCAGGCTCTTCGCAGTGTTCAGCCTCGGTTTTCTCTGCATGAGTAGAGGAGGCCAGGAGCCAGTGGGCAAGGAGGTACCACCACTGGCCCCCACTCTGCCCAGGAACAGATGCCACGCACCCACTTGGAAGCTGCAGAAAGAAGGTGCTGCGGCTACATCACCGCAGGCAGGGAGGCGGAGGCTCAGAAAGCTTGATCAACACCAGGGTGACCGGGGGNCCACCACTGGCCCCCACTCTGCCCAGGAACAGATGCCATGCACCCACTTGGAAGCTGCAGAAAGAAGGTGCTGCGGCTACATCACCGCAGGCAGGGAGGCGGAGGCTCAGAAAGCTTGATCAACACCGGGGTGACCGGGGGTGAGTGGGGACCAGCCCCCAGCCCGCACCTCCTGCACTGGTTACTCTTCCTGTTCAGTTGCTCCGTCGCGCCCAACTCTTTGCAAACTTGTGAACTACAGCACACCAGGCTTCCCTGTCCTTCACTATCTCCTGGAGCTTACTCAAACTCATGTCCATTGAGTCAGTGATGCCATCCAACCGCCTCATCCTCTGTCGCCCCCTTCTCCTCCTGCCCTCCTGCTGAGTACCGTTACTGTTCGTATATTCCCTGCAGTGCCCACCTGCCCGCCCACCCTCAGCTGTCCAGCACTAGCTGTGACATCGCATGACAGGTGTGGATAGAGGGGTGAAGGGCCATGGTGGAGAGAGAGTGAGACGGCCCAAACCTGGAGGGCTGGCAGGCACATGGGGTGCAGTGGAGCGAGGCTGATGCTGAGCCTCTGGCGGGTGCGGGGGTTGCTCGGCTCCGGGCTCGGGGGTCCGCCGGAAAGACTCTCAATTGACCAAAGTGGATTCAGGGGGTGGGGGGCCCGTCCCGTGGCGCCTCAAAGAGGACGGGGAGCTGAGGCAATGGAGACCAGGGGCTCAGAGATGGAGTGTCCTCCCTGAGACCAGGTGAGGCGGGGGCTGCTTAGCCCAGACACTCCCAGCCCAGTCCCTTCCCAGCTCCAGACCAGGGAGGGCCCCGGCCATGGGTTCATGAGGCCGCAGCCGGTCCACCGCCACAGGGTCCAGGGTCTCACCATTCGAGTTCCTCACCTTGCAAAGCAAAAACAATGCCCAGTAGGTGCCCCAGAGAGTGGTCACTGCGTGTTCTCACCGTGAGAGGTGCATGCTGAGGTGGGTGAGTGGGCTGGCACGGTGGGGGTCTGATCACACAGAGACAGGCAGACTCAGCAGCAGACAAAGGGGAACAGCTGAGGGTGTAGGAAGCCAGGCCCCAGGCTGCGGCCACAACCCGGGCTCCACGGACAGATTCTCAGGTTCCTGGTGTTACAGGACAGAGCTCCGTGTGTGAGCAGGGTCTGCGCCCGGGGTGGGGCCCAAATGCTGCTCAGACTCTCGCACCTATGCATCAGTGTGAGCTCGACGGACGCCCTCCATCCCCACCTGCCTGCCTCCACAGGCCCGGGCCCGCCACCCCAGCCCACAGCCTTCAGTGAGCTGCTGGCCCGCGTGCGAGCCTGTCCCTGGGGACTGTCCCGNCAGGCAAAGGGGAACAGCTGAGGGTGTAGGAAGCCAGGCCCCAGGCTGCGGCCACAACCCGGGCTCCACGGACTGATTCTCAGGTTCCTGGTGTTACAGGACAGAGCTCCGTGTGTGAGCAGGGTCTGCGCCTGGGGTGGGGCCCAAATGCTGCTCAGACTCTCGCACCTATGCATCAGTGTGAGCTCGACCGACGCCCTCCATCCCCACCTGCCTGCCTCCACAGGCCCGGGCCTGCCGCCCCAGCCCACAGCCTTCAGCGAGCTGCTGGCCCGCGTGCGAGCCTGTCCCTGGGGACTGTCCCGGGAGGGCAGGCTCCCCGGGGCCGGCGTCATCCTGCGACTGTCTCCCAGAGGAAACATCCTGTGATGTTTATCTGTCTCGGACCGTGACACAGACGCAGACCCTGTGCAGACACATTAGCGAACTGAAAGCATGTGGAAGGGAAGTCAAAAACCGGTCTGTCGCGTGTCCGGGCCAGCTCCGCACTTCCTGGGTCTTGGCAGGGCTTCGGGTTTTTCACAGGAGAGGAGGGACACGTTGGAGGCACTGCTCTTCTTCCTGGGGTCCTGGAGCCCCAGTGTCCTGGGGATGAGGCCCACAGCCCCACAGCCCAGCCTCGTGACCTCCCCTCGCTGCCCACTCATGCCTACAGAGTCTCTCCCTGCCCCAGATGTCCTTCTCACTCCCCAACTCCCTGAGCTGCCTGCCAATGGGCCAACACATCCAAGGGCCCTGTGCGTCGGGGGCTGGGGACCCCAGGCAGAGGACAGTACTCCCAGAGCACCCCATGAGTGGAGGCCTGGGCCCACTCATGCCAGAGGGAACCCGAGGGGCCAGCCACGGTCCTGGGCAGCATCGGACTCTTCCCAGCCACCTCCAAGGGTCAGCAGATGCCCAGGGCCAGGGTCCCAGAGGCGGAGGTTCAGCTGGTGCCACTTCTCTGAGTGGAGGATAAAGGTGGCCTGCCCTGCCAGGGCCTCCCTCCAGGCCTGTCTCTTAT